>AP027111.1:44722109-45322109 GCA_028142955.1 Pinctada fucata | reverse complement strand
CAAAACTTAAACCTCTGGATTCTGTATATAAAGCAGCATGCTACAACATAAAAATAAAGTTGTCAAAACTATTTAATTCTGACTAGGTGATGAAAGCTACATGTATACAAAATTACAGATAATGAGTATTTACGCTAATTCCTAAACATGCAATTAAGAACATATATGTGCCCAAAAATTTTATTGACTTGTCTTAGCAGCTTGAATGAATTACTGTCCTGTTCACTAATTCCAGAGCACCCTGTTTTCCCAGTTTTCACTAAAATATGATAATGTTATCTTCCAAAAGGATATCAATTTTATAGTACTCCTTTAGTCGTAACAGAAAATACTATTGTTTTGGATGTGCATCAGTTAAGCTAGAAATAGGACGGAAAATAAAAAGTCTATGGGGATTTTCCATAGTAAAATCACTGAAAATGTGTGACGTCGGAGGCTTTGACATCACTGTTTACTATTGTTGACACGGAGAACAATATGGCGGCGGCTTGAAATTAACATGGGAATGTCCCGTAGACTTTTTATTTTTCATATTGCGGTTTGAAGGCAGCTCAGATAGGGTAAGTTGAAGTTAATTTCCAGTTACAACTAAAGGCGGTCAATTCTCGGAAACAATAATTTATAGCAAAATTCTTCAGACGACAGAATAAATCGCCAAAACAGGGTGCTCTGGATTTAGTGAACAGGACAGTAGCTCTGCCCGATCAGGTCACTTTGCTACGACAATATACACAGTATGGTTAGTACAGATTGCAAAATGCAGGTCCACATCTTTCTAACTTGAAAAATCCATATTCTGTAATCTATTAACATATGTTGCAAATCCCTACTTCTAGCATACCCATTTTTGACTTTTAATAAACTGCTATTTTCAAATAACTGGATCATGGTGAAAGTAAGTGGTTATAAAAATACAGACTTCAATTCTTCTTAATAATGAATTACATACCTGTACAAATTAAAATTAAAAATACTTAACCTTATGTTTTTCTTTCGATTTCTTTGAATCTGCTAATGTCTTCAAGAATTCAAAAGCTTGTTTTGCTTTTGTCAATTTTTCTGTTGAAAGCATTGCTCCATAGTTTTCAAAGGTCTTCTGTATGCTTGCCTACAATGACATTGAGAAAAAACATATACCTTCCTGATTTTTGCACACTTTCATTACTATACGAGGGCCGTTCCAAAAGTTCGTGGACACATGCCTTAAAAATCACATTTGAAGTCGTATGCTAATGAAATTTTCTAGAAATGAAAGGGATATATTCAGAAAGAGAAGACAAAAAATATCAGGATAAAATAATTGGCTAAAAGAGCATAATTGTCACCTTTATACATGAAGAGTAGATGTTACGGAGCAGTAAAAATTGAGTTGTTGAAATAAACCTACCCCTTTCGTTAAACAGCTGAATAAAATTAGAAAAAAATATTGGACTATCGATTAAACTTTCTATATCAATAATACTATAATTTGTTATGACAACTGCAAAGTTTTAACAAAATTGGACCCGATTTACGACTTTTATGATGAGTTATGCATGATATTGTTGAACAAATGAACCAAAAATTTATGACGTCAGCGCTCTTTACGGAGCACCAGACAGTCATTCAGTTTTGAATTTCGGCTGAATAAAACAGACAGAGACTAAACAGCTGATGGATGCATCTTGATATGGACAAAATACATAAAAACTAATGCTGCTAGAATAGGAGGAATGTGTTTTTATGATGATTAGATACATAAGCACACGATTTTGGATGGAGTTTAGAATAAAAAGTGAACAAAAATAAGTGAAGTGATGCCGTTTTCTCCCTTTATGGTGACCTGACTTTGAATGATTCAAAGATGAAAGTACATTATGATACAGAAGTAGAAATGCACATGAAAATAGAACATGTCTTCCTTATCAAAATACATGAAAAGATATTTAAAATTTTGTACAGATAAGAGGTGTTGTTATTTCTTTGAAAATTTCAAATTTATAGGGGACATCTGACGACGTCGTTACTTTTTATGAGCTGCTCCATTACCTAGAACCTTACGTTGTTCAAAAGGGCATTTAGAAGGTTATTATTGACCAATCGCAATGAAAATTCGTATATGTATTCAAAAAAATCCGTATTATAAGGAAATCAACATGGCTTTTATCAAATTCTACAGGTCATTCCTTAAATGGTGTTGTCCATGAACTTTCGGAACAGCCCACGTACATGGTAATTTGTAAGTTTTCACACTTAATATTACTACTGAAATATCACTACTGTTACAGGCACTTAAAGAGGTACCGGTATAGCTATGTAGTTGTATAACTGTGAGTTTTGATACCACCTCCATCTGTTTGTGTATATACACTAGTCTACTACAAACATTTCATTTCAGAGTTTTTATTGACATTAACTCAGTTTATCTTCTAAATATGATATAAGCATGATCAGAGAGATCACTTATATTCTGATAAAAGATATATTCCATTCTGCCATTATCACATTTCATTCCAAACTACCAGTCAGGTACATTGAACTAACATGACTAAGAACATATCATTTTTTGATAGAAAAAATATCACTGCAACAGGTTATTTTTAGCCATATTTCATCCAAATTTGCTGGAGTCATCTCCCTTCTTGGATTACAATGCTTTGGACGCTATCTATCTCTGCTTTGCAAAATTGCTTTAATTTATATAATTTCTTGAACAAATTTTCAGATGTTTTTAAATCCTATACAGGATATAAGTCTTAATCAGAATTATAAACAACATGATATTTTTAAAGTTTTAATTAGTCAGAAGGTTATATATGAAATGTCTTCTGAACATTCATTTAAAATTTTTTTCATGTCAATGTTTTACATGGTAAAAATGGACCATCTTCACAAGTCGCGGTAATCAAAGCGAATTGATCATCGCGACTCGTGAAGCATAAGCCTGAGAGTTGTCATCCAATATGGCAGTTAACTTGGAGGTATGACATCATCATGGAAAGATACTATTCATGTAATATCATTCTCTGCCTTCCTTTTCTGAGTAACTTCGATTCGTTTTGCAACTTTAAATATTGATGGTGAAGATAAAATTCTAAATTTGCATATAGTTGACAAATTTTCACATATTTGACTCCTAATTTGTCTGATTGGGGGTCAGGGATTCACTATCATCTATTAACCAGGGCTCTCGTCGCACCTATGGGGCCGAGGCCTTTTGGGGAAAATAGCAGCGTTTTCTCAAAAATTGGGAAAAAGATGAATAGTTTTAGATGCCTTTTGATTTGAAATTTAGCATTCTTAACTCGGTTTTTTTTATGAATTTTCCATGAGCTTTCAAATTGGGAAAAAGTTAAGTCAAGAAATTGGGAAAAAAAGATACCATTTTGTATTGGGTATGCAGGGGCACAAAATCCGGCCAATCGAGAGCCCTAAATTCCTATGGATGGACGAAATATTGAAGCTAGAGTCACGATTTCTGCCGGAGGATAAAGTTAATTTATGTGTCTTCCACCTGGATAGTTCAAGATTGTGAAACTTGAAAGTGGAATCAATTTTCCTTCGAATCCACTTATCTAGACTGAATAATCCAGTCTCTTGGCTGCTGTCGTCAAAAGAGACTGAATCCAAGTATGGTTGTTACAGAGTGAAATCTGCCAAATCCGCTGCCCAATAATTTTTTCCATATTGAAGCCGAGCTAAGCTCAAACATTGATTTCCTTGCAGAATAGAAGCAGGGCTCTCACACCCAATTTTGAGACAGGGAATAGGGCCTTTGAAATTGGGAAAATTAGCGGCATTTTTACAAAAATTGGGAAATACTATAGATAGACTTGGATGCGTTTTCTCTATAAATTTTGTATTTTAACTCATTTTTTATGAATTTTTTATGAGGTTTCAAATTAGGAAAAATTGGTCAACAAATTGGGAAAAAAGATACTATTTTGCATTGGAAATGGGGCCAAATATCCACCCCAAATCAGGCCGATAGAGGTTGCCATAGGTTTTGGCCATTTCCTTGTTCGGACCACAGAGGTTTCGGCCTGGAGATTTCGGCCCTTTTCATTTTTGGCCCCAAACCTTTTTAATACAGTTTTAACTACCTTATCTATTTCAACATTTATCTTTTTTTAAAGATCAAACCATTCATAATGAAAAAAATAATTATTGAAAATATTTACATCTTGACAGGCGTGAATTCATACCAGAAACGGACGTAATTGCCATTGATGTGTTATTTCCAGGCACATTGATTTTTCGAAACTTAATTTTATCATAAATACCATGATTAAGAAATTCGTTTTTACTATTGCGATATTCGTTTTCACAATTTAGAAATTTGTATCTAAGACTTAGACATTCATACCCAAGACTTGTTAGACATGTTAGACATCTGCACCTAAGACTTAGACAAAAAGCGTATCTTAGACTTAGAAATTCTTTTTTGTAACATTTAGAGATTTGTTTCTACCGTTTAAAAATTTGTGTTTACCATTTCAACAAATTGGGAAAAAGATAATATTTTGCATTGGGAATGGGGCCAAATATCCACCCCAAATCAGGCCGATCGAGGTTGCCATAAGTTTCGTTTCTGTAAACTATTATTTAGAAATTCTTTTAATCTGTAAACTATAATATTTAGAAATTTGTTTCTGTAATATTTAAATTAAAAATTTGTTTCTGTAATATTTAGAAACTCATTTCTCTTATATTTAGAAATCTGTTACCAATAGGAAATTCTTATCTACTGTTAAATATATTTGTTAAGAAAATTTCAAGTTTAATGCATAATACATTGTGAATTTTTGTGATAATGTATAGTCCTTACTCAGATCAAAATGAAGCAGAGCACTTAATTCGAAGGACTTTATTCAGCCCTCATGTACTTTTTTTTAATGAATATACCTTTCATCCAATTTTAAGCCCCAAGGGTCACAGCTATTTCAATATTTTACATGTGAGGCCGAACCCTCGGAGGCCGAAAAAAGAAATCAGCCCAAACCTCTTGGGCCTGAACAAGGAATGGGCCAAAAACTTCGCAACCCTGATCGAGAGCCCTAAAAAGGCACTCAAGATAACATAAAACTAATATTATTGCTACCCAACTTGTGTTTTTTTTTCTTGCATCATTATTGCATTTTTGCGAATTTTTACCTCACTAAGCTAAATTATATGACAAACAGAAAGTTTGGAGAATCAGAATTCAGCAAAAAAATGCAAGGAGAGTAGCAATTATTAGTTTAATGTGAACTTCAGTGCATTCTGTAAGAAAATCAATATTCAAAAGGTCTTAAATATGGAAGAATCGTTGGGCAACTGATTTGTCAGACCGGTGTTGTACATAGATCATCCCCCGCACAGATCATCCCCCGGATGCACTGGCCCAGTATAGAACATCCCCCCTCTAAGGGGGATATTCTATCCGTGTGGTTTATCCCCCTGTAGAGTTTCAGCATAGAACATCCGAAGGGGGATAAAGCAGCCCGGGTCCAACCTTCCCCTTGTCTAATTCGGGATTTCCATTCTTAAAGTTAAACGGAAATTTCAAACCGTAAACTGTCCTACATGTAGTATCACCATAAAATATAGCATGGTTCAGTTGACAATGGGTATGAATGACACCCATTTTTCTTTTGTTTTTATGCGTGTCGAGATGTCCCATTGGCAAACAAGTCAATATTTATTAGCTTCAAAAGCTTGTTCTAGCTTTAAAATGGACCAAATTGAGTTATATTATTTAGAATATGTGAAAATAAAGACGTTAATTGCGCACTTGCGCCTCGACGGATATCGTAATGTTTACTTACGAAAACGAACATTGAATTTTAAAACTTAGCTATTTACTTAATATTTACCTTTTTCTTGAATGCACATGTGCAGCTGCACTCGTATATGCAACACTGAGTTTCCGATTTTAAGATCAAATGTTCATTTTCGTACGTAAATATTATGATATCCATCGAGGCGCAAGTGCGCAACGTCGTTTTTTTCACACATTCTAAATACAGCTAAATTTGGTCCATTTTAAAGCTAGAACAAGCTTTTTAAGCCAGATCTAGCTTTAATAAGTAGCTATAGATTTGCCGTTTCACCAACCTGATCTGATAAAGGGTCAGGGCGTATACAGGGGGATAAACCATGTGGATAAAATATCCCCCTTACAGGGGGGATGTTCTATACTGGGCCAGTTCATCCGGGGGAATGATCTGTTTGGGGGGATGATCGATGCTACAACACCAGCCCTGTCAGACTTCGCATAGCGGGATTCAGTCTCTTGACGTCTTGTACAGTTGTAACGGCAGCCAAGTTATCATGCAGTATGAAAAGAAAGTGCAAAAACGTGTCCGTATTGATCCATCAATCTCTTTAGCTTTTTCTGATTAATATTTTCATATTATTTCAAGAAAACAAACTCTCTACCTCCCCTCCGCCCGATCTAGCCATTTCTAACAAACAAAACGACAGCTCACAAGCCACATAAATAAACCGAAAGTAGACTAGCAGGTACTCGTTTAAAATTTCCGATCCCGCTATTTAAAATTCTAATTTGAGGCACATTGTTGGGTTTCTTCGTGATCAAAAGTTAAAAACATGTTCAGTTGTATCATTCATAATTTTCAATTATTAGAACATTAATTAAATACCAACAAAAAAAACCCCACACAATTTCTTTGACAATCAGTTATTTTGTTACATCACTTATGCCGTGAAATGGTCAGGTTGAACACGAATTACTACCAACGGCGCATCTCCTCTTCGCAGCGAGATTACGATGCCAGTTGCGGATTTGGAGGGGGCCAAGCACCTAGTTCTGTAACATATTACCTCGCTGCGAGACGGAGTCAAGTCAGCAGTGCGTCTTGTAAACAGAACTATATAGCCAAGCACCATATTTTTTTACTTAAAATTATTACCTGTTACCTCCTGTTGGGATCTAACCATTGGCCGAATGACCCTCCAGATCCTCTCTAGTGTTTGAGCCAAATCTTTCATCTGTAGCATAGGGGGTGATGCAAGTAGGGTGGAATTTAATATCCTGGTTCTTCCAGTGGGTGTTCAATCTGTTCTTAAAGGTGTTAATTGTATCAGCATCCACTACGTTGTCAGGGAGACTATTCCATGCATTGATTATTCTAGGCGTAAAGCTGAATTTCCTTATGTTCAATCTGCTATGTTTTTTTCCAATTTGTATTTATTTCCCCTTGTCCTTGTATTTCCAGATAATGTTATAACATTTGCATCCATTGTGTCAAATCCTTTTATAAATTTAAATGTCTGGATCATGTCCGCTCTAATCCTTCTATATTCTAAAGATGGTAGTCCTAAATATTTTAACCTTTGGCTATATGGTAAATGGCTAATTTCCCTGATTAATTTCGTAGCTCTCCGTTGTGTATTTTCAATGCTAGCCGCATCCTTTTTGTTGATTGTACTCCAGACTGTCGAGGCATATTCTAAATGCGGTCTCACAATGGATTTGTATAATGCAGTGAAAGACTCCTTGTCTAAATAGTGAAAGTTACGTCTTATAATCCCTAATTTTTGGTTTGCCTTTTTAACGGATGAGTTAATGTGTTCCGTGAATTTGAGCTTATTATCAATATGTACACCGAGGTCCTTTTCTACATCGCTTTTTTCTATGATGTCATTCCCCATAGTATATCCATCTGGCAGTTCTTGCCCGCCTAGATGCATATACTTACATTTTTGGGGGTTGAATTTTAAGAGCCAATTTCCTGACCAGTTCATTAAGTTATTGATGTCACATTGGATGGAATTGTGGTCATATTCATTATCAGATTTTCCGTACAGCTTTGTATCATCTGCAAATAGTTTTATGGCATTTGTGACTACTTCTGGTAGGTCATTAATATAGACCAGGAATAAAATCGGTCCTAGTACTGTCCCCTGTGGGATGCCGGATGTTACATCGGTCCATGAAGAATGTTTCCCGTTCAAAATTACTCTCTGTTTCCTATCATTCAGGTATTCTCTGATCCACGCATGGACTTTGCCTCTTATTCCATAGGCATGCAATTTTGTTAATAGACGTGCATGTGGGACCGTATCGAACGCTTTTTGGAAGTCTAAATATATTACATCGATACCATGTCTATTGTCCAGCCATTTGGTCCACTCATCAATAACTCCAATTAGTTGTGATGCACAAGAAAATCCCTTCCTGAATCCATACTGATGTTTAGTGAAAAGGTTATTTGTTTCCATGTGGTGTACTATTTTATCTCTTATTAATTTTTCCATTGTTTTACAAGCAATGGATGTTAAACTAATTGGACGGTAGTTTGATGGTAACTCCTTCGGACCTTTTTTATGTATAGCAGTGATATTTGCGTTTTTCCAGTCTAGCGGAATTTCTGATTTTTGCATGGACATATTAAATAAATACTCCAAGGGGGCACTGATGTATTCTGATGTTTCCTTTATAAATTTTGGGTTCAATCGAACTCCTCCTTGCGATTTTTGGGGATCTATTTTTTTCAATAGTTTCGTGATGTCATCCTGGTCGAAAGTTATATCTTCTAGACATGTTGTGAAGGCTCGATCGTTAAACTCGGGTATATTATCTTTGTTTTCGATAGTAAAGACTGATGTAAAATAGCTGTTCAACAAGTTTGCCTTTTCTGTTTCATCATCTATGATGTTGTCTCGTTCATCTTTCAGGTTTTTTACATTTTTTTTTTTGAGGCACATTGTGGGGTTTCTTCGTGATCAAAAGTTAAAAACATGTTCAGTTGTATCATTCATAATTTTCAATTATTAGAACATTAATTAAATACCAACAAAAAAAACCCCACACAATTTCTTTGACAATCAGTTATTTTGTTACATCACTTATGCCGTGAAATGGTCAGGTTGAACACGAATTACTACCAACGGCGCATCTCCTCGTCGCAGCGAGATTACGATGCCAGTTGCGGATTTGGAGGGGGCCAAGCACCTAGTTCTGTAACATATTACCTCGCTGCGAGACGGAGTCAAGTCAGCAGTGCGTCTTGTAAACAGAACTATATAGCCAAGCACCATATTTTTTACTTAAAATTATTGATTCAGAATACTCGTTTTTTATATAAGGCACATAACCTTTTTGGAACATATTTCGCTTCGCTCATTCATGATTTTAAACATATTTGAAGTTATCATATGCATGCATTTTAGCTCATTTTTGCTGATCACTGGCGTATCTACAGGGATCGAGTTTTTCCTGACTCCCATTTTTAGTGCTCAAGTTTTATTTGAATATTCTTCGTCATCCGAAATGCAAAAATTGTAAGAAAGGGAAATTCTACCGTATAAAACAGGGATGAAAACTTCTAAATGTTTACATCCTATCCAAATTCACCAGCCAGAATAATGAACAAACAACAACAATATATACAAGTATTAGCTTTTACAAAAAGCTTGCCGGCAGTTAGCTGACATTAAATGACATTATGTTGTAAAATTCTAGAAAGGGAAAAATGGAATAAACGATTTTTATTCTTGTTAGATCAATCGCACATTTCCGGGCTTTTCCGTTTTTATTTCCGATTCAAGCTACGGAAATTTCCGAGGATATGTGTAGGACGTATCGGTACAAAGACTTTTCGATGCATCTTTCGGAAGAAAATGCACTGATACGATATGACTTTCATTTGTAAAGTCATCTAGACTCTTCAGCCGACCTGATGGAAGCATCTTATGAACAGATTCAGAATAACCTTGACGAATATTTGCATATTTTGTAGTTGACCACCATTCATATTGCCAAGAGTTATTTTATCCGTGCAAGTATGTCACGATTGATTACAGTATACCGGCAGTCATGACTGCCGGTAATAAATTGCACTTCTAACATTCCATACAGAACAGTCAGTGGCGTAGCCAAGTACGCAAAAACGTCCACATCGTTTTCGTTAAAATAAAGGGGGAGAGAAAGTGCCTCCCTTGGTAATACCAAAAGAAGATGTCAATAAGACACGGTTTTCAAAGCAAACGACTGTTTGGAAATAACCCAAAGGCACAATGAAAAGCTGTTTGCAGCTATTCGCCGCTACTAGCAAACTTCTGACGAAGTTCGCCAAAAGTTCGCAAAAAGCAAGTAACAAAATTCAAATGAAGATTCGCCACATGTTTGCCAGAAGAATAAAATTCTTGACCCCAAATACTTTAATAGCCAATGACTGATTTTATTGAATTTGAAGACGTTTATTATAACATTTTCACAAACATGCGGCGAATAATAATCCATGTAGCACTTAACAATCCATCTAATAAAAATTTAGCTCCCTTTTTATTTCGTAAACAACATCTGAATTTTGATTATCTAGGTTGCTTAACAATTCAATATCCAAAACATTTTGCAATTAAAATCAAACCAAAAATGTGAAATATCAAAAGTCTAACATGTTTTGAGCTTTCGGAATTTGAGATTTTCAAGTTAAAAAATTTAATTTTCAAATATTTAAAACCGTTTTAATATATATTTCAGTTTTAAATATTAAAGCATGCAGTTAGTTTTACACTGATCAGATAAAAAATTTTCAATGTTTTAGAATTTTAGATATTTGATATTGCAAAATTCTAAATGAACAAATTTTAGATTTTTTAGTGAAAACCCAAAAATCTAAAATGTTTTGAACATTAAGAACATTTTATTTTTGACTAAAAACCTAAACTTTCTAATATCCAAAATCCTTTATGTCGTTTTAATTCACTGAATTTATTTTAGGCCTATCAAACACACATTGCTATTAATTACATGGTGTTAATCTATTCTGATCAAGAAGAGGGGTTTATCCAAAGAACACTGAACATTTTGTTTACGTACGTGCACCATATCATAACGAAAATCTTCTGTTTTTGAATCAGTGTTTTCTGGCTATACATGTACCTCTGTTCTTGGCCAGAAAAGATTACCATCATAGAAATGATAATAGACCTAACCGGAGAAGTGGGAGGGTTGTGCGCACGCCATCCGGGTAACCACACCATCTGCTACTAATGTAGCAGATGGCCGTCCTAAGTCGGCGCCGATTGTATAGTCTTGTTGGAGATCCCCTCCTTTCTCATTCAAATCATTAATGTTAATCCAAAACACGACTTGAATTCCATTGAAGTTTGCATTATAAAATATGCTTGTACTCGAACAATCACTCTGATTTCCATAAGACAATAGTGTTGTGTTCATATCAAAGTATACACTTTTAGGAAGTTTCAATGTCAATCTTGTTTTTGGAAATTCACCATGAATAGAAAAAATAGCAATACAAGGAATTTTAAATGCTTGTGTCGCCTGCGTAACGGCTTCTTCTTTAAATAAGTGGATCAATTATACAAGTCAAAATCACTTGACTCAAAATTACTGATATCAGTGGGGAAGAATTGTTTAATGAAATTCACATATGAAATATCAAACCTCCTACTTACCGATTAAAAAGGTCAATCTCAAACTTTCAGAAAAGAGGGACAATCATCTAGGTCAAGGTCACTACGTAAAATTTGGTACAACACAAAGGTCTCATCATGAGAAATACACATGTGAAATCCAATGCCATATCACTTATACAAATCAAAAGATTACGCCAGTCTTTCTTTTTGTTTTGAAAAGTAGGGCAAATATCTAGGTCGTCACTAGGTAAAAAATTATGTATGTTTAGCAAGGTCTTGATACAAGAAATACACATGTGAAATATCAAAGCCTAATCACTTACCAATCAAAAGACATATCCAATCTTAATTTTTTGAAAAGTAGGTCAAATAACTAGATTAAGGTCACAAGGTAAAATATCATCATATAATGGTATGTTTGGAAAGGTCTAGTCACAGGGGATACACATGTAAATTTCAAAGCCCTTACTTACCAATCAGAGGATAAAGCCAATCTTATTTTTTTGAAAAGTAGGTCAAATATCTAGGTCAAGGCCATGAAGTAAAAAATTATGGTATGTGTAGAAAGGTCTTGTCACAGGGAATACAAAATAACTAAGCCCTTTCACTTAAACATCAACTTGTTTTTGAGTAGGTCAAATATCTAGGTAAAGGTAACTTTGTAGAGGACCTTGAGTAAAATTGCTTCCTGCAAATATTCGCTAAATTTTGTCAGCGGTTGTCAAAATGCTTCGGCCAATTACAGCTAGCCCTTGGCGGTCATAATCTATGACCGATCGGTATGAAAATACAAGCATGGTACATGTATAGATGGAATTGGGTATGCAAAAAGCATCGGAATAATTAAACACCTTTTATACAGTGGATAATAATTACCCTACTGACACGAGAAGGACACGTGCTGTGCTGGTAGCGTAGTGTTTAGCGTGGTGGACTACGAACCCATAGGTCGTGGGTTCAAATCTCACCGTCGCCGATCAGTACAAAACCATTGTAACCTTTGGCAAATTACTTTACACTGCATTGCACTCTCTTCACCCAGGAGTAAACCGGGTACCTGGCACATGAGACGAGATAATGTAATGTGAATGAAAAGCATTAGCGCCTAAACGGCAGCTTTGCTTGTATACTCCCAAGGGAGTTGACAATGCATTAGATTGTACAGGTCTCGCCAGGGAGGTGATTGTAGAAGTCGCATGAGGCTCAGGCGAACGAGACTATAAACCCTACCTTTACCTTTACTTGGTTTGGCACTTGACCAACCTAGTCTTGTATCTATAAGCGTATTCTCAAGAATTGTACTCTTACTGTGACGACAGGAGTCCATGACATGCCCTGTCCAAATCTCTCTAGAGGTCGGACTTCTCGGATGAAAACATCATGTGTTCGCAACAGCTGGCAGCGCATGAGCTGTATTTTGCACGTCCTCTATTCTGTATCTATTTACATATCATTCTATGTGTTACTTAGGTCCATGCGTCATATTGTCTTGTATGTATGGTAATTTTACACAGAGGAGGTTATTTCACACCACTATTGCGTGGTCCGAACGTAATCGGGATAACCACACCATATACTATTGGCGTAGCATATGGCCGTCCTAAGTCGACTCCAGCTGACTTGGTCTCGTGGCTTTTTGTGTGGTATTTTTGTTTGATGTTTCTGTATTCTTTTAGGTGTTCCTTGTTTCTTTTGCTTCTCATGCTGTGTGTGTCAATTCTGTGTATTTACATGGGTTGTTTTGGGGTTTTGCTGTTGGTGCTGCAACCGGTAACAGGACGATGCGGCCACAAACCAACCCGGCCACTGTGAAATGGGAACCGGCCCCAGACGTTCCGGCCCCTAGTCACTCCGGCCACAACTATATACAAGACGATCCGGCCCCGGTTTAATCAAACACATAAGACGACCCGGCCCCTGTGTGTATTATCATTCAATTCTTGTACCCCAAGACGATCCGGCCCTTGTATCTTATTTTAATAAACATTGTCCCCAGATGATCCGGCCCACGTTTAATAAAACCCCTAAGACGAATACATATTACGGGGACCGGATCATCTTGGGTTAAAAATTACTCATGTAAAAAGTGGCCGAAAGTGAGAATAACATTTGTTTTCTGATATTTTTATTGAAATTTAGCCTATATTTTATCATCGGTTGCCATGGTAACCATGTCTAAAAAGGCAAAATTGACACTTTTAAAAGCAATTTTCCGTCTTTTCCCGTTATTTCTGTACCTTTTATGAAAATAAGGAAGACAATTTCTTTGTTTCACTCATATAGGATATTCTATTTTTCAAATATCACTCAAATCAAAGGAAAAAATATGAAAAATACGAGGATATCTCCATAGCAACGAACCATAGTTATCATCAAAAGACTGTGAAATTTTCATTATTATGTTAAAATTTTCATTTTATATCTTTCATTGTGTATATTTCAAAGTTTAATTGGATTAATTTTTAATTGATAAATGACATATGAAGCTTTTAACAGAAATTGTAGAAAAAAGAAGTCATAAAACTAAAGGGAAAATGGTAAATTTTTAAGAAAAATCACGAAAAACTGGGAAATGAATTCTTAAATCATATATTCTTATTTCAAACAAATATCTGAACATATAATATTGTATTATTGTACAAACTTGAACAAACATGCTAAGCTTTATATCAGTTTCATTAATTTTAGAATATCAAGTTATCTTATTTGGAAATCGGTTGCCATGTTTTTCAATGTGTATTTACCACAATTCCAAAGTTTTTTACTTCTGAAAATGCAAATACTCGATGGAAAACGCTATATATAGATATGTGTATACATCTCATTCAAGATTACTGTTTTGTGAAATTTCATTGCCAATTTTTGTGTTTTTATGATCTGTCATCTTTTGGAGTGTCTTTACCTTTTAATATAATATATGAGATATTTTCCAGGTACTTTGTTTTTCTAAATTTTTAAATTTACGGCAGACAGAAAAGAATGGAAAAAATGAATATTTCTCAATAGCAACACTTCATAGTCATGATTTGCACGCTACACTATTTCCATTATAATTTTTCTTTTCTATCTTAATATCTCTATTACCTTTGAATTAAATTTTGAGCATTGAATCAAATGGTATGAAGTTTTTGTAGTTGTAAAAGATCCATGAGAATTCAAGGGAAACAGTTTCTTTTTTTATATCCGAGGGCTGATTGATATGTTGTGAACCTCATATTGATGGATCTAAATTTTATTAGACATTTTGCATTATTTTCTACATAATCCCCTTCAGTATCTATACACTTTTGCCAACGGTGTGCAACAAATCCTTATCTTGGCTGGTCAGAAAACCGAGGCTCACAACAAAGTGACAACATATCAATCAGCTCTCGTACATGTAAAAAGAAAAAAAAAATGTAATTATACTCACCGCAAACAAAGTTTGGGGGTATATACGAAACACCCTGTCCGTCCGGTTAGAAGTTCTTAAAGCTAATTCTTCAAGTATGAGTGATAGCGCTTTCATATTTCATAAACACATTAACCATAATAAGTACTACATTTTGATACCAATACATTTGACCCAGTGACCTTGACATTTGACCTTCTTTTAAACTATAAGGGATAGGGGATCCGTTTAGAGACAAACATCCCGTGGGGTATAATTCATCACTGTAAGGGCAATTCTAGTTTTTAATTGAAAAAGGGATCGTATCTTTGTACTATTTACATGTAATCAATCATGATGATTCTCCTGTTATCTAAGGAAATGTTATATCATTACTGGTTAATTAGTCGCCATTGTTCTTTTAGTAGTGTGATGTACAGGTTTTCCGCAATTCTATTTTATTTCCAAATTCTGGTACATGAGCAATTCTAGAAAAACATTCAAGTGGAGGGGATCAGATGCATCAGGTTGGGAGGGGGGTCAAGCCTATGGACTTCGGTAAAATTATACGTAACCAGAAGTCTCTGATGAGACTGAAGCTCTCCTGATTGTTTGCTTAAATTAATCTAAGTGCCACACTCATTTCTAAGACCCTGAGATCAGGGGCTCAAGCAAAATACAAGACCAGAGAATGATTAATATAATGGAAAAAGAATTAACTCTCTATCAATTATACTATCAGAGAATTGGTGTTCACAAGATTAGATGATAGAGATAAACATGCATAGATGAAAATAACCACATCCATTTTCCATGAACCTGGGGGTCAGAAGTTCAAACAATAAAAGCTGCACATCTAGACCACAAACTGAGAATAATGAAAAACAATTATCTTTCTATCAATTATACTTTCTGAGAATTGATGCTAACAAGATTACATACCGTAGTTATATAGGAGAAAATGACGGAGACGGTAACCAATTTTTCAAGATCATGGTGGACAGGCCCTCAAATAAAATATTAAGAGCACATCTAGATCATAGCCTGAGAAAAATGCAAAAACAATTATCTTTCTATCAATTATACTTTCTGAGAAGTGGTGCTCACAAAATTACATAGAGTTATATAGGAGAAAATGACCACACCCATTTTCCAAGACCCTAGGGGTCAGGGGCTCAAACAAAATATCAGGTGCACATCTAGACCACAGACTGAGAAAAATGCTAAAACAATTATCTTTCTATCAATTATACTTTCTGAGAATTGGTGCTCACAAGATCACATAGAATTATATAGGAGAAAATGACCACACCTATTTTCCAAGATCCTGGGGTCAGGGGCTCAAACAAAATATCAGGTGCACAACTAGACCACAAACTGAGAATAAAGCAAAAACAATTATCTTTTTATCAATTATACTTTCTGAGAATTGGTGCTCACAAGATTACATAGAGTTATATAGGAGAAAATGACCACACTAATTTTCAAAGACCCTGGGGCCAGGGGCTTAAACAAAATATCAGGTGCACATCTAGACCACAGACTGAGAATAAAGCAAAAACAACTATCTCTCTATCTCTCTATCAATTATACATTCTGAGAATTGGTGCTCACAAGATTACATAGAATATAGGAGAAAATGACCACACCCATTTTCCAAGACCCTGGGGGTAAAGGGCTCAAACAAAATATCAGGTGCACATATAGACCACAGACTGAGAATAAAGCAAAAACAATTACCTTTCTATCAATTATACATTCTGAGAATTGGTGCTCACAAGATTACATAGAGTTATATAATAGGATAAATGACCACACCCATTTTCAAAGACCCTGGGGTCAGGGTCTCAAACAAAATATCAGGTGCACATCTAGACCACAGACTGAGATTAAAGCAAAAACAATTATCTTTCTTTCAATTATACATTCTGAGAATTGGTGCTCACAAGATTACATAGAGTAATATAGGAGAAAATGACAACACCTATTTTCCAAGACCCTGGGGGTCAAGGGCTCAAACCAAATATCAGGTGCACAACTAGACCACAAACTGAGAATAAAGCAAAATTAATTATCTTTCTATCAATTATACCTCTGAGAATTGGTGCTCACAAGATTACATATATAGGAGAAAATGACCACACCCATTTTCCAAGACCCTGGGGGTCAGGGGCTCAAACAATATATTAGGTGCACATCTAGACCACAGACTGAGAATAAAGCAAAAACAATTATCTTTTTATCAATTATACTTTCTGAGAATTGGTGCAAACAAGATTACATAGAGTTATATAGGAGAAAATGACCACACCCCTTTTCCAAGACCCTGAGGGTCAGAGACCAAAACAAAATATCAGGTGCACATCTAGACCATAGACTGAGAATAAAGCAAAAACAATTATCTTTCTATCAATTGTACTTTCTGAGAATTGGTGCTCACAAGATTACATAGAGTTATATAGGAGAAAATGACCACACCCATTTTCCAAGACCCTGAGTGTCAGGGGCTCAAACAAAATATCAGGTGCATATTTAGACCACAAACTGAGAATAAAGCAAAAACAATTATCTTTCTATCGATTATACTTTCTGAGAATTGGTGCTCACAAGATAACATAGAGTTATGACCACACCCATTTTCCAAGACCCTGGGGGTCAGGGGCTAAAACAAAATATCAGGTGCACAACTAGACCACAGGCCCATTATCATGCAAAAAGAATTTATTTTGTACTATTTACAGATTATAAGAGGATTCGCGCTCACAAGAAAAGTTTAACGGACGGACAGACAGACAGACAGACGGCCGGATGCCGGACACAGGGCGATCGCATAAGGTCGACTTGTCTTTGACCAGTAGAGCTAAAAACTGAGAAACAACAATTTTTGACAAAGTCAGGGGAGGAGTTTCTTTTGAATACACCAAAAGAGTAACTATATATAACTGTATCTCTCGTTTAGTACAAAATTATAGGAATCATCCTATCAACATTCATTAGAAAGCAGTTCAGATATATCAGTGTGGTACATTTTACATTGGTTTCAATTTTACAACGATACTGATGATACAAGGTTTCTTTTTGAAAATCATAAAAAGATATGCAATTAAATTTTTAATGTTCCGTTTCAATCATTGTTTTACACAGTAAGGATCACAACCTCTCTGTTGAAAACATTGAAAATGCCATTTGATATTAGCAGATTCAGATTTCTTTTATTCCGAAAGGGGGGATGTGTCTAGAAAATTGCTTTTAGAAAAAAAAAAGGTATGCAAAACGAGGAAAAAACCTAGCTTTTATCAAATATCAGGGTTCAGTGTTTGAAAGAAAGAACGTTTTAGATTTTAAGTCTCACAGAACTCAATGCCATATTTCACAAGTTTATGTGTTGATGAAATAAATTGTTGCCGCCCCCCAAATAAATAGACTGAAATTTCCTTGTTACGAAATTAAGAATCAAGGTTAATGCTGCGATTCTAGTATACCATGTATAATAAACACTACGATGCCTAACACGAACGTTAAATTACCTTAACAATATGCTATAATTAACATATTTAGAGTTGGCCAAAATTTGGCAAGTTCGAACACACGGAGCTGAAAAAAAACCATGTGTTTGTGATGGCATGTGTCGGCATCTATGTCGGTAAAACAGCTGAAAAGTAGTTCAAATTTTGAGGTCGAGGTCACAAGGTCAAATTTGGTATCCATGGAAAGGTCTTGCAACAAGAAAGTCATATGTGAAATATGAAAGACCTATCACTTATCATTCAAAAGTTATGGCCAAGGTTAAAGTTTCTCAAAAGTAGGTAAAACTCCAAGGTCAAGGTCACAAGGTCAAAAATTTTGGTATCCATGGAAAGGTATTAACATAAGAAATACACATGTGAAATATGAAAGCCCTATCACTTACCATTCAAAAGTTATGGCCAAGGTAAAGAATTTCAAAAGTAGGTAAAACTCCAAGGTCAAGGTCACAAGGTCAAAACTTTGGAGAGGTCTTGTCATAAGGAATACACATGTGAAATATGAAAGCCCTATCACTTACCATTCAAAAGTTATGACCAAGGTTAAAGTTTTTGCGGACAAACAGACAAGACAGACCAAAAACAATATGCCCCCGAATCTTCGATGAAATATTTATCTTTGGCCTTGACTTTTGTTTCTTTTCAATGAATAGTGCATATCCATCTCAAAGAACCGTTACAGTCATCGGGAGTTACGATCAGGAGGTTCGAAATTTTTTGTCGATTTGATAGTATGACAGTAGCTTCTGTATTTATCATTCAACCATGCATTTGAGATGAGAAGAAGTGTTAATAATAGCTATGGTACGGCATGCCTAAGAGATTGATAAAGAATATACATAAGGTTGGGTCTGACCCAAAAGTAAAAGCCTACGCTCACGCAGCAAGAAACGCCCGTTGGGATTTTTTCACAACACCAAAATATCTAAGTCCCATAACTCCATAAGGACAAATCGGATGAACCTGAAAATCGAAAGGCGGCTTCCTCTTCAAAGTCTGATCACAATGTACAAATATCATGAAAATCTGTTGACGCATATTCAAGTTATTGCATTCCATGCACCTATATTTTGCCCTTAGCTTATCATAAATGTGCATATAACCCCCCCCCCCCCCCCCATTACACATAATTTCTGGATAATGAAACAAAAAATTTAAGAACCCGTTACATATGTCAAAGAACATCCTTTCTACTTGAAGTATACAAAATTTCAAAACATTTTGACCAGAAATAGATTTTTAAAGAATTTTTAACTATTTTAAATTAGTATATTTTTAAATTGTATCTAAAATATCTAAGTCCCATAACTCCGTAACGACAAATCGGATGAACCTGAAAATCGAAAGGCGGCTTCCTCTTCAAAGTCTGATCACAATGTAGAAACATAATGTAAATCCGTTGACGCATATTCAAGTTATTGCGTTCCATGCGCCTATATTTTGCCCTTAGCTTAACAAGTATGTGCATATAACCCCCCCTCCCATTACAAAGATCTCGGTTATGCCACAAAAAAATTGAAAACCCGTTACATATGTCAAAGAACATCCTTTCTACTTGAAGTATACAAAATTTCAAAACATTTCGACCAGAAATAGTTTTTTAAATAATTTTTAATTATTTTAGTATATTTTCACTGTATTTTAAAAATCTAAGTCCCATAACTCTGTAACGACAAATCGGATGAACCTGAAAATCGAAAGGCGGCTTCCTCTCCACAGTCCAATCATAATGTATGAATATCATGAAAATCTGTTGACGCATATTCAAGTTATTGCGTTCCATGCGCCTATATTTTGCCCTTAGCTTAACATGTATGTGCATATAAACCCCCCCCCCCTTCCCATTACACATAATATCTCGGTTATGCGACAAAAAAAAAATTAAAAACCCGTTACATATGTCAAAGAACATCCTTTCTACTTGAAGTATACAAAATTTCAAAACATTTCGACCAAAAATAGATTTTTAAATAATTTTAACTATACTAGTATATTTTCACTGTATTCTAAAAATCTAAGTCCCATAACTCTGTAACGACAAATCGGATGAATCTGAAAATCGTAAGGCGGCTTCCTCTCCACAGTCCAATCATAATGTATAAATTTCGTGAATATCCGTTGACGCATATTCAAGTTATTGCGTTCCATAGGCGGACGGACAGACGGACAGGCGGACAGACGGACGGACGGACGGACGGACTTCGCCATACCATAATACGAACCGTCAAATGACGGGCGTATAAAAATTGTTAGGTTAT
The DNA here is from genome assembly GCA_028142955.1 of Pinctada fucata. NCBI lineage: Eukaryota > Metazoa > Mollusca > Bivalvia > Pterioida > Pteriidae > Pinctada > Pinctada fucata. Next base: position 45,301,590 of record AP027111.1, on the reverse strand, counting down.
TTCCTAATATCACACCAGGTTGCCATGGAAACAGACTTTACATATTGAGAAAATGCATATCTGGGCATTTCTGAAGTCACATACATCAATTATGCAGCATAATCTAAAACAAACACTGATGAATTATTAGTCCCCTATCATTGCTCTTTCAAGTTAAAATGATGTTGGGTTTAATGTATAATCTATATGTTCCCATAGCAACAACAAAGGTATCTTATCAAAATATTGCTCTTGGCATTTTTTTCAAAAGTCAATGATAAATAACTTTTATTTTTGAGTTTTGTTATGCAAATATAACATCAGCAATTACATTGGAACAAAGTTTGTGATCGTTGCTATGGCAACATAAACTCAAATACCAAAATGAAAGCAATTTTAGACTTGATTTAGTGTCCGTTTTTTACTAGATCATTGAACTTTAATTGAAAGTGATGATAATAAATAAATGTATTCAATTAGACATTTCTTTACATTGAAGAAAATTCAACACAAGAATTTAGGATATAGTCCGTTGCCATGGAAACAAATGTGTAAAAATGTACATAAGGCCACTTTGAGTCCTTGGATACAGGCATCAAAGAAAATATCAAAAATAAAGTGAAATGTCTGAAATTGTTTTAATCTAAAATAAAGACTTTGCTTTATGATAAACTGTATGTAAAAGTAGTTGTGCAAGCATGTTTCTTTTTTTAAGGAAAAGGCTTCAAAAATAGAGAAAAATGTTTTTTTTTTCAGATCGTATGGCAAAATTAATTACTACAGCAACAACTATCATTTTGAAATTTTTTCATGTATTTTGATAGAGGTTATAGCATCCACTATCAATTTGAAAAAAAATCTTATCATGTACCCATCAAGAGAGAAGCAAAATTGGAAAATACAGACAGCATTTTGAACTCGATATATTAATATTGGATAATTTTGTTGTCATGGTAACCAGCCATTTTCACAATATCAGACACTACGAATGAGCTTATTTAAAATTTTACGTTTAGGTATGTGTTTTAATATGATTTTAGTATAGAGTAATTCATGATAATATTATAGACACTGAAAATCATTGAAAATCAAAGCATACTCATGCGGCTAGCCAACAGGGGATGCTTACTCCTCCCGGGCACCTGGTCCCACCTCTAGCTTGCTAGGGGTCCGTCGATGCTCAGTTTGGAGCTCTATTGTGAGTGCTGTTGAGATTATCGTCAGGATCTTCTTTAACTCATCTGTGTCACACTTATGCCCTTTGCCGTGTGGAGCTCGTAAAAAAGTTCCCCGCGAGGGGTTTGACAGTTAGTGTTTTGAATATTTTTCCCTGACATTGTCGCCATAGCACTTTCTATATAGAAAGAACCACAGACAGTGCATGTATTTAATATATTTTCATTTTTGTGCATGAACATAGACGGCGGGTGCGGCTAGCCAACAGGGGGTGCTTACTCCTCCCGGGCACCTGGTCCCACCTCTAGCTTGCTAGGGGTTCTTTGATGCTCAATTTGGAGCTCTATTGTGAGTGCTGTTGCGATTATCGTCAGGATCTTCTTTAACTCATGAACATTTTGCTATTCGGTACATCTGAATATGCTGCATTGCTATGGAGAAATATGTGAATTTTTCATATATTTCCTCTACAATTTAATGATTTTTTTCAAAATATGATAGCCTGTTATACGAAAACAATGAAATTGTTAATTTCCGTGTATTTTATGGCACAGGAACAAGGACAAATGACTTGAAAATGCTTAAAATAGTGAATATCGTAATTTTTTGACATGGTTACCATGGCAAACGATTACAAAATACAGCCTCAATTGACGTAAAAATATCATGAGATCTCTAACTTTGATTTTCATACTATTTTGGTATTTTTGATCTTTTTTTTAATTTGAAATGCTGCTCGTTAAACAGAGATCGAGTAAAATGCAGATGTTGCCATGGTAACAATTTTCAAAATAAGTTTATTTTTTTAAACAAAAAGAACATCTTCAATTTTTTTTTATATTGTTATAAGGAGAGATTGAATTATCTGAAAACAGTATCATATCAGGCGCGAGTGCCTGCATCATTTTGTAGATACATTGTACCTCATGAAAAGTGCTAAGGACCTCGCATGAATTGACGGGAAATTCGCCCAGATAATAAACTCTTCTCCAGGGTTACTAAAACTATTTTAAGGTATAAAATACATATTTATGGACAGAAAAACTTATAATCTTTAATATTTGCTCAAATGTTTATCATTAACATTACCTACTTGGCATTTATTCGAAATCAAAGCAACGCGGGGTCCACCATTTAGAGTCCGTGGTATTACGTAGATAAAATTGAGAAAATCGTTTTACTCTGAGTTATATTAAGTTACATTTAGTGATTTAATAAACGGTAGAACTATTGTCCTCCTTCAAAAACTAGTACATGTATTTCTTTTCCGTATTCAGAACTACATTTTTGGTTCATCACCATGCTCCCAATATAGTTCACAATGAATGAATGCGCTTAGTGCGTTTACATTACGAAAAAAGTATTACATGTATGCGAAAAACTATCGAAAAAAGAGATTTTTTTGGGTTATTCGTAAAAACAAATAATGGAGTATTTGATAAATAGAGGAAAATAGAATATAATCGAGAACAGTATTTTTTGTTGGAAGTGTTTGAATGAATATCTCAAAAGAAAAAAAATGTAGTCGCAAAATGTTTACTACTCACCCAAACAATAAAATGACATCATAAAAATAAATTAATGACCATATTAGATATAATTGCAAAGTATCATCACTCTTAACCCATCGAAAGAAAACATGATAGATTTATGTATAATTACTCAAAATTTTGAGCCTTCTCAACCCCCCCCCCCCCCCCTTTTTTTTTATATTTCGATCGCCTGGTTGACATCGTTCCCCACCTTGCTACAGGATCTTACTCGCCATGCTGGAAGATCTTGTCAAACTAAAGTTTCTATCAAAAGGAAATCCTGTAGCAACAGTGGCGGATTTAGGGGGGTGCGGAGGGGGCGTTCGCCCCCCCGGCACTGACCCAAATTTTTTTTCAAAAACAGGTATATTTTGGCCCATTTTCAGAAAAATTAGGCAAAATTCGCCCCGTGACCCCCCGGCAAAGGCGGCGCTGGATCCGCCACTGAGCAAGGTGGGGTACAATACTCTAAAAAACTTTTCCAGTTTCCATAGGCTTTAGTGTTAAAATCGACAGTTTTAACCCAAATTATACACAAAATATAGGTCGCATGTTTGAAATATTACTATTTTCATAAAATTCAGCAAAAATCTTACCGAATTCAGAGTTTTAATTTCTTTTAATGAGGAAACATTTTTTTTCGGTCCTAACTGGGCGGAATTCCATACTTATCCTTCGAGCTCCTTTACGAGTTTGTGAATTTTGGCAAAATTACGCATATTTGTCTTGAAAATTTACATATTTGGAAATAATTTTCTTAAAATTTTTCTTCTTCATTATTAAGTTCCTGGGTTACTCTGTCAAAGGTTTGCATTAAATCTATTGCTGATAAGTTAATTTAAAACAGTTGGGTTACAAACCTACCTCATTTTGTCTCATTTTTTACTACCTGAAACTGGGCCAAACAAGTCAGTGCGTTACCATGGCAACCGTTACATGTATGAATGAAAATTATCTCAATTTTGAATACAGGTCTTATGTTGGCCAAAACTTTTATCAAAATCACTAAAATCTGAGGTGGTCATTTGAACACCCCTATAAAATTCTTTGGTTTTTACAGAGAATGGCTCTTATGCTATTGTAACCAAAAATCAACCAAATTTTACATTTTGAGGGATCTAAGGTGTAACTACAGGAAATCAATTTCATGGGGATTCCCCTCCGTTTTGACTGGGACTGGTGAACCGTACTGAATAAAAGTTGTCACACCATTCGTCAAAAATGTTGGAAATGCATTTATAGCATATAGAATCAATAAAATGTTACCAGTAGTCGTGATAAATTTAACTTTGAACTTGATCTTGTCTTTTATGCAATCTACATATCGATTTGAAAATACGTAAAAATTGGAAATTTTTCAATGAGGACGGAGGGGTCCTGTAAAAAGTAAAATTTGCGAAAAAATGACATGCATGACCCCCCTTTTTCTTTTCATTTTTATACGTGCCAAAGATGTCGCAAGCGAAAAAGACCAACTTTACAAACTTCCGGGCATTTAAGTCAGTCAAATCGAGCTAATTCGTTAATCATACAAAGAAGGTTTAGTTTTTATTTCCTGTAGTTACCCCACGTTTTTTTTTTTTTTTTTGGTCGATTTCAAGAAATCGACCTTACTAGATTTGTAGACCGGATGCTGTCAATAAGAGAAAGTTCCTAATTGAGTCCGTCAGATTCCACAATGCAACATTGAATTATCCTTATGAAAGAAACGTTTTCGTGACTAGTGAAAAACACGTGGCCAGAGACAGGCATTCCCATGACCTCCCACTTTATCCACTTCACAAAAATAAGACATATGTCGTCATGACAACGCTTATGTATCGCAATTAGGAATTTAGATATTGCAGATAAAAGTAATATCTGCATGATGTTTTTTCTTTAACAATATTTACTTCAAGACCAATTAGTGAATGATACAGTGAACCCTATTCCTTCAAAATCCCTAATGGTCGACATTTCTGGATCCTTGGATCCATTGCAACAAAGAACGTATGCCAGAGGTGCCAGTGGGCTAAATTTTTCTAACCGTCTAGATCCGACTACGCTTTTTCTCGTTAAGGATATACCACTTTGTTTTTTTTTTTTTTTTTTTTTTTTTATTTTCTTACCAAAGACAAATTGATAAATGAAACAAAGAAATTAATGAGCGATAAAAAAATTGACAAGACTGTACGAGTCACAAAAGATTGAAATTTTTAGAAGTTTCCCCTTATTTCCCTCCAAATTCTTATACATGTAACCGGAACTCTCCACTTTTCCCGCGAATACACCCAGAAAGGCTTTTGATTGGTTTTAAAATATGTGTTATAATGGAATTTTCCTATTGATCAAACAATTTCTGAATGGATATGAAGAGTGTTGCATCTTGAGTTGTCCAGTGTAAATGTATCTATTTTCTAACTTGTCAGAATTATAAAGACATACGTTTCTATAAGTACTACTCTTTTATTTTAAGAGTAAAAGTTTTTAACCTAAATTTTTAACGACGAAAAAAAAAATTATTGCGGGATTTAAGAAATGTTGATATCGACCAAGCTTTTTTGGAAAGCTTTCTCAATGGTAGCCGGATTGTGGAATACGACAGAGCGACATATGCATATTCATGAGATTAAATTTAGAAAATAAACAAAATGTATACCGTTTCACAATATCCGGATTTTCTCATCTTTTCTATATCTCGTTTTGAGGGATAGAAGGGGGCGGGGCTCCCTACCAAGGGTTGAAATGATCAGATGGGGAGGGGCAGTGGTGAGGTCGGAGTAGAAAAGAAAGAGTGAGGGGAGGAGAGTGATGGAAACAGGGGTGGGGGTGGGGGGTGGGGGGTTGTGGTGGTAATGGAGAAATCGGGATAGAAAAGGAGGGTAGGGAGGAAGAGAGGGAATTTAAAGAGGAGAGAGAGGAACAAACATTAGGGGTTGATGGGGTTAGTGAACCCCCTGTCCATCCTTCCCCCTCCTTAAGCAGAAATCGCCAATGCTTTTCTAAACAACCTTTTATAAGAGATAGAGGATAGCGGGTTCCAAGAAGACTCTACACTATGTTGTGGTCCTATATCATTGTCACTCTATCATATCTTCTATATTACTCTATCATATCCCATACCTTATAGTCCCCTATATAGTCCAATAGTGTCTGACCACAGTCCTTATATACTCTACACTATATAATGGTCCTATATCATTGTCACTCTATCATATCCCCCATATCACTCTATCATATCCCATACCTTACAGTCCCCTATATAGTCCAATAGTGTCTGACCAGAGTCCAGTAAGACTCTACACTATATAATGGTCCTATATCATTGTCACTCTATCATATCTCCTATGTCACTCTATCATATCCCATACATTATAGTCCCCTATATAGTCCCATAGTGTCTGACCACAGTCCAATAAGACTCTACACTATGTTGTGGTCCTTTATCACTGTCACTCTATCATATTCCCTATGTCACTCTATCATATCCCATACCTTATAGTCCCCTATATAGTCCAATAGTGTCTGACCACAGTCCTATAATTCTCCACATTATATAATGGTCCTTTACCATTGTCACTCTATCATATCCCCTATGTCACTCTATCATATCCCATACCTTGTAGTCCCCTATATAGTCCCATAGTGTCTGACCACAGTCCAATAATACTCTACACTATATGATGGTCCTTTACCATTGTCACTCTATCATATCCCCTATTTCACTCTATCATATCCCATACCTTATAGTCCCCTATAGACCCTTTCACATTATCTGCGGTACTGAATTTGAAGGCCAGTTCCGGGGGACAAACAATAGATTGCGCATGCACCAGTGACGTAATTCGATTGTTCCAAGATGTTTTCCGCGGAACAAACGAAACATGATTCCGCGCTAAACGTCCTAGAACAATCAAATGACGTCACTGGTGCATGCACAATCTATTCGTTGTCCCCCGGAACTGGCATTCAAATTTAGTACCGCAGATAATGTGAAAGGGTCTATATAGTCCCATAGTGTCTGACCACAGTCCAATAAGACTCTACACTTTATTACATGTATTACTTTAGCTTGTCCCTTTCATTTCTCTGCCTTCGTTTCTTCTTCTTGTGTTTGTCTTTACCAAAAACACAGTGACGATCCCCTCGTCCCAAAATGACGAATGGCACACCATTTGTTGGGACAACATGTTGATCCCCAAGGTCTTGGAAGCGAATTCGTGCCTTCAGTGGAATTTCTTTAAAAAGATGTATTAACCTAATAATTTCTTTATAGAAAATATATATATATATATACATGTACTATTAATGTAGAAATTAATTTCTTTCATACTCAGCGGCGGATTCAGAGGGGTGCAGAGGGGTCGTACCCAACCCCCCCTCCCCCCCCCCCCACCATGCCCACGGCACTGACCCAAAATTTTCCAAAAACAGGTACATTTTGGCCCATTTTCAGTAAAAATTGGCAAAATTAGCCCCTTGACCCCCCTCCCCCCGGCAAAGGGGGCGCTGGATCCGCCACTGATACTAAGTAAAATCAAAATACTAATCATAATATTCATGAGGCAATATAAATTATGAAATACAAATTGAATAAAAATTCATAAAATTCTCTTGGATAAGATTTTTTTTGGAAATTAGTTTGTGTACATTATATACATGCATGATTATAAAATTCTACTTGTATTATTGTATACTTAAAGACTTAAAAAGTCTGCTTTAATCAGTGTTGTTATGTCATGATTTTGAATGCTTGCAGGATTATCAAATTGACAAATTCCCACAAGTTACATGTATATAAATTCTGTCTACCCCCTCCCAAAACACCATTATCGGAACCCACGGTCGGTCACGCTAAACTCACCTCTCAAACACTCGGCCCCTTCGCAAATAAGTGGAGAGAACTGTATGGCTACAATACACAAATCCCCCCCCCACACTAATAATACATACTGCATTAGTTGGGGGGGGGGGGTATTTATTCTTTGCGTATACACGAGCGCCTGTGTACAAAAATACTGCGTTTCTTACCACGTAGATCTACATATAAATATTTACATTCCTACTGCGTTAATTCCCTTATATGAAGGTACCAAACCAACTGCACTGCATTTTTTTTTTCGTGCTTTACATATTTTGTTTCCATTCCCTACTGCCAATACACACCGATAAAGCGCAAAAGCTGAAAAACAATCCTTAAATAGATGCAAGGTACAGAAGAACAGTAGGGCAGGGGAGATATCCCATAATGGCCATATTACCTGTTGGTGCATTGAATTTTGGATGACCAAAATTAGCTTCTTTTTTACCAGATACGAAGGCCAATGACTTCGTGACCTCGTTACATTGGCGCACCCTGTCTGCTTCCTCCAAAGACCTAACCCAGCCGCTGTGATCGCTGATCTTGGTCCAAATTCTGTCCCAAGTCTGTTCTTCAGGTCCAGGATTACTCCAGAAATGGCTATAATAGCTAAATATGGCTATAATAGCTATAAATGGCTATATTGGAGAAATAATTTCAAGTACTAATAAATAAAATTTTTGATTTTTTCTTTCAAACTCAAAATCTCAAATCTTTATGACCATATGATCAAAGTTTACAAAAGAAGTTGGTATGCAAAACTTACAATTTTCAAGTTTTGACCAGGATATTAGTTATCAAAATTTTGACTCATTCAATCTCAAAGATGGTACATTTTACATGTCAACTTCTTTAGTAAACATTGTTCAGATGGTCATAAACATTTGCGATTTTGAGTATTAGATCAAAATTCCAAAATTTACTTTTTTAGTACTTAAAATTATTTCTCCAATATAGCCATTTATAGCTATTATAGCCATATTTAGCTATTATAGCCATTTCTGGAGTAATCCCGGACCTGTTCTTCGTCGGCCATTACTGGTGCACGAAAGGCGCGCACATGGCTAATTTAAATATTCATTATCTGAGTCACGTGATTGTCACTCTATCCGGCTACCGAAACGACTTTCTTTTATGTACCGAAACGTCCTTGTACCGAAACGTCCTGCACCCGTGAGGGGTGTTCTCAAAATAAACACAGGTCACTTTTTATACAGCCCCTCAAATCTATCATACAATAATTTACGCACATTTTCTTTGAAAATATAACAGAAAGTATATGTTTTTTCAATTGATTTTAATATAATATCAATTAAGAAATTGGAGCGTATTTGATATGTCGAGGTAATGAGTAATTAGTGTTTTCATCTTCCGTATCACATATGGAATGACCAAGTCCTTCGTTCGAGTTGTCTTAAAGTATTGGTTTTTCTATATAAGGGAGTAGTAGGTAGTCACGTGAAGGGTCTACGGTAGACTGGAGTTGCCTGCTCTTACTTTGCTATCGCGTCGCAATGCCAGTCTAGGCCTACGGTCGCCATGTTACTAAATATACCTCGTATATTCGGAACATTCGCTCTTCAGTATGAGTATGGAAGAATCTGAAAACTGGGAATATTCCGAGTATAACCGCAGTGAAAAAAGTTTTTAGACTGATTTGGTAAAGTAAGAGCCAGGGTGATTTTTAACATAACCGTGCCAAAGAATCTTTCACTAAAGCACTGTAAGTAGTTTTATTTCGTCCGCAAAAAAAAAAAGAAGACGATAGTACACCACGTATGTCCGACAAAATCGATCAGTAGCATCCCGATTTTTACTATGTATTTCATTGTACGTTTTCTCAATATATCTTGTTTTACGAAGAAGTACGGGGTGAAAGACACCATTCATTTTGTAGACTAATATTCCATCTCCCATCTATAAAAAAATCAGCATAGGTTATGTACCTGTTACAGTGATTCAGACTGTTTTCAGAAGCTATAGGACACTTGGCCTAGAGCATCAAAAAATTATAGGCCATATTGTCCTAAACATGGAAAAAGTATAGGCCGTCGAGCAGCATTGCCGCAAGCCGAGCACTGAAGGCAAGAGCTTGCTAGGGGTGTCCGGCATGCTCCCCCGGAAACTTTTTTAAAATTTAAAGCAAAATGGTGCAATCTGAGGGGTAGTAGGAATTACCGAAAAGACAGCAATTACCGAAAAGACAGTGATATTTACCGAAAAGACACAAAATTGTACCGAAAAGACACTTAAATTTAAAAACTAAACACATTTTATGATCGGAAATGTGTTCATACAATTAAATGTATCGTCAAAACCAAAAAAGCTAGTTGATTTAAGGTTTGACTTAGTCATAGTTTCCTCTGACACAGAATGTAAAACTTGCTTCAATAATGATAAATTGATAAGTATGTTGTAGCAAAAGTCATAATTATTATGAAGTATAGTGTGAATATATGATTAATTATATAAAGTGCATATTTCATAAAAACAAATACGAAATATATGTATTTGGTAATTTTTTTTTTTTGGGGGGGGGGGTTACATGTACATGCAGTTGCATGTATCTGTTGCTATTTTGCAGTTAAATTATGAATTTTGATTGAATATCATATTTTGTTGACATAAAATGAATGAATTTCAAAGGTCTTTTCGGTAAATAAATCTGTCTTTTCGGTAAATATCACTGTCTTTTCCATAAATGCTGTCTTTTCGGTAATTCCTACTACCGCAATCTGAGCCAGTCTGGAGATGAAAACAAGAGTAGAGATCAATTGTCAATTGAATGAATGAAAATCTTCATCATATCGTAACCAAGGGTATAGGGTTAACCATTTATGTTGGAATTTTATATCAACAGTACGTTCAGCTTGAACTTCGGGGGTGTCAGGAGTGCCGCTATGGCCCGGGGACCGCCGCAAAAATCCCCAGATTTTTTGATAAAATTAAACAAAGGTTGCTGGCTTTCGCCCAGACGCAGCTTTTTTTGACTCGGTTATTTACACGCTTTTACAAGCATTCGCCGAGTCACAATTACATAAAGCACTTGTACGATGGACTCTTTTTTTTATCATCCAGTGAAAACTGTTGTTAAATGTTTATCGAGGTATCGAGTCAACTCGACCTTAAATTGTGTCCGCGTATGGGAAAATAATATCGACCAGTATGTCAGACGAACGGGAAAGGAATAGGCCATTTCGGCAGATGCAGGACACATTAATCGACCATTCAGAGTTTTTATCGGCAAATGGCCGATGGCCGACGCCAATCTGAATCTCTGCTGTCTCTGCTGTTAAGAGATTTCTTTTCTGCAGAACAACACAGGGGTATGTTTACATCATGATGACAAGAATGACAAGCGTGTTTCGCACGCTGTGTATAAATTTCGTACATCGATTAACTGGGGCATATAGGTTATCAAATATGCTCTTAATTTAAAATTTAGATATTTATTTTTTCCGTGCATGCATGTTTCAAAACAATTTTTGTGTCTACCTTGTAAGTTACACTTTTCTGTTTTAAAAAAAATGACTAGAATTGAAGAATGTACTGTCATCGTCAGTCCGTCGGCAATCCCTAAAAGTCCGATGTGAAAATTGTCATTGATTTACTAGCTTTTACAATTATTCTTTCTAATTTCATGCTGCTACATGTAGCTTCTGTTTCTCTACAACATTATAACAACAATGATTTAGTAGAGAAATTATTGGAAATACTTTAGACAATTTGACAGAATTTCCTCTGGTCCCTGAGCGCCCCCCCCCTTTCTGTACTTTCACGCTATCGATTATTTATTTTAAAATCGATTATCGAAATCGGATGACTTCAACACACTGCTAATCGATTATTATTGATAATCGGCCCATCACTACTTGATGAACAGGTGTGATAGAGGACTGCAAATAATCTTAAAACTGGACATTTCTTACTCAATGAACAGGTGTGATATGTCCCATATATATCACCAGGTTGGGGAAAGGTACTGATCAAGCTAATATACCTCGATTGAGCTAATATACCTCGATTGGGCTACTGGTTGAGCAGATAATTCCGAACGATTTTTGTGGTTTTTCGTCCATAACTCGACTTATTACGTCCAATCACCATGAAACTCGGAACAAATAATGTTTCACCCTTCATAAAAATGCCTATGTAAAAATAATTTTGAAAATCGACCTATAAATGGTGATTTGAAGGTATTTTAACACCCCCTTTTAACGGCCATTTTACGCAAGTTACTTGTGACAGGCGAGGTCAAGGTCAAATATAATATGACCAGGTAATATGTCTCTTATAGACAATTCTCAACTTTGAGAAGTAAAAGTCAAACTGACTTGTTGTATGAACTCCGATATTTCGGGTATGTGTCAATATGTATGACAGACTTGTAAAATGTGTGTGTGATCGTATAGTTTTCTGATTCGTATCGCTATGATTTTGGCCATGGCCAGCTCACAATTTAGAGCCCATATCGCCCTCCTGAATTGTATTCGAGAATATGAACTTCAAATGACTTGAACTAAGTATCAATATTTTAATAGAACATGATGATAAATGAGGCAACGAGATGAAGTACAAAAATATGTGTAACACGTGTAGACACTATCACGTACAGTATAGAATAATCAAAAATCATCCCCCCTTCCCATAATGTACGGACGGACGTATAATAAGTAAGGCTATTACTACATGACTTATAAACTTACCTGACTGAGTCTGAGCGAGTGAGGACCCTAACAATAATTTCTATCTTTTAGACATTCATGCCGAAATAAAGAAAACTAGAGTAAAGAGAGGGAATGGTGAACTTGTTGCAAACTTACGGTCGCTTACAAGCACACGCCGCTCCACAAGGTGCAGGGGTTTATATACTCGCTCAGTCTATAGTAATCAATTAACCAATGAAAACATCGGTAAAGTAATCTATCTACCAATCACGGACAAGATTACAAAACGTGTAGAAATAACGAGTAAAATGGCGCTAGATTCAAGGTAAACAAAATAGACCCATCGGAATGTATAATTTAGCTACCAAAGAACCCGGCATATATCGAATATGACGACATACGTAAGTATGTACTATAAATATAACATCTGTAAAATAACGAATGAGATCTTTTAGCATGAGTTAACGGACTTAGCCGAATGTAAACAAGTTATAAATCAATACGCTTTGGTCAACTAGAAACATGTGACAGATCGCGACCGTCACGTATACTAAAGGTATTTCTGAATGATTTGCATTTTAGTCCCTCCTGGGGTCAAATATATATCAAATGTTTCAAAACTTTATTTTATCCTTTTATCCTAATTGAAGAATTCTATGTCAACATATATCATAAATTTTTTACAAAATTTATTTCTAAAGCTACTTTCTGAACCATAATGAGGTACGTTTATTTCTTACTTATTTCCAATGATTTTGGTATTCTAACATATGAAATTTATACACTTTTTCGTGAATATCCTGCTCTGGGCCCCTCTCAATGCAGGTTTTCATCGATCAGTTGACAAGAATAGATTTTTGGAAAATAGATGACTCCGAAACTAGGTCAAGATATGTTCTTAACACAATGACGTCACTTTCCCCAGTTCCCAAACAGACGAAAGTTACAAACAGCAGGAGAGAAACAACCGCTAAAAATATACTAAATAAAGTTATTTTGAGATTTCCTTTTGCATGTCGGTTATTTTTGTGAACATCTAAACGTCTGTATCACCAAAATTGTGAAAAAGTAACTCCAAGTAACCGAACTAGCGAATCGTTCGGAAATACCTTCAGTTCGGAAATATCTGCTCGACCAGTAATCAATCTGAATAATTTCTGTAGTAAAAAATCCAAAAATTCTCAAAATTATTTATTTGTGCAAAATCGCATTAGTTCCTTATAAAAGAAGTAATGTTTACAAAAGAAACATACTTGAAAAGAGAATAGTTACTGAGAAAATAAACCTCTATTTTCCTGAATATACTGGGTAAGATTTCTCTTAATCTAGAAGGTTTTCAGGCATACTTGTTTTTTGTCCCGCGCTTTCGCGAAAGCGCGGGGACATTAAAACCGGTTCGTCTGTCCGTCCGTCCGTCCGTCCGTCTGTCCGTCAGTCACAAAAACTTTAACCTTGTGCATAACTTTTGAATGGTAAGTGATAGGGCTTTGATATTTCACATGTGTATTCCTTGTGACAAGACCTTTCCATGGATACCAAAATTTTTGACCTTGTGACCTTGACCTTGGACTTTGACCTACTTATTAAAAACTTTAACCTTGACCATAACTTTTGAATGGAAAGTGATAGGGCTTTGATATTTCACATGTGTATTCCTTGTGACAAGACCTTTCCATGGATACCAAAATTTATGACCTTGTGACCTTGACCTTGGACTTTGATCTACTTATTAAAAACTTTAACCTTGACCATAACTTTTGAATGGAAAGTGATAGGGCTTTGATATTTCACATGTGTATTCCTTGTGACAAGACTTTTCCATTGATACCAAAATTTTTGACCTTGTGACCTTGACCTTGGACTTTGACCTACAAATTAAAAACTTTAACCTTGACCATAACTTTTTAATAGAATGTGATAGGGCTTTGATTTTTCACATGTGTATTCCTTGTGACAAGACCTTTGCATGGATACCAAAATTTTTGACCTTGTGACTTGACCTTTGAGTTCGACCTACTTTTAAAAAAACTATAACCATGTCCATAACTTTTTAATGGAAAATGATAGGGCTTTCACATTTCAAATGTGTATTCCTTGTGATGAGACCTTTCTGTTGGTAACAACATTCTGACCTTGTGACCTTGTCCATGGAGGTTGACCCACATTTAGAAACTTCAACCTCGACCATAAGTTTTTGATGGTAATTTAAATCATAGGTCTAAAATATTTCACTGTATCACATGTGCATACCTTTTCATAAGCCCTGTCCCTTGGAAACAAAACAAAAGTTTGGACCTTTTGACCTTTTCTTGGAGTTAATCTTTCATATTTAGAATGTTGATACATGTAATATATGAGATATATTATTAAAACTTAAGAATGGGGGGATGTCTGTAAGCATTTCTTTAAAGACAAACACCCAAAAGCGGGGGACCACAATTCCTTGAATGTGATTTTTGAATATTGTTTTTGATATAAAAGCTTCTGCGATTTTGCACCCAAATATAATTTGGAGGAAAAAAGTTTTTTCTCTGAATAAAAAAGTCAGATTGATTAGCCCGATCGAGGTATATTAGCCCGATCGAGGTATATAAGCTCGATCGGTACCTTTCCCTAACCTGATCACACCTGTTCATTAAGTCAAAATGTCCAGTTTTAAGATTATTTGCAGTAAAATGGATGAAAATGATCTGTATTAAGCTATTTTTTTTATTTTCTGTAAGCAGTGTAACACCAATACCGGTATTACAAGAAATATAACACCACTGACAAAATCATATTAATGATGAAATATATTCGAGTTAAAGAAAGGAAATGACAAAATAAAAGTGTTGGTATGAGGAAGAAGAAACAATTCATTTGATGAATTTTTTAAATCCTAAGGATATTGTCTTCATGAGACTACAGGTGTCGGAACAGTTTCCGGACGATTTTGAAGGTTTTTCGGGGATAACTCCTCTGTTCTTTAATGGAAAACATTCAAATTTCTCTCAAATAATGCTGTGCCCTTCCCACAGATAGTCATGTTGAAAAAAAAATTAAATATATTTAGAAATATGGTTTCTAGACCGATTTTATTACCCAATATTTTGGCCATTTTTCGCATATCACTGTAACAGTTTCCGGACATCTGATTTTAAAGCTGTCAATCTCAATCAGTTTCAGCCCAAACTGGATGACTTTTAGCTCGCCGGGACGAATGTCCGGAGAGCTATTGTCATACCCCCGGTGTCGGCGTCTGCGTTGGCGTTGGCGTCGGCGTGCGCGTGCACAAAAACTTTAACCTTGCTTATAACTTTTAAACCAATACAGATTGGGCTTTCATATTTCACATGTGCATTCCTTGTGACAAGACCTTTCCATGGATACCAAAATTTTTGACCTTGACCTTAGAGATTGACCTACTTTTGAAAAACTTTAACCTTGGCCATATTTTTTGAATGGTAAGTGATAGGGCTTTGATATTTCACATGTGTATTCCTTGTGACAAGACGTTTCCATGGATACCAAAATTTTTGACCTTGACCTTAGAGATTGACCTACTTTTGAAAAACTTTAACCTTGGCCATATTTTTTTGAATGGTAAGTGATAGGGCTTTGATATTTCACATGATGTGTATTCCTTGTGACAAGACGTTTCAATGGATACCAAAATTTTTGACCTTGTGACCTTGACCTTGGAGATGATTGACCTACTTTTGAAAAACTCTAACCTTGGCCATATTTTTTGATTGGTAAGTGATAGGGCTTTGATATTTCACATGTGCATTCCTTGTGATAAGACCTTTCATGCCGTACCATAAATTTTGACCTAGTGACCTTGACCTTGAAATGTTACCTACTTTTCAAAAACTTTAACTTGGGCCATATTTTTTGAATGGTAAGTGATAGGGCTTTGATATTTCACATGTGCATTCCTTGTGATAAGACCTTTCATGCCGTACCATAAATTTTGACCTAGTGACCTTGACCTTGAAATTTTACCAACTTTTCAAAAACTTTAACTTGTTAATCAGAGGAGTTATTTATTGTTGTTGTTGCAATTTACATATGGTTGCCACGGGCGAGCTATGTTGTCATTCTGACAAGTCTGGTTAGATATTCTTTTCTTCAATCTTTTCTACAAATGACTGTGTTAAAATAATCTTGGAATTAGAACCGAAACTTCTCATATCACGTAGATTAAAAAAGTATGGTTCTCGGCGACTTCCCCCGGTGAGAGATATTTAAAGGGGCAGAAAGGAGTGAAAAAGTGGTGTGATAAAGTAACTTAGATCCAAAATTTTGTTATATGATTCATGATTTGAATGCTCAATTTATAAATCTACAAAATTGTCACAAAATTTTGAAAATAAGTTCCTTCAAAGTACTTGAAAAGGGCGACTGTCCGGAAACTAATACTGTCCGGAAACTGTTCTGACACCAGTATAAATTTTCAAATACTAAAATTCATGACACCAATGATTCAAGTTGTAACACCATTGACTTATGTATATAGGTATTTTTTTTACCAAAATTGTTTTTCTGATATTTTTCTGATATTAAAGATTTTGGTTAAAGTTTTTGGTTTAAGCAAAATCTATGGAACTGTATGCAGTAGAAACCTTATTTTATACATTTAGGTTTCCCATGAAGAGACCTTTCAATTTATGCAGTGACATTTGACCTAGTGACCTTGACCTTGGACTTTGACCTAGTTAAAGATTTTGATTAATGTTTCTGGTTTAAGCAAAATGTAAGGAACTGTATGCAGTAGAAACTTTATATTATACTTGTAGGTTGCCCATAAGAAGACCTCTCGATGATGCTGTAACGTTTGAAAGTGTGACCTTGACCTTGGACTTTGACCTAGTTAAAGATTTTGGTTAAAGTTTCTGGTCTGAGCAAAATCTAAGACACTGTATGCAGTATGTATGTAGGTTGCCTCTGACAAGACTTCTCAATGTATGCTGTAATATTTGACCTACAGGTGGTGACCTTGACCCTGTCTGTCTGTCTGTCTGTCCGTCTGTCACACATCATGTCCGGGCTATATCTCCTGAACAGTTTGCCAGATCACTTTCATATTTTAGTATGTTGTTGCTTATGACCCGAAGGTTTCACATCACCTTGACCCAAGGTCATGTGACCAAGGTCAAGGTCACTAAGTGCATTTTTAATGAAATTATGCATACATTCCTGTCCGGGCTATATCTCTTGAATGGTTTGCCGGATCACTTTCATATTTTAGTATGTTGTTTCTTATGACCCGAAAGTTTCACATCACATTGACCCAAGGTCATGTGACCAAGGTCAAGGTCACTTAGTGCATTTTTAATGAAATTATCCATACATTCCTGTCCGGGCTATATCTCTTGAACGGTTTGCCGGATCACTTTCATATTTTAGTATGTTGTTTCTTATGACCCGAAGGTTTCACATCACCTTGACCCAAGGTCATGTGAACAAGGTCAAGGTCACTAAGTGCATTTTTAATGAAACTGTACATACATTCCAGTCCGTGCTATATCCCTTGAACTGTTTGCCGGATAACTTTCATATTTTAGTATGTTGTTGCTTATGACCCGAAGGTTTCACATCACCTTGACCCAAGGTCATGTGACCAAGGTCAAGGTCACTAATTGCTGGATCACTTTCATATTTTAGTATGTTGTTGCTTATGACCCGAAGGTTTCACATCACCTTGACCCAAGGTCATGTGACCAAGGTCAAGGTCACTAATTGCTGGATCACTTTCATATTTTAGTATGTTGTTGCTTATGACCTGTAGGTTTCACATCACCTTGACCCAAGGTCATGTGACCAAGGTCAAGGTCACTTAGTGCATTTTTAATGAAACTGTACATACATTCCAGTCCGTGCTATATCCCTTGAACTGTTTGCCGGATAACTTTCATATTTTGCCCCCGGAATCAAAGATTCGGGGGCATATAGTTTTTGGCCTGTCCGTCTGTTTGTCTGTTTATCTGTTTGTCTGTCTGTTTGTCCGAAAAACTTTAACATTTGACATAACTTTTGAATGGGAAGTGATAAGGCTTTCATATTTCACATGTGTATTCCTTGTGACAAGACCTTTCCATTGATACCAAAATTTTTGACCTCGTGACCTTGACCTTGACCTTTGACCTACTTTTCAAAAACTTTAACATTGGGCATAACTTTTGAATGGGAAGTGATAGGGCGTTCATATTTCACATGTGTATTCCTTGTGACAAGACCAAAATTTTTGACCTCGTGACCTTGACCTTGACCTTTGACCTACTTTTCAAAAACTTTAACATTGGGCATAACTTTTGAATGGGAAGTGATAGGGCTTTCATATTTCACATGTGTATTCCTTGTGACAAGACCTTTCCATTGATACCAAAATTTTTGACCTCGTGACCTTGACCTTGACCTTTGACCTTCTTTTCAAAAACTTTAACATTGGGCATAACTTTTGAATGGGAAGTGATAGGGCTTTCATATTTCACATGTGTATTCCTTGTGACAAGACCTTTCCATTGATACCAAAAATTTCGACCTCGTGACCTTGACCTTGACCTTTGACCTACTTTTCAAAAACTTTAACATTGGGCATAACTTTTGAATGGGAAGTGATAGGGCTTTCATATTTCACATGTGTATTCCTTGTGACAAGACCTTTCCATTGATACCAAAATTTTCGACCTTGTGACCTTGACCTTGACCTACTTTTCAAAAACTTTAACATTTGGCATAACTTTTGAATGGGAAGTGATAGGGCTTTCATATTTCATATGTGTATTCCTTCTGACAAGACCTTTCCATTGATACCAAAATTTTTGACCTCGTGACCTTGACCTTTGACCTTTTAACCCAGTGACCCCACATACATGTACTTAACAGAAAATAGTGTTCATACTAACAAAGATGCCACCGGGGGCATTTGTGTTTCACAAACACAGGCTTTATTTAGTATGTTGTTGCTTATGACCCGAAGGTTTCACATCACCTTGACCCAAGGGCATGTGACCAAGGTCAAGGTCACTAATTGCTGGATCACTTTCATATTTTAGTATGTTGTTGCTTATGACACGAAGGTTTCACATCACTTTGACCCAAGGTCATGTGACCAAGGTCAAGGTCACTTAGTGCATTTTTAATGAAATTATGCATACATTACTGTCCGGGCTATATCTCTTGAACCGTTTGCCGGATCACTTTCATATTTTAGTATGAATTTGCTTAAGACCCGTAGGTTTCACATCACCTTGACCCAAGGTAATGTGACCAAGGTCAAGGTCACTTAGTGCATTTTTAATGAAACTGTACATACATTCCAGTCCGTGCTACAATGTATATCCCTTGAACTGTTTGCCGGATAACTTTCATATTTTAGTATGTTGTTGCTTATGACCCGAAGGTTTCACATCACCTTGACCCAAGGTCATGTGACCAAGGTCAAGGTCACTTAGTGCATTTTTAATGAAATTATGCATACATTCCTGTATGAACTATATCTCTTGAACCATTTGCTGGATCACTTTCATATCTAAGTATGTTGTTGCTTATGACCTGTAGGTTTCACATCACCTTGACCCAAGGTCATGTGACCAAGGTCAAGGTCACTTAGTGCATTTTTAATGATATTGTGCATACATTCTTGTCCGGGCTATATCTCTTGAACCATTTGCCGGATCACTTTCATATTTTAGTATGAATTTGCTTATGACCCGAAGGCTTCACATCACCTTGACCCAAGGCCAAGGTCACTTACTACATTTTTTATAAAATTGTAGATACATTCTTGTTTAGGCTTTATCCCTTGGACCACATACTGGATTGCTTTCAAGTTTAAGAATGTATTTTGTCATGACCAAAAGGTTTCACCTGGACCCATGGTCATTTGATCAAGGTCAAAGTTACTAAGTACATTTTAATGAAATTGTACATGCTATCCCATTGGGGCTGTATCTCTTTTAACTATTTATCAGATCACCGTCATATTTTAGTATGTTGTTGCTTATCACGTAAAGGTTTCACATCATGTTGACTCAAGGTCATGTGACCAAAGTCAAGGTCAATTAGTATATTTTAAATGAAATTGTATTTGTCACATGTATTGTGTCCAGGCTAAATCTTTTGAGCCGTGATCGGATCACGTCATATTTTTGTGTCGCCTGCGAAGCATAGCGACACTTAGGGATCACTTTGTCCGTTGTCCGTCTGTCCGTCCGTCCGTCCGTCTGTCTGTCTGTCACACTTTGGGTGTCACAGCCCATAACTTTTGATTGGTAAGTGATAGGGCTTTGATATTTCACATGTGTATTCCTTGTGACAAGACCTTGCTACATATACCATAATTTTTGACCTAGTGACCTTGACCTACATATTTGACCTACTTTTCAAAAAAATTAAGAATGGATATATCTTTTGATTGGTAGGTGATAGGGCTTTGATATTTCACATGTGCAATCCTTGTGGCAAGACCTTTCTACACATACCATTATTTTTGACCTTGTGACCTTGACCTAGATATTTGACCTACTTTTGAAAAAAAGATAAGATTCGCTATATCTTTTGATTGGTAAGTGATAGAGCTTTGATATTTCACATATGTATTCCTTGTGACAAGACCTCCCTACACATACAATAGTTTTTGACCTAGTGACCTTGACCTACATATTTGACCTACTTTTCAAAAAAAATTAAGAATGAATATATCTTTTTATTGGTAAGTGTTAGGACTTTGATATTTCACATGTGCAATCCTTGTGGCAAGACCTTTCTACACATACCATAATTTTTGACCTTGTGACCTTGACCTAGATATTTGACCTACTTTTGAAAAAAGATAAGATTTGCTATATCTTTTGATTGGTAAGTGATAGGGCTTCAATATTTCACATGTGTATTCCTTCTGAAAAGACCTTTCTACACAGACCATTAAATTTGGCCTTTTGACCTTGATCTAGATATTTGACCTACTTTTCAAGAAAAGTAATATTGGCTATATCTTTTGATTGGTAGCTGATAGGGCTTTGATATTTCACATGTATTTTCCTTGTATCAATGCCATTCTACACATACCATTATTTTTTTATCTTTTGACTTTGACCTACATATTTGAACTACTTTTCAAAAAAATTAAGAATGGATATATCTTTTGATTGGTAAGTGATAGGGCTTTAATATTTCACATGTGTATTCCTTGTGACAAGACCTTCCTACATATTTGACCTACTTTTCAAAAAAATTAAGAATGGATATATCTTTTGATTGGTAAGTGATAGGGCTTTAATATTTCACATGTGTATTCCTTGTGACAAGACCTTTCTACACAGACCATAAAATTTGACCTTTTGACCTTGATCTAGATATTTGACCTAGACCTACTTTTTAAGAATTTTGATCCACTTTCTAGAATAATAATCAAACTGCTTCGCAGGCGACACAAGCATTCCTTGGATTGCTATTTTAGTATGATGGTGCTGATGACCCAAAGGTTTCACACCTCCTTGATCCAATGTCATATGACTAAGGTCAAGTATTACATTTTTTAATGAAATTGTAAATGCTATTGAGTCTGGGCTATATCTGTGGAATCGTATACTGGATCACTCTTATACTATAGTATGCTGTTGCTCAGGATTGGAGGGTTTCTTGTCATCTTGACCCAAGGTCATGTGCCCAAGGTCAAGATCATTTAGTTCTTTTTAATGAAATTGTACGTACTAATATTGTCCGGGCTATATCTCCTGAACCCTTCTTACAATTGTTTTCATATTTAATAGCATTTTGTCCTGGGCTCGCCCGATATCTTGCCTGAATACATAAAAACTTTTGAGATCACCCCCATTACGAGTACTACGATGTCCCATAATGCATCTAACTTCCTCTTCAGTTTGTTCGGGCACATGGCGGAAAGTTGTGTAATTTTCGTCGGCTTCTAAATTATTTTGACGCCTGATATCTTTAAACATGCCTGAGACTTTTAAAACGTGTATAAAATGTCCGAACCAGATGAACACTCTCGATGATCATGCGGAATGCTATCGACATCGCGTGTGTAACGCAGCTTTTCTGTGTGATGCGTGTAAAGAAACGGGCTACGGTCCAAAAAATGATCGAAAAAAGGAAAGTTACCATCGCTCGTAAGAGTGCTACATCAACGGGACAATCAACAGAGGCTTCCTTAGGGAATGCCAGTCCCCCGGCACAAGTTCCCTCTGTGGGGAATACGCCGATTATGGAAAATATAGCTCCCTCTGTGGGGATGCAAAATCCATCATTCCAAGGAAATGTGCACTTTCCAGCGCCACATATGGCATCATTCCCTCCGTATATCATGGATGTTCAGTGGCAAAAACATCAGGAGGAAATTATGAACAAGTTTCTTGAGAATAAACTAAGTGAACTTGTATCAAAACAAATTCGCGATTCAAACAACAATCAAAATCCTCCAAACAGCAGTGAACCTAAGAGGAGGTTTGATAGATTTAGACCATCTGCGGATCAGGTTTCTCGCGTGTCATCAGATGATGATGAGGACGGGGATGATCGTAACACTGAAAGATCAAAATCTCCCCCTTCTCGAGATATACTTGACTTAACTGACAATCAGTCTGTACAAAGTTCAAGACACACAAATGATTCGGTGGAGGATATCTCTCAGGATTCACATAACTCTGCTGGGTTGCAAAACTTTATGAAAAAAGTCGCAACAGAACTTAATATTGAGGTTGAAAAGTCTGATAAGGAGAAATCTGACTACAAATCCTATGTTTCTAACAGACTCGTAGCTGAGAATTCTAGAACGTCGCGCACAGCATTACCGCTAGACGGTTATATTCTGGATACTTTGACGAATGCCGATGATGAGTTTCAAAGAAAGGGCTTCGTTCGCACTTACAAATCAACTGATGATGACAAGTTTCGTGTTTCATCTACTCATTTTGAAAAATTCTGTACAACACCGAAGCTAGATGAAAACATAGAGGAAGGTGTAGCTGGAGTTGGTCGCAAGGGACGCAAGTCATCATACAGGTTCCGTAATTCACAGTTACATACTCGCAATAATGAGCTGTGGAAAATTGATCAAGGGTCTCGATTACTATTGAGAGAACTTTCATACGGCTCGATGATCGCTTCTTATTTGGATGTTGTAGTCTCTGATGAGGATAAGACAGAAGCACTACAAGCATTGATGCAAGTTTTTAAGTCAATGGCGGATGTGACATCACGCATTTTAGTTGGAGCTGTGTCTGCTCGTCGAGCTATTCACATTGATGATTTTGCATTCAAAAATAAGGCTACGGAAAATAAGCTGTTGATGCAGTCTACGCTTGGCCCAAAACTTTTCTGCGGAAATTATTTTGACATCCTTCATTCTAGTGCTGAAAACTTAAGGGATGCCAAAGAAACACAGCACTTGAGGGCAAATGTTTCAACTAAAGATAACAGTTCTGACTCTAGAAAAAGGAAACGGGAGGAGTCTGGGACAGGTAGACAATCCCAAAATACTCAGCCTAAGAAAGGAAAGTATGATAAAGGCCGTGAAAGTGACTGGCAACGCCCAAAGTTTTCAAAAAACAAGGGATCAAGACCAGTAGAACACTCCTCACAAAAGAATGTGGGAAAGGATCGCTTGGGGTTTCGTCCCCCCAAGTAAATATACCTCAAACTCTTCAGACTATATTAGAGACACATGTTCATACCCAGGTAGGGTGCAGATTAATTCATTTTTCCAAGGAATGGAAACAAATTACAGACGACCAATGGATTTTAAACGTTGTCCAGGAAGGACTTCGCCTAATGTTCAAATCATTCCCTCCAAAAACAGGAGTAAGGAAAACAAATGTACAAAATGTTATGTTAAAACAATGTATTTTCGAAGAAATCGAAGATTTATTAAAAAAGTCTGCCATAGAGACTGTTCCGACCAGATAGATCAGGGATTTTACAGCACATTTTTTGTCGTCCCAAAGAAAGACGGAGGTCTGCGTCCAATACTAAATTTGCGACCACTGAACAGACACCTACATGTTCCACATTTCAAGATGGAAACGTTAAGAACTATCATAAGCACTCTAGAAATAGGAGATTGGGTAGCATCAATAGACTTAAAAGATGCTTACCTTCACATCCCAATTTATCCTCAGGACAGGAAGTATCTACGGTTTTGCGTAGGCAATCAACATTACCAATTCAGGTTGATGCCTTTCGGATTGGCGACGGCTCCACGTGTGTTCACCAAATTGATGACTGCAATAGGTGCTTTTCTACGAACACGACAGATTCACATATTCATGTATCTGGACGACTGGCTTCTAAAGGGCATCAATCAAATGTCATTGATTCACAATCTGACTCAAACTCTAACCTTATTGATAGATTTAGGTTTAGTAGTCAACATGTCGAAGTCCAGTCTGATTCCAACTCAGCAAATAACATATCTAGGAGCTTGTTTCAGCCTTATTCATGGAACAGTTACCCCAACCTCGGATCGGTTCCTCAACCTTTCCTCTACACTTTCATTTATGATCCAAGAATATTATGTGCCAGCCCGTTTATTTCTCAGGGCCCTTGGCTTAATGGCAGCATGTATAGATTTGGTTCCATGGGCACGACTTCATATGCGCCCAATCCAGCTTTACTTGTTGGGTCAGTGGCGCCCCCATATAGACAACATAGACAAAATGATTCAAATCAAAACAGTAGTAACCCCCCATCTACAATGGTGGATGAATGAAGAGAATATATTTCAAGGATCTCCTCTCCAGAATTTCAAGGGGGAGGTAACTCTGTGGACAGATGCATCAGCTTGGGGCTGGGGGGCACATCTGAACAACACTCATGTGTCGGGGAAGTGGGAGAATTCCACCCAATTACAACACATCAATATTCTGGAGTTGACAGCTGTGGAGAATGCACTCCACCATTTCAAGAGCAGTGTACAAGGGAAACAGGTTCTACTTCGAACAGACAATTCAACAGTGGTATCATACATCAACCGTCAGGGAGGCACGAAGTCGCCTTTTCTATGCATGTTGACATGGAGAATACTCCAATGGTGTCGGAAATGGCAAGTTCTGATGCATGCAGCTCACATTCCAGGGAAAAAGAATGTTCTAGCGGACCAATTGTCGAGGGGTCAGTCTCGCATCAAACTGACAGAATGGAGCTTGAATCTCGAGGTGACAGAGAAAATATTCAACATTTTCTCACCTCCGAACATAGATCTATTTGCGACGAGGGAGAATCGCAAATTGCAAGTATTTTGTTCCCCTCAACCAGATCCTCAAGCCTGGAGTTGCGACGCCCTAGCAACCAATTGGACAGGGATGTACGCGTATGCATTCCCCCCTCCAGTTCTAGTTCCGAAGGTTCAAAAAAAGGCTGCTCAGGAGACATGTGTTCTCTTATTGATAGCTCCAATGTCTCCAAAACAATCATGGTACCCAGATCTCCTAGAACTACTCATAGACTTTCCAAGAAAACTTCCAATAATGGAAAATCTGCTGACTCAAAAAAGAGGTCAAATTATGCATCCACATCCAGGAAGTCTCAATCTAGCGGCCTGGAAAATATCCAAGGACAAAATTCTCAGGGAAGGTTTTCAGAAAAAGTTAAATCATTCATCACAAATTCAAGACGGTCATCAACAAGAAAATTTTATGATGCTAGACTCCAAGTCTATAAAAGCTGGTGCAATTCAAGGAAATTTGATCCACATAAGACCTCTGTAGGAGAACTTGCAGAATTCTTGTGTTTATCTCCATGAAAAGAGGAATTGTAAGGCTATTACTATAGCAGGATATAGATCTGCCATTGCATCAGTACATTCAGGATGGAGCAACTGCTCAGTGAGTAATAACTCTAATCTTTCAAAGGTCATTTTCAACAGTTCTCCACTAGTGCGACCTTTACTTCCAAACTGGGACCTTCCGTCAGTCTTGTGGACTTTATGTGACCATCCTTTTGAACCTATTAACTCATGTGATTTAAAATTTTTAACTTGGAAGACTGTGTTCCTTTTAGCGCTCTCATCTGCATCTAGGGTGAGTGAACTTCAAGCACTATCTGTAGGTGATGGTCACATGCGTATAGAACACAATGGAATTAGGCTTTTGCCAAATCTCCAATTTTTAGCAAAAACACAACGTATGCTAAAACCTTGGAATCCAATTTTTATCCCGGAATTCAATTCTTTTGCGACAGACAGTAGGGATCTGCTCTTATGTCCATGTAGAGCACTTAAAATGTATGTGCAAAGAACTAAAGATATTCGTCATCAGGAAATGTGCTTATTCCTAACATACCAGAGTGGACTTCATAGAAAGGCATCCAAAAATTCAATTTCAAGGTGGATCGTTTCTTTAATAAAACATGCATATGAGATACGAGGAGAAAAATTGACAAATGTACGTGCGCATGACACAAGACGTCTTTCAACTTCATGGGCCTTATTTAATGGTGCCTCAGTATCCGATATTCTTCAAGCGGCTCATTGGTCGACAGAATCCACTTTCACATCATTTTATATGAGAGATGTGCCTCAAGGAGAAGCAAGATTCGCAAGGACATCAGTGTTAGATACAGTGCAATGGGCCAGGGAAAACAAGAACTAGTGATTCCAGTGCCTGGTATCTTCTCCTCAAGAGAGACAGATTGGGTGAGCATTACTTATATTTACTTTATGTATTTATTAGACATTCAAAATCAGTTAAGTTGCGCCAATACGCAAAAACTGTGTCACAATACATTTTTGAAAGAAACATTGAATCATGGAAAGATTTTTTTGCTTTTAATTTTTACTTGCATTAGTTGCTATTCCCCCATATGCCTTATAGTTACCTCAGAACTCGATATATGTTGATTTTTCTATCATATAAGGGTCGTATTTGTCGAAAAATGCATGTCACAAACTGAGTTGTATGATAAAATGGGTTCTCGGTGGCACGATAATGTATTAAATTCAAAATATTTAGCACATATTTTAATAAAAGTAATATCAGTATTTAAAAAAATCGAGTTCAGTTCATACGCTTTATAGTATTTTACTCTGAATTATACTAAACTCGATTGTCACAAGATTTACGGTGAATTACGTTACCATCTTTGGAGATCTAGGATGAGTTAAAATTAGAACGATATGATATCATAACAATACTTTTCTAACTTGTAATAGACCAAACTTTAATAGGTTTTCATTGTATGTTTTACATACGTTTCATTTTAGGAAAAAAAATCCTTTCATTTCTTATTTTCAGAAATATTCACTGATTTTGTGAATTACGTTACGCAGCTTTTACTGTGAAAAGAATCGCAGAGTGCATTACTTTGGTTATGTTGTAATCGGGTGTTTATGCCTTTATATAAAGACAATCACAATTTGATTAAAGCTCCCTTGCGTATGGAGAGACAGATAATAAACACAAAAAAAAACATGACCGTGAATTACGTGACGGTGAATTACGTTACGTAGTAGATACTAAATTCAGAGAAATATCCATTCCTGATTGGTCTAGATGGGATTTTTCGTAATTATTTTTCTTTCAGACATGCTAGCTAGTGATAATACCTAGTTTGTGGGCAGAAACACTATTTAAGACGTCAAATATATACAATTTACCATGTTTTAGCTAGTAGGCATTCTTTTTAATCACAATATTCTTAATTTTGCAGGTTATTTGATAAAGTTTGTATTTGAAAACATTTGAATGTATCTCATACGTATGTGTATTGAGAAAAATAGTCATCAGATTACTATGCTGATGTTTCCAAAAACAGGCGAGAATTCATGCCATAACGTAATTCACGTTGTGTAACGTAATTCACTTTTGTGTATCTTTATTTTATCAGCTTAAAAATAAGAAAGAAATACACTAACATAAAGTATTTATATGTACAAAAACACTTTGCTTTTCTTGTCTGTAAGATGTTCTATTTCAAGTATGTTAAAACATGCAAGATGATTCAAGTTTGTGATATATTTTGATCTAACATATATTCAGATCCTGTTTGAAGGTCTACAGAGCAATGGATCGGCAAGGAATTATAAAGTTAAACATTATTATTTCATGGACAATAAAACTTTAAAAGAATTTTTGTGAGTTACGTTACGGCACTTTGGGGTATGAAAACTCTGAAATTTGGAAACTAAACATACTAATTTTGGGGTCTTCTGTTAAAGTTTGTATTATATCAATTCAAATTATAATTTAAAAAAATGAATTGGGACGGTGCTTGTAAAAATATGTCTGCGTTAAACGAATTTGAAAAGCTAAATACATGTGAATACTCTGAATCATAAAACATTGCATGACAGTATTTGATGCCATTTGGCTGTAATATTCATATTCTTTATTTCTTCAAGTACGATTTACTGTTCTATGATCGTGTCCTCTTGATATAAAATGCTATCAGAGATTATAAAACTAGTTAATCTTGCTTAAAAGGTGACGGAATTTCTCGATTCGTGAATTACGTTACGAGGTACTTTCAATGTATGTCTTTATCTTATAGCCATTCCCTCCGAGTTATTGTAGATTTTGCAGTTTATATGTTTTCACTATCAACTAAAAGCAAAATCTGGGGAATCTGTTTTACTCTGTTCTCCCTTAAAATCAAACTATCATAATTGAAAAACATCAATAACTTAAATTTCGTGATTAATTTGCACGAACAGGTTTGAGGTACTATAAATTAGCTGCTCTCCTTCACGAATATATGAAAATCTATACTAAATGCATTCGTTGACCACCATAATGACTACAGTTACCAATAAAGCAAACTTTTTAACACTTACGACGTCTTTCGTTGTCAGAAAATTTTATTATTAACATATGCTCTCATATGTAACGTAATTCACATACAATAACACATCACTCTACATCTAATCAAATTTCTGGCTAAAATGCTGGTGAAAAATTTTTCTATAGCCTTTTCCAAGACACATATATACCAAGCTTAAAAATCGACATGGTTTTGAAATATTCCTGATCTTAAAGTTTGCGGCCGTTTTGAAGTTGAAATTGGCGCAACTTAACTGATTTTGAATGTAGATCCCACCCTTTCTATGCTACAAATTCTGCTATTAGTTAATAGATGCAGGTAAGTACTAAGTATAGATATTGAAATAAACTGAGGGTTTTTAAAGTAAAACCCCAGTTTACGAGATATCTATACTTACCTGCATAACCCACCCTTAATTACTTTTGATAAGCCCTCACAAACTGAAGAGGAAGTTAGATGCATTATGGGACATCGTAGTACTCGTAATGGGGGTGATCTCAAAAGTTTTTATGTATTCAGGCAAGATATCGGGCGAGCCCGGGACAAAATGCTAATAGTTAATAGATGCAGGTAAGTATAGATATCTCGTAAACTGGGGTTTTACTTTAAAAACCCTCAATTGTTTTCATATTTTAGTACAGTTTACTCTCGTTTACTCAAACTCGGATAACTCGAATTTCCGCTTAACTCGAACTATTTCTTAAAGTCCCGTTTCTCTTACATTGGTTTCTAGGCATTTTTACTCCTGATAACTCGAATTCCGATAACTCGAACTTTTCGTTAAGTCGAACTAATCTTTAGGTCCCATAACTCATTTTACATTGAAAATTCACCTCGATAAGTCGAATCACAAATAAATCTTAATTCTTAAACAAAAATTAATTAATCATAAGGGGATCGAAGGACAAATAATTGGTACTTTCTTGCTATGGAGCTGCATAACTTATATTTAAGGTGGCTTGGTCGTTAAAAGAAGACAACACAAACGTTTGTGAATGGTGATAGAGGAAGGGACATCAGTTTTATTCAAAATCCATGTCTGGTCATGTACTCAGTAAGTCGAACTCCTGATAAGTTGAACTTTTTCTCATGGTCCCTTGAAGTTCGACTTATCGAGAGTAGACTGTATGTTGTTTCTAAGGACTAAGGCATGGTCCATTTGATATTCAGGGGGGGGGGGGGGGGGCTTGGGTTTTTTGTCGGAGCAAGATTATTTTTTTAGCCCTGGACCGGGGCAAAATTATTTTTTTCTTGCAAAGTTGGAGCAAGGAAATTTTTTTTATAACAATTGATGTGAATTATATTAAGAATGTGTGTGTTTTTTCAATAGAAATTCTTTACTTAAATTACTTTAAACATTACTTTATTTTTATGTAAAACTTGAATTCACTTCTAAACTGAGAGAGATTAAAGATTTTTACAATATGTGATATATAATTTTCAGTATACAAAATGTATATTAGGTCATGTAACATGTAAGAGGGCCTCAGATGCAAGTTTTTTACATGTAGAAATGAAAACTAGTGAAAAACTTAATTAAATTCTCCTTCCAAGCTTGTATATAAAATTAGACACTATGGTCAATGGTGATACATTTGTACATGTATCTATAAATAGTAATAAATTATATTGATAAGGTATTTAAGCATTTTAACTGTGTTTCAGTCACATGCATATACTTTTGATATTTTCAAATATGAACTTGCCATTACAGAAGATAAGTATGGCGAGTGAAATGAGCCAAAAAATGTTTATAGAAAGTAAAAACTTTTCAGGAATTTTAGGCGAATTTTATGGTTATTTTTCAAATTCAGATTACTTGTAAGAGCAAGATTATTTTTTTCTGTCACACCATAAGCAAATTTATTTTTAGCTCTACTGGTCTCAGACCAGTCGAGCTTATGCGATCACCCTTCGTCCGGCGTCCGTCCGTCTGTCCGTCTGTCTGTCTGTCCGTCTGTCCGTAAACAATTCTTGTCCGGACAACTCCTCTGAAACTGTTAGGGATAGAAACTTAATTCTTTTTGTATTTTACTTGGTCCATGGTCTAGTTGTGTACCTGACATTTAGTTTCAGTCCCTGACTCCCAGGGTCTTAGAAAATGGGTGTGGTCATTAAATTCTATGTAATTTTGTCCAGACAGCTCTTCTATCACTATAAATGATAGAGACATAATTCTTTTTGCGATATGATGGGTCTGTAGTCTAGTTGTGCACCTGATATTTTGTTTGAGCCAATGACCCCCAGGGTCTTAGAAAAGGGTGTGGCCATTTTCTTTTATATTATTCCATATAATCTTATGCTTACAGTGCTGACACTATAAATAATGGAGACTAAATTCTTTATGCAATATGATGGGTCTGTAATCTCGTTGTTCACCTGATATTTTGTTTGAGTCTCTGACCCCAAGGGTCTTAGAAAATGGGTGTGGTTGTTTTCTCTCTATTAAACTACATGTGATCTCATGATAGCTAATTTCCCAGAATTTATGGATAATAATTAATTGATTTATTCCAAAATATTATCGGTTTGCAGTTTAGATGTCATTACACACCTTTTCTCACAAAATCCGCCCACTATCAAAATAACATGTCGCTTGACAATAAGAGATGTTTTTATACAGATTTTAAGTCAAAATTGACGATTTTCTTAAAGGAAATTCCCATTTCTATTAGTAAACCACAAAATTATTTGACCTGATTCTTTGAAATTTAAGACAGGCCACGATATACCACTCATTTTTCTTGTTTTTTGCCTGTCGCACAAACAGTATACAACTTTTAAACTTTAGTAATATGCCTTAAGTGGAGAGAAAAATATATCAAATGGGTCAAAATGTAAGGAGAAATGTGTAATGATTGAAATTTGAAGGTTAAAATAGGGAAAATTAGTAGAGGTAAGATAATTTACAGCTTTTCAGATTGTCGCACGTTTTACGTAATTTACGTTGCCATGATTACTTGCCGGACAAACAATAATAATAACTGTCAAAATCTTTCATCATATCTCTTTGAATGTTTATTCAAGATATTACTAAAACTAAAAGGGAACTACTTTTGATGTATTGTTACTTAACTTTTCAGTATAGATGGTTTATTTGTCAGAATGCGCGGTTCGTTTTAAGCGTGTAATTTACGTTATCGCTTTTTCTCAAAGTATAGGAGAAAGGATAAAGAAATGACGTGTTACGATCATTGCCGACACTCTATAGTCAAATTAAATACAGTCATCATTCAGGCAATCAGTCTTTTCTGTAAGTTATGCTTGAATATGAGTACAAAAGTAATTTACGTTGTGTAATTTACGTTCCCTATGGAATTATAGATGGGTCGTAAACGTTTATTTTACTGATTGTTTTGTGTTAAATCTTTGCTAGGGTTAATCTGAAACTGAAATCAAATGTAAACTTTACCATGTTTAGTGAATTTTCCCCAATATCAATACAACAATAACGTAAATTACACTATTTTCCAACGACATGAATAATCTTTCAGTTTTCTTTAATTATACCAAAGATCAGTAGATAAAGAAGCTAATATATGAATGGAATGTAATATATCTTTTTCATGACACACATACCTTGTTTACGATTCTAGCATACATTCATGTAAAAAGTCTTGGATAACGTAAATAACATTGTTGTCAATGTTCTTAGAATTAGTTATTTCAAGTCTTATTTTCACATGATATGGGGGAAAGCGAGAAAAGAAATATACAGAATGTAAAGTAGGACATAAGAATAGGATTTAAAGCTATGTTTGGCCTAACAGACAAGTGAAACTGCATAGGCTATATTGTGTTATCTATGCAATATGTAACACATAACATCATCTCAGTAAAAATAACTGAAGCTTCATG
This sequence comes from Pinctada fucata, assembly GCA_028142955.1. Classification (NCBI taxonomy): domain Eukaryota; kingdom Metazoa; phylum Mollusca; class Bivalvia; order Pterioida; family Pteriidae; genus Pinctada; species Pinctada fucata. Next base: position 45,268,780 of record AP027111.1, on the reverse strand, counting down.
AATTGAATCACAGAGTAATTTGCGACAGTCAAAACAACCAATAGATGTATTTATATTGGTTAAAAATGTGTCTATAGACTTTTTCATGACGATGAAGTTCCAGATCACACCTTTATGTAATTTACGTTGTGTGTATTCTGACATGGTTGATGTTTATTTGGTCGTTTTTAGCTTTGTCCATCCTTTGTTTTCAATTCGCATTTGCTTCAAAATGTTCAGAAGTTGGAAGATAAATTGCATAGGAGATGTTGCATCCTTTATAAAGGTATTGCCGTAACAAACAAATATATTTTTTCATTATGAATTTGGAACAGATTGAATTAAGGACTTATATGTCCGTCATCATCATATGTATTTAACAACTATTTATGTTTTTATTTCCGATAGACTTTAAAAGGACAATCCTAAATAAAAATGGAGAGTTGTCTTTAGATAACAGTCAAATACAAAAGTTTATATTCAGAACCTGAGCCATCACGTAAATTACAAATGGAAATGGAGCCCTTCAGTAAAATCATTATAATAACGTTATTTGTTACCTCCGAGTCCTGAAATTTTGCACAAATCTTCTCAAAGATTTGTCGCATTGAGTAAAGCACATTCTATTTAGCTGCTGCAACTTTCATTTTTTCATTTTTGTGCGAATAGCACATAGCGATTGCCTGATTTCTTCACTCATGGGTGCCCCGTCTATTGAGTATGTATAAATGATGTTGCTTTGTTTACATGTACCTTGGGACTGCTTCAGCGTCATGATCGGTATAAAGTCTGATCACTGTCTGAATCAATGAATTATCTGTATGAATCGAGCTGTCGTGTTATGTACATGCATGGCCTAATGAAAAGTTGCATCTGTATGTATTGAGATGAACACAGGCTGCGTGTTGGAACGTACCCCTTTCCATTACCTGTTTTAGTGGACAGGTATAAATGAAACGGTGCTATCGATAAAGATATTAAGTTGAATCATTGAAACGTAAAACTAACTTCAAGTAGGCTTATTTTGTCCCGCTTCACAAAATAAAATCTGTATACGACGGAAAAATTAGGAACTTCCATCATGAAATATATACTAAAAAAGAAGTGAATTTTCCTTCAAATTCTTAGCACACACCTAACATTGAACATGAAAGGTTAAAGAGAGAGTGGGGATCAAATTAGAAAATAAGATTCTTCTTCTTTCCTTGTATATGGTATCATCAATCGATAGTCATATTGGATTGTTGTATTTTTAGGGGGGGGGGGGTAGATTTAATGTGATGTTAATTAATTTTCATGTTCAATGTCAGACATCATCTTTCAATTCATTACGACAACATATGGATTTGCACTTTAGTTCTGTCTTTATTCGTCCATAAACTGGCTTGCTTTTAAACTCGCCTACAAACTTACGAAGGTGTTCAGGAACAAATATAACTTTGAAAACACAATATTTTGTCATACATTATAAGTGATATTTTTCTGGCTATTCGCACTCAGTACAGTCAGTGCTTTGATTTTGAATTTGAAATGGGCGGATTTTGTGAGAAAAGGTGTACAGTATTTTACTTAAGTCCCTGTTCCCTAGGATTCTGGAAAATGGGTATATGGCTATTTTCTCTTACCCTATCTACATGCATTTAGAGTATATAAGTGACAGAAACTATAAATAAACAAAGATATTGCCATTTTACAATATTATCATAGATGAGTCTGTAATTTAGTTTTTCTCATATTTTATTTGGGACCTGACCCAGGATTTTATCTTCAATTCTATAGAAACGCTAGGGGATAGTTTTGGAATTTCCTCTGATCAATCAATCAACCTGAAAATCTTTTCTATAGTGTTTATACAGTGCAAGAAAGATATCAAATAGTCAAAATGCATGTATTTCTCACTTATTTTTTATTTGTTTAACATGTTTAAGGTGTAAGATTTTTGGGGAGAGTAGTGAGAATTTTTGTTGCAAGAGTAGAATGTCCTATAAGTGATCACAGACTTGAGCTGTGCTTTCTGTTAAATGGGAACACCAGAATCACAAAGATTGGTCATTTTATCAAATAAAATAGCAATAATGCATCCTTCACATTGCCAGATGAAAGGAATATTGTGCTTGTGTAAGTTTTTTTTGGGGGGGGGGGAGAGGGGGGAGGTAACGAGAATGTCCTAAGTGATCACAGACTGTTAAATGGGAACACCAGAATCACAAAGATTGATCATTTTATCAAATAAAATAGCAATAATGCATCCTTCACATTGCCAAATGGAAGGAATATTGTGCTTGTGTAAGTTTTTTTTTTGGGGGGGGGAGAGGGGGGAGGTAACTCTTACATCTTTCTTTCTTCTTATAAATTCCCCCACTGCTTGGAGTACCACCCCCAATGGGATGTAAAACTGTGTGGTTTGATAAAATTTTCATAATGTTTACATTTATTTAGTGACACATGTTTTAATAGAAGATAATATAACAAGAGATGCCTTACAGGCATATCTACTATGTGTTAATCAAATTTAAAAAAAAAAAAAAAAATAAAATACTAAAAAAATTCATCTGTAAAAGCCAACTCATAAAAAAATATTTCAACCCAGGAAAACTTCTACCAAAATCTTCCTTTATTGCTATTTTACAATATTATCATAGATGAGTTTGAAATTTAGTTTTTCTCATATTTTATTTGGGACCTGACCCAGGATTTTATCTTCAATTCTATAGAAACGCTAGGGGATAGTTTTGGAATTTCCTCTGATCAATCAATTAACCTGAAAATCTTTTCTATAGTGTTTATACAGTGCAAGAAAGATATCAAATAGTCAAAATGCATGTATTTCTCACTTATTTTTTATTTGTTTAACATGTTTAAGGTGTAAGATTTTTGGGGAGAGTAGTGAGAATTTTTGTTGCAAGAGTAGAATGTCCTAAGTGATCACGGACTTGAGCTGTGCTTTCTGATAAATGGAAACACCAGAATCACAAAGATTGATCATTTTATCAAATAAAATAGCAATAATGCATCCTTCACATTGCCAAATGAAAGGTGCTTGTGTAAGTTTTATTTTGCAAAATTCCAAATTTAGTATTAATTATAGAAGTTAAATTTGTAACAGGAGAGGGAGAGATGTGACTGGACCGGGAATCGAACCCGAGATCTTCTGCTATCAGGGCAGACGCTCTTACCAACTGAGCTATCTCAGGGCACGATGCCCGTTCCTGCCACACTCCTCTCCACCAATTTTTCAGGTTTCCATGCACTGGAAACCTCACACAAAACTCCACTTCACCTTGAGTCATTTAGTTTGGCGCCAATTCTGTAACAGGAGAGGAAAAGATGTGACGGCCCGTGAATCGAACCCGAGACCTTCTGCTATCTGGGCAGACGCTCTTACCAACTGAGCTATCTAGGTACGATACCTGTTCCTGCCATAAATTACTGGTAATAAACTTATGCTTCAGGCCTTTTTGTCAATTGGACCTCGAGTCATTTTGTCCTTTTAAAATTTGACCAATCAAAAACATCATTTCAACCGCATGCAGATTTTAAAATATTTATGGGACACCCTTATTCTGAACTGGGATATATGGTAAAAATGTTTTCTATTATGAGGATCAAATATTTCATACCGGTATGTAAAAATATTTTGTATTGTATTTTAATAATTAGCTTCTGTCTACATTAATACCACATTCACCCCTAAAAGTTCATGTTCTTTGTTCAATATTCTATTTCCATTGTTTTACATTTACTAATTAGCCTAAAACCTTTTTATACGCCCGTCATTTGACGGGACGTATTATGGTATGGCGAAGTCCGTCCGTCTGTCCGTCCGTCCGTCCGTCTGTCCGTCTGTCCGTCCGCCTATGGAACGCAATAACTTGAATACGCGTCAACGGATTTTTATGAAATTTATACATAGTGATCAGACTGTGGAGAGGAAGCCGCCTTTCGATTTTCAGGTTCATCCGATTTGTCGTTACAGAGTAATGGGACTTAGATTTTTAAAATACAGTGAAAATATACTAAAATATTTAAAAATTATTTAAAAATCTATTTCTGGTCGAAATGTTTTGAAATTTGGTATACTTCAAGTAGAAAGGATGTTCTTTGACATATGTAACGGGTTTTTAATTTTTTATCGCATAAGCGAGATATTGTGTGTAATAGGAAGGGGGGGTGGGTTATATGCACATACATTTTAAGTTAAGGGCAAAATATAGGTGCATGGAACGCGATAACTTGAATATGCGTCAACGGATTTTCATGATATTCATACATTATGATTGGACTGTGGAGAGGAAGCCGCCTTTCGATTTTCAGGTTTATTCGATATGTCGTTACAGAGTTATGGGACTTAGATTTTTAAAATACAGTGAAAATATACTAAAATATTTAAAAATTATTTAAAAATCTATTTCTGGTCGAAATGTTTTGAAATTTTGTATACTTCATGTAGGAAGGGTGTTCTTTGACATATGTAACGGGTTTTAAATTTTTTTGTCGCATAACCGAGATATTGTATGTAATAGGAAGGGGGGAGGGGTGGGTTATATGCACATACATGTTAAGCTAAGGGCAAAATATAGGCGCATGGAACGCAATAACTTGAATATGCGTCAACGGATTTTTATGATATTCATACATTTTGATTGAACTGTGGAGAGGAAGCCGCCTTTCGATTTTCAGGTTCATTCGATATGTCGTTACAGAGTTATGGGACTTAGACATTTTAAAATACAGTGAAAATATACTAAAATAGTTAAAAATTATTTAAAAATCTATTTCTGGTCGAAATGTTTTGAAATTTTGTATACTTAAGGTAGAAAGGATGCTCTTTGACATATGTAACGGGTTTTTAATTTTTTTTATCGCATAAGCGAGATATTGTGTGTAATAGGAAGGGGGGGGATAATATGCACATGCATGTTAAGCTATGGGCAAAATATAGGCGCATGGAACGCAATAACTTGAATATGCGTCAGCGGATTTTCATGATATTCATACATTTTGATTGGACTGTGGAGAGGAAGCCGCCTTTCGATTTTCAGGTTCATTCGATATGTCGTTACAGAGTTATGGGACTTAGATATTTTAAAATACAGTGAAAATATACTAAAATAGTTTAAAATTATTTAAAAATCTATTTCTGGTCGAAATGTTTTGAAATTTTGTATACTTAAGGTAGAAAGGATGCTCTTTGACATATGTAACGGGTTTTTAATTTTTTGGTCGCATAAGCGAGATATTGTGTGTAATAGGAAGGGGGGGGGGGGGGTTATATGCACATACATGTTAAGCTAAGGGCAAAATATAGGTGCATGGAACGCAATAACTTGAATATGTGTCAACAGATTTTCATGATATTTGTACATTTTGATCAGACTTTGAAGAGGAAGCCGCCTTTCGATTTTAAGGTTCATCCAATTTGTCCTTATGGAGTTATGGGACTTAGATATTTTAGTATTGTAAAAAAAATCCCAACGGGCGTATCTTGCTGCGTGAGCGTAGGCTTTATTAGGTTTTAGAACAAAATGGCCGATACTGTTTTCACTCGGTAGGCCACATGTCCTATTATATTTAATTTCAACCTGAAACTGTCTGATTACTTGATCTAAGTATTTTCACTGGTCAGTATAAGAAAGAAGGAAATATCTCTATAGAGTATCCTATGCAATACTATTTCAGCTCAAATGAGAGGTTATTTATGCCTTTTAAGTCTTAATTTTATCAAAGGGCATATAGTGGTAGGTCTGTCTGTTCATCTGTTTGTCTATCCATCCGACTGTCAGTATATCATTCCATTCAACTAAATTCTGATGAAAGGGTATAAGATAATAGAGCTGTCATATATTGCATGTCTATGTACCTTGAGAAGGCTCATCTTTTGGAGCCAAATTTTTAACCTTTGACCCCATCACTGACCTTTGACCCACATTTTTTGAAAAATAAAAACATCTGATACATATGGTATGTTATATTATACATGTTTTTAGTAATTCTCTCACATTCTAGAGAAATCTAAGGCACGGTCCATTTGATATTCTTGGGGGGGGGGGGGGGGGGGAGACTCCGTTTTTTTTTTCGAAAAAAAAAAAATTTTGCTCTGAATTTTGATGAAAAAAATTAATTAGAAATTGATAGATATGCATTGGCATGTGGTTGTTGGTTCTCATAAAAAAAAACTTAATATACATTTATCCCGCCTCTGGCAAATTTTTTGCAATCTGATTGGTCGAGAAGAACCAAATATTATGTTGTATTATTTTACTAACAGGATATTATTTTGATATCCTGCTTCTACTAAGACACTTTATGCTCTTGACGTCACCAAAATGCTTTAGAATATGTTGACGTAACATACACAAACCAAAAGCGATTCAGCGGGATAAATTCGTTATACAGTGTTTTACAGGGGGGATACAGAAATATATTGGGTCGATGAAAAAAGTGGTATTAGGCAAGGTGAAGCCGAGCATTCATTCTCTTGAGTGTATATGTACAAATCAACCAGGAGAGCTTCAGTCTCATCAGAGACTTCTGGTTTTCATAAAAATTCAGAGCAAAATTATTTTTTTCGAAAAACCCAAGCCCCCCCCCCCCCCCGAATATCAAATGGACCGTGCTTAAATGTTTCTTATCACATTGTCCCAAGGTCACATGGTTAAGGTACATAGCTTCTTACTTTGGTAATGAAATTGTATATGCTTAGCATGTCCAGGCTGAAATTGTCTATGCTGATAATGTTTAGGCTTTATATTTTGAACCGTGTATCCAATCACTAATTCAGTTTTTTGTTGCTCATGATCCATACAATGTAAAACGTCTTCAAATTCAATAGCATCATTTAAAAGCAGATAAGTTTGCAGCATGGACCAGACATGCATGTTTCGGGTACTTAACCCTCGTCAGTGAGTGTAGGTTTCAGATCACCTAGCTATATCCAAGGTCATGTGACCAAAGTCAATTTCTTTAAATATGCTTATAATGAAATTGTATATGCCAATCATGTTTGGGCTTTACCTCATACCATGTAATGAATCACTTTCATGTTTTAGTATGATGTTGCCCATGACTCAAAGGTTTCACATCATTTTGCATTTTGGCCTAAGGTCAAAGTAATTTAGAGGGAGGGGGAGACATCTGTTTTTTTTTATGAAAAACATTTTGTTTAATTATGATTTTAAAATGTAACAATCCCAATTAGGAAACAGTTTTAAGGAGGCTCAATAATCGTTTGACGTCATCAGATATCGAGTGCAGTACTTTTACATGTGGCCTTTTTTAGTTTTCGGCCTTCAAACTCCTCCGTAATTCGCTTGTTTCTTGACGGATTTCGACAAGTTTGGTATCGATGGAAACAGAAAATTATCATCTACAATCTGAGTATAATAAATATTTAGTCAAATTTATCGTTTAATTCATATATACAAAAATATCCCGTAAGTGAGACACCCTGGCTAACGCCGTAAACGTATCGTTTTTCGAACGTCATCGGCGGAAATTCAACCGCCTGTTGCTTTTGAACAAATTCAAGAAGGTAAACTCAAGTTCATGATAAAACAAGATATTTCTTGGAGATTTTAGCGATATCATAGATAAGATATTTCAAGTTTGGTTTCTCTAATAATCTTTGGTTTAAAGAATTTTTCTTCAATTTTGTCAACTTTCGTACTTTGCAACAAGATGTTATCGAATGAAGTTTCCCTATTTAAAAAATTTAAGCGAATGAATTTTAGTTTTAACCCTGCTTTGTTCAAAGATATATCCATTTCACAGATAACTGCACGCATTATCGAGAACGTAGGAGGGGAATGACGTCCACTTATTGACCTTGAACGTCAAAATGTTTAAAAACGCTTCCGTTTACTTTAGTTCTATTTCTCTTATATATATCCGTATCTCTAAATAGTTTGTTGGAATCAGATATGACATTTTTGAACAAAAACTTTTTTTTAAGCTTTGACTTTAACTTGAACTTTGTTTGACAAAACTCATTTAGCTGACACTTACAAAACATGAAAGGTGAGTTTATAAAATAAAAGGTCGAATAACGCTTTGCCAAGGATATTTAGAAGTACACATGTTACTTTCCTTTTCTTGTTTATTTTTTCGACAAATCATTTGTAAACTTGTTTATTCTTAATTGTCAATAACGTTCCAGAGGGAACAAATAATTAAACACTGTTAAAAAGAACTCTTTTTTACCAACGTTTCGGCCTTAAAGGCCTTTTTCAAGGTTTAACGTAGTCAAAATCTAGCGTCACATCCTTCACTTCATTCGAATTGCAATTGTTTTTTTCCGTTTTTACGTTTTTACGTTTTTACGTTTTACGTTTTTACGTTTCTGTTTTTAGTTTTTATACGCCCGTCATTTGACGGGACGTATTATGGTATGGCGAAGTCCGTCCGTCCGTCCGTCTGTCCGTCTGTCCGTCTGTCCGTCTGTCCGTCTGTCCGTCCGCCTATGGAACGCAATAACTTGAATACGCGTCAACGGATTTTTATGAAATTTATACATAGTGATCAGACTGTGGAGAGGAAGCCGCCTTTCGATTTTCAGGTTCATCCGATTTGTCGTTACAGAGTTATGGGACTTAGATTTTTAAAATACAGTGAAAATATACTAAAATATTTAAAAATTATTTAAAAATCTATTTCTGGTTGAAATGTTTTGAAATTTGGTATACTTCAAGTAGAAAGGATGTTCTTTGACATATGTAACGGGTTTTTAATTTTTTTTGTCGCATAACCGAGATATTGTGTGTAATGGGAAGGGTGGGTGGGTTATATGCACATACATTTTAAGCTAAGGGCAAAATATAGGCGCATGGAACGCGATAACTTGAATATGCGTCAACGGATTTTCATGATATTCATACATTATGATTGGACTGTGGAGAGGAAGCCGCCTTTCGATTTTCAGGTTTATTCGATATGTCGTTACAGAGTTATGGGACTTAGATTTTTAAAATACAGTGAAAATATACTAAAATATTTAAAAATTATTTAAAAATCTATTTCTGGTCGAAATGTTTTGAAATTTTGTATACTTCATGTAGAAAGGATGCTCTTTGACATATGTAACGGGTTTTTAATTTTTTTGTCGCATAACCGAGATATTGTGTGTAATAGGAAGGGGGGAGGGGTGGGTTATATGCACATACATGTTAAGCTATGGGCAAAATATAGGCGCATGGAACGCAATAACTTGAATATGCGTCAACGGATTTTCATGATATTCATACATTTTGATTGGACTGTGGAGAGGAAGCCGCCTTTCGATTTTCAGGTTCATTCGATATGTCGTTACAGAGTTATGGGACTAAGACATTTTAAAATACAGTGAAAATATACTAAAATAGTTAAAAATTATTTAAAAATCTATTTCTGGTCGAAATGTTTTGAAATTTTGTATACTTAAGGTAGAAAGGATGCTCTTTGACATATGTAACGGGTTTTTAATTTTTTGGTCGCATAAGCGAGATATTGTGTGTAATAGGAAGGGGGGGGGGGGGTTATATGCACATACATGTTAAGCTATGGGCAAAATATAGGCGCATGGAACGCAATAACTTGAATATGCGTCAACGGATTTTCATGATATTCATACATTTTGATTGGACTGTGGAGAGGAAGCCGCCTTTCGATTTTCAGGTTCATTCGATATGTCGTTACAGAGTTATTGGACTTAGATATTTTAAAATACAGTGAAAATATACTAAAATAGTTAAAAATTATTTAAAAATCTATTTCTGGTTGAAATGTTTTGAAATTTTGTATACTTCAAGTAGAAAGGATGTTCTTTCACATATATAAGGGGTTCTTCAATTTTTTGTCACATAATCCAGAAATTATGTGTAATGGGGGGGGGGGGGGGGTTATATGCACATACATGTTAAGCTAAGGGCAAAATATAGGTGCATGGAACGCAATAACTTGAATATGTGTCAACAGATTTTCATGATATTTGTACATTTTGATCAGACTTTGAAGAGGAAGCCGCCTTTCGATTTTAAGCTAGGTTCATCCAATTTGTCCTTATGGATCTATGGGACTTAAATATTTTGGTGTTGTGAAAAAAATCCCAACGGGCGTATCTTGCTGCGTGAGCGTAGGCTTTTTACGTTTCTGTTCTATTAAAAAAACAATTGCAATTCGAATGAAGTGAAGGATGTGACGCTAGATTTTGACTACGTTAAACCTTGAAAAAGGCCTTTAAGGCCGAAACGTTGGTAAAAAAGAGTTTGTTTATTCTTATTTAATTTTGATGATAAATGATTATTGTGTAAGTATTCTTCCTTGCATCAGAATTTGAAACTTTCACTGAATGTTGGGAAAGAATAATCTCGACTCAGAGTGTCTGATTTTTAGCTCACCTGAGCTTTTGTCATAGCACGCCGTCCATCCGTTGTCTGTCGTCCGTCCGGCATAAACCAAGTAGATTTTTACAATATGGAAACGAGGTAAAACGGAATGTCTTGTACTTTTGTTAAAAGATTAGAGTCTGATCTTGAAAAATATGTCAATTATAACAGTTTTTAACAAATATTTGCATCGTTATAATGTCAACTAAGGGAACAGGGCATTTTAATTTGACTTGTTGCAAATTCTTACACAATTGTTACTATGACAACCAAATATTTTAAATCAGAATGAACGATAACATGTACTTTTTATACGCCCGTCATTTGACGGGACGTATTATGGTATGGCGAAGTCCGTCCGTCTGTCCGTCTGTCCGTCCGCCTATGGAACGCAATAACTTGAATACGCGTCAACGGATTTTTATGAAATTTATACATAGTGATCAGACTGTGGAGAGGAAGCCGCCTTTCGATTTTCAGGTTCATCCGATTTGTCGTTACAGAGTAATGGGACTTAGATTTTTAAAATACAGTGAAAATATACTAAAATATTTAAAAATTATTTAAAAATCTATTTCTGGTCGAAATGTTAAGAAATTTGGTATACTTCAAGTAGAAAGGATGTTCTTTGACATATGTAACGGGTTTTTAATTTTTTTTTCGCATAAGCGAGATATTGTGTGTAATAGGAAGGGGGGGGGGGTTATATGCACATACATGTTAAGCTATGGGCAAAATATAGGCGCATGGAACGCAATAACTTGAATATGCGTCAACAGATTTTCATGATATTCATACATTTTGATTGGACTGTGGAGAGGAAGCCGCCTTTTGATTTTCAGGTTCATTCGATATGTCGTTACAGAGTTATGGGACTTATATATTTTAAAATACAGTGAAAATATACTTAAATAGTTAAAAATTATTTAAAAATCTATTTCTGGTTGAAATGTTTTGAAATTTTGTATACTTCAAGTAGAAAGGATGTTCTTTCACATATATAAGGGGTTCTTGAATTTTTTGTCACATAATCCAGAAATTATGTGTAATGGGGGTGGGTGGGGGGGTTACATGTATATGCACATACATGTTAAGATAAGGGCAAAATATAGGTGCATGGAACGCAATAACTTGAATATGTGTCAACAGATTTTCATGATATTTGTACATTTTGATCAGACTTTGAAGAGGAAGCCGCCTTTCGATTTTAAGCTAGGTTCATCCAATTTGTCCTTATGGAGTTATGGGACTTAGATATTTTGGTGTTGTGAAAAAAATCCCAACGGGCGTATCTTGCTGCGTGAGCGTAGGCTTTATTTATATTTCTTTTCGAAGGATAGAGTTTTTCGTTGAGAAATATGTGAAAGAAAATAACTTCTGACAAAGACTTCTTATCACTTTGATGTCAAATAAGGGTACTGAGTACTTTTTTTTAGATTCTCATTTTGGGGTGGGGGGTACCCAAAATGTACTTTTCTGGAATAGTTTTAGCTATTTCGCTCTTTGAAAGCATTATCTATAAAGAAATATACATATTTGATGATATTATGGTGAAAATGATCACAAGAATGGTTTCAATCTGGAATCATTACCAATATATCATGTTTTTATCTATCAAAATTCATTGTTTTGCGACATATCTCGAGGTTGGTTGACATATGTATATTCAGAGGACCACTGATCAGTCAAATGGTCGATGATATGTAATCTTAATTACAAATATAAATCATCAGATATCAATGTTAAATAAACAGAATATTTTTTTCTCCTCTGACAAAGAATTCTTGGATTATTGAGCCACCTTTATATTCATCAGCCTCCTACTGATAATCCCGGGAGGGACTATTAGCTTACTCTCTGTAATAATTGTCAGTCTGTATGTCCGTCTGTCTATGATTTCAGCTTTTCAATACTTTTTTCTGCAATGGACTAAGAAGTGAGCAAAAATATAGAACAATGTACCTGTTTTCATTTTTATGCCCCCGGAATCAAAGATTCGGGGGCATATAGTTTTTGGCCTGTCCGTCTGTTTGTCTGTTTATCTGTTTGTCTGTTTGTCTGTCCGAAAAACTTTAACATTGGACATAACTTTTGAATGGGAAGTGATAGGGCTTTCATATTTCACATGTGTATTCCTTGTGACAAGACCTTTCCATTGATACCAAAATTTTTGACCTCTTGACCTTGACCTACTTTTCAAAAACTTTAACATTGGGCATAACTTTTGAATGGGAAGTTATAGGGCTTTCATATTTCACATGTGTATTCCTTGTGACAAGACCTTTCCATTGATACCAAAATTTTTGACCTCATGACCTTGACCTTGACCTTTGACCTACTTTTCAAAAACTTTAACATTTGGCATAACTTTTGAATGGGAAGTGATAGGGCTTTCATATTTCACATGTGTATTCCTTGTGACAAGACCTTTCCATTGATACCAAAATTTTTGACCTCTTGACCTTGACCTACTTTTCAAAAACTTTAACATTGGGCATAACTTTTGAATGGGAAGTTATAGGGCTTTCATATTTCACATGTGTATTCCTTGTGACAAGACCTTTCCATTGATACCAAAATTTTTGACCTCGTGACCTTGACCTTGACCTTTGACCTACTTTTCAAAAACTTTAACATTGGGCATAACTTTTGAATGGGAAGTTATAGGGCTTTCATATTTCACATGTGTATTCCTTGTGACAAGACCTTTCCATTGATACCAAAATTTTTGACCTCGTGACCTTGACCTTTGACCTACTTTTCAAAAACTTTAACATTGGGCATAACTTTTGAATGGGAAGTGATAGGGCTTTCATATTTCACATGTGTATTCCTTGTGACAAGACCTTTCCATTGATACCAAAATTTTTGACCTCGTGACCTTGACCTTTGACCTACTTCTCAAAAACTTTAACATTGGGCATAACTTTTGAATGGGAAGTGATAGGGCTTTCATATTTCACATGTGTATTCCTTGTGACAAGACCTTTCCATTGATACCAAAATTTTTGACCTCGTGATCTTGACCTTGACCTTTGACTTACTTTTCAAAAACTTTAACATTGGGCATAACTTTTGAATGGGAAGTTATAGGGCTTTCATATTTCACATGTGTATTCCTTGTGACAAGACCTTTCCATTGATACCAAAATTTTTGACCTCTTGACCTTGACCTACTTTTCAAAAACTTTAACATTGGGCATAACTTTTGAATGGGAAGTTATAGGGCTTTCATATTTCACATGTGTATTCCTTGTGACAAGACCTTTCCATTGATACCAAAATTTTTGACCTCATGACCTTGACCTTGACCTTTGACCTACTTTTCAAAAACTTTAACATTTGGCATAACTTTTGAATGGGAAGTGATAGGGCTTTCATATTTCACATGTGTATTCCTTGTGACAAGACCTTTCCATTGATACCAAAATTTTTGACCTCATGACCTTGACCTTTGACCTACTTTTCAAAAACTTTAACATTTGGCATAACTTTTGAATGGTAAGTGATAGGGCTTTCATATTTCATATGTGTATTCCTTGTGACAAGACCTTTCCATTGATAACAAAATTTTTGACCTCGTGACCTTGACCTTTGACCTTTTAACCCAGTGACCTCACATACATGTACTCAACAGAAAATAGTGTTCATACTAACAAAGATGCCACCGGGGGCATTCGTGTTTCACAAACACAGGCTTTATTGGTGGGTATACCTGATTCAGTTTTTAGCTCTACTGGTCTTAGACCAGTCGAGCTTATGCGATACCCCGTCGTCCGGCGTCCGTCCGTCTGTCCTTCCGTCCGTCCATCCGTCCGTCCGTCCGTCCGTCCGTAAACAATTCTTGTGCTCGCAACTCCTCTGAAACCATAGGAGATAGAAAGTTAATTTTTTTTTGCATTCTACTTGGTATGTGGTCTAGTTGTGCACCTGACATTTTGTTTCAGCCCCTGACCCCCAGGGTCTTAGGAAATGGGCGTGGTTATGAAAATCTATGTAATCTTGTGCTCGCAACTCCTCTGACACTATAAATGATGGAGACTTAAATTGTTTTTGCAATATGATGGGTCTGTGGTCTAGTTGTGATACTGATATTTTGTTTGAGCCCCTGAACCCCAGGGTCTTAGAAAATGGGTGTGGTCATTTTCACCTATATAACTCCATGTAATCTTGTGCTCGCAACTCCTATGACACTATTAATGATGGAGACTTAATTCTTTTTGCAATATGATGGGTCTGTGGTCTATTTGTGCACCTGATATTTTGTTTGAGCCCCTGACCCCCAGGGTCTTAGAAAATGGGTGTGGTCATTTTCACCTTTATAACTCTATGTAATCTTGTGCTCGCAACTCCTCTGACACTATAAATGATGGAGACTTAATTCTTTTTGCAATATGATGGGTCTGTGGTCTAGTTGTGATACTGATATTTTGTTTGAGCCCCTGACCCCCAGGGTCTTAGAAAATGGGTGTGGTCATTTTCTCTTATATAACTCTATGTAATCTTGTGCTCGAACTCCTCTGACTCTATAAATCATGGAGACTTAAATCTTTTTGCAATATGATGGGTCTGTGGTCTAGTTGTGCACCTGATATTTTGTTTGAGCCCCTGACCCCCAGGGTCTTAGAAAATGGGTGTGGTCATTTTCACACATATAACTCTATGTAATCTTGTGCTCGCAACTCCTTTAACCCTATTAATGATGGAGACTTAATTCTTTCTGCAATATGATGAGTCTGTGGTCTAGTTGTGCACCTAATTTTTTGTTTGAGCCCCTGACCCCCAGGGTCTTAGAAAATGGATGTGGTCATTTTCACCTATATAACTCTGTGTAATCTTGTGCTCGCAACTCCTCTGACACTAGTAATGATGGAGACTTAATTCTTTCTGCAATATGATGAGTCTGTGGTCTAGTTGTGCATCAATTTTTTGTTTGAGCCCCTGACCCCCATGGTCTTAGAAAATGGGTGTGGTCATTTTCACCTTTATAACTCTATGTAATCTTGTGCTCGCAACTCCTCTGACACTATAAATGATGGAGACTAAATTCTTTTTGCAATATGATGGGTCTGTGGTCAAGTTGTGATACTGATATTTTATTTGAGCCCCTGACCCCCAGGGTGTGGTCATTTTCTCCTATATAACTCTTTGAATCTTATTTTTGTGTCATTGATAGTTCATTTGAGTTAGCAGCTCCTGGCCCCTAGGATCTTGGAAAATGGTCATGGCATTCTTTTTTAAATATCTTATCTGGGATAATATGAATTCCATGAGTGATATTCTAGTTGCAGTCTAATGGATATGTTGTTTTGTTGTGTAATGCTCCTCATAATTTGTTATAAGCGCCTGCTTCCTTATAATGGTCTTTGGTTAAAAAAAAAGGAAATTGATCTTTTAAAACAAAACAACCAGGAGAGCTACAGTCTCGTCAGAGACTTCTGGTAGTAGGGTAAGTTTTGGCCACCACTTTTGGAAAAGTAATTGCCCCAATACAAAGTATTTTTGCTGTAATATAGAATATAATGTTTGTTTGTTTGTGTTGGTTATTTTTTGCATTTTCATGTCAGTTATTTACTTTGCTTGAGAACATAGACTTATCTTCAAATATAATGGAAACAAAATCTGTCTGGAATTATTTGAATTGCCTCAGCAACACTGACAAGTATTTGATATTCTGGATGTGCACGTCTTTTGCACTAAATTTTATTACTGAGGCCATAAAAGTTACTGTCTGCATGGTCTGTTATTAGTCCCCTACCGGCAACGCCGAAGGGGACTCTTAGTTTCCTCTCGGTCTGTCTGTCCGTCTGTCTGTCTGTCCGTCTGTCCCATTTTCAGTTTTCTAGACTTTTTTTCGCTGTTGTTGCATATATTGAACTCATTTTTGGTATGTGGATATATCTCAATGTGATACAGATCAAGTTTGAGTTTGCTTTCGATTGACCTAATTTTACAAGAGTTATGGCCCTTGGACTTAGCAAATTTTATGAAAGTTTCAGTTTTCCGGACTTTTTTCCGCTGTTGTTGCATAAATTGAACTCATTTTTGGTATGTGGATATATCTCAATGTGATACAGATCAAGTTTGAGTTTGCTTTCGATTGACCTAATTTTACAAGAGTTATGGCCCTTGAACTTAGCAAATTTTATGAAAGGTTCAGTTTTCCGGACTTTTTTCCGCTGATGTTGCATATATTGAACTCATTTTTGGTATGTGGATATATCTCAATGTGATACAGATCAAGTGTGAGTTTGCTTTTGATTGGCCTAATTTTACAAGAGTTATGGCCCTTGGACTTAGCAAATTTTATGAAAATTTCGGTTTTCCGGACTTTTTTCCAATGTTGTTGGATATATTGAACTCATTTTTGGTATGTGGATATATCTCAATGTGATACAGATCAAGTTTGAGTTTGCTTTTGATTGACCTAATTTTACATGAGTTATGGCCCTTGGACTTAGCAAATTTTATGAAAATTTCGGTTTTCCGGACTTCTTTCCACTGTTGTTGGATAAATTGAACTCATTTTTGGTATGTGGATATATCTCAGTGGGATACAGATGAAGTTTGAGTTTGCTTTAGATTCACCTATTTCTACAAGAGTTATGGCCCTTGGACTTAGCAAATTTTATGAAAATTTCAGTTGTCCGGACTTTTCTTTGGTTCTATTGCAAATAATGCACTGATTTTTGGTGAATGAATACATCTCAGTGTGATACAGACCAAGTTTGAGTTTGGTTTCCATTGGCCTATTTTTACAAGAGTTATGGCCCTTGGACTTAGCAAATTTCATGAAATTTTCAGTTTCCGGACTTTTTCATGCCTGTTATTGCAGATAATGAGCTGATTTTTTGTATGTGAATACATTATAGTGTGATGCAGATTTGAGTTTAATTTAGATTGACTAATTTTCACAAGAGTTATGGCCCTTGGACTTAGCAAATTTCGTGAGTTCAGTTTCCCAGACCTTTCTTGGCTGTTGTTGAAGAAGATGAACTGATGAACAGAGATGCAAGTCATAAATTTATGCCGCCGGTAGGGGACTTATATCGCACAGCGATCATTGCATTTTTTTTCATTTGTAAACAGTAAGAAAGATCCAAAGAGTCAAAATGGCTAAGACAATAATGGTTATAAACTTCAGACTCCAATGAGTGAAAATAAGGTAGTTAAATAGTTGTACAGATTATAACCATGATAACCATTCTGTTCGGTGCTCTCACACCTATTTTGTCATATTGCTTTCGCTGAATTTAGATTACTAAGGTATACTGTAAATTGCTTTATTTTCGTCAGTATCAATTTTCGTCAATTCGTTCAAAATGACCATTTCGTCAGTACGTATATTTGTCATCCAAGGGTCCCTAAAATATAAATTCGTCTGTTCAAATGTCAACTTAACCTTCAGGTATAGGCCGTACGCGTTTGATTTCATTGTTTGTATGACAATTATTGGTAAACAAACAATTAGAGATATGTATACCACCTAGCTTGTTGTGAAAACATATCATTTGGTGATTAGAAGTACATTATATGCGACTTTGTGTGCGTATTCAGTTTTCAATAATCTATCATTTGCCTGTCATATTAACTCTTAAGATTCAATTTTTTCTTTCTAAACTATATTTTGTCAGGAGTATTTATATTCGTCGATACGTAATTTCGTCAATGGAGGCACTGACGAAAATGACGAAAATTGGTACCTGACGAATAAAAACCAGTTTACAGTATATGAAAACCACACGGAACAACATTCTTTATTCGTATCACACCACGTCATGTGTTTAACACTGGTGCCACCCTATTAACTGGAACATGCTTTTGATGTCCACCACGAACGTTCATTTACATGTATGTTTGATATATGTGTGATGTTGCCACCTCAGTCAACATGAAAGCTAGCTCTTTATTTTATTGATGGTAATAGGTTCATGAATTATTTGTCATTTTTTTTTCTTCTATTTTTGGCGATTGACGATGTCCGTCCGTCTGTCCGTCTGTCTGTCCATCTGTCTGCCGTCAACATTTTGGTTAAGGTTTCTGGTTGAGGCAAAATCTAAGGAACTATATGCAGTAGAAACTTTATATTATACATGAAGCATGCCCATGACAAGACCTTTCAATTTATGCCATAACATTTGACCTAGTGACATTGACCTTGGACTTTGACCTAGTTAAAGATTTTGGTTAAAGTTTCTGGTTGAAGCAAATTTAAGTAACTATATGCATTAGAAACTTTATATTATACATGAAGCTTGATGACAAGACCTTTCAATTTATGCCGTAACATTTGACCTAGTGACCTTGACCTTGGACTTTGACCTAGTTAAAAATTTGGTGTTACTGATTGGTCTGTCAGTGGTGTAACACAATTAAGTATTATCGTGAAATTGGCTCTATGTAAATACTATAACCAACATACGTTTAATGCTAAATACAACATTAGGACATTTATATCCTTTGAATACTTCATTTCCAAAACACAATGAAGATGCAATCACTGTATTTGTCACTGGTGTAACGAAATTTGTAAATGGTGTAACTATAACACCATGCACTGACCGTTTCACCAATGATGTATTCATCATTAATTTACAATAACTTCGATAAAGTGTTGTCCCTGGACTTTGTTATACTTTCCATAAACATTATGTTGTACATGTATCAACGTTTGCAAGGAAAAAGTACACCATGCTAAGTATTATACAATTGATAAAATTAAACGTAACACTACTGACGTGAAACAAATGTACGGTTCAGCTAACCCTTAATGGAACTGTATCATCTTTGTTTCAAATTATTTTGATCAAAAGAGTGGACTTGAGAAAATGATCATGACAAGATATTAAGTAGATAAGGAGTAGGTCTTTGAATACTTTGAAAAAACAGAAAGCGACAATATATGACTAAAAAGGCATTTGTAAAGCCGCGTTTACACTATCAAAGTTTTCTTGGTCAAAATCTGTCAAAGAAAACTTGGTCAAAGTTTTCTTGGACAAAGTTGTCTGTTTACACTATCAAAGTTCTTTGAACGACTTGTACAAGAAAACGTGGTAAATATGCACCAAAACAGATATGGTTCCTGTAAATACTGTGAAAAATTTTCATGAAAATTAATAGTTTATGTTTGTAGTTGTTCATTGGTCTATATGGAACCTTTAAGCACGAGTTCAAGGATTTAAAAAAAAAACGTAGATGGAATTCACTGCATCATGTCTTCTGTCTTTGTTGCTATATTCTTTACTTTTAACGTCCTTAATAACGTATATTTCTTTCTTTGATACTTTAAATACGTCTGAAATAATTTTGAATCTCTATTCTGATTGGTTGATTCCCATCAAAGTCCGTAAAAGTTTCAAGAAAAATAGGATGGAGTTCTATTCTGTCAAAGTCTATCCAAGTTCTTTGACGGACTTTGATCAAAGTTTTCTTGTATCGTGTACACTATCAAAGTTAGCGTCAAAAACTTTGACCAAGTTTTCTTGTACAAGAAAACTTTGATAGTGTAAACGGCCGCGCGCTTAATACACCATTGACAAATCTTTTTTTCTTGGTACACAGTCCAGGTTATTTCGAGGAAATATTTAAGATAAGGCAACTAGTATTTATAATATTTCTTACGTATTTGTTCAATCTTTTTCATGTTTATTATAATAGACTCATAATATCACAATTGCAGATAAGGTATCCGTTGTACAAATAAATATCAAGTGTATTATATAGTTAGAATCATGGCATATTTTTACCTAAATATACCTAATACAACATAAAAATTGGTTTCTATCATCAAAGGTCAACATGCCGACTGTTACTCAAGCCACGGAAACTATCGAGACACACAGCCGAAGATTACCGAGATAATTTTAACACTGTTTAAATGGACGAGACGTCCGTGAGATTTTCATTTGTACATTGGATATGTTAATTGTTTTGACAATACTTTATGGCAAAGAAGTCATTCAGAAAATTCTGAAGCCAGTTGACAGCAAAGTTTGCCATAAAATGGACCTTCTATAAGACGGAATGAAATGATTTCCTCATTATTTAACAAAGAAAGTATACTCATGTGATAGATTCCATTGTGAACAGTATCATAGGATAAAAGTTTGGTCATATAACTTATATAGAAGTATGGAAATTGTCTAGTGACAGAAAAGGCTGCAATTTTTGATATTGACTCAAATAATATTACACAGTCACATGCAGTTGTTTTCACTCTTTGGTACATGTATGTGAATGTGGGGTCACAATATCAAGTGATAAAAGCAAAATAATGCTAGATACTTAATCAGGAATTAATGGAGTGAACACATGCATGGAAAACGTATCAATACTACACGTATGCTCACAGTCAAAGTAAACAGTATTTTAGATGGGGAATTTTCTGTTAATTTTAACATGCATCGGACGTTGTTGACGTTCTCCATTAGACCCAATGTTAAACATCGGACATATATAGGGCTAAAATTAACATGGAACAGTCCCTTAAAGTTAGAATTATTTTCTGTCACTGTGAGCAAAGTATTGGTCCCACAATAGACCTTCTTCATATTTATAACCGTTAGACTTGCATTTTAGACACAGTCTCCAAGACCTGAATTTACTACTTTTGACCATCCTCGGTACCCCAGGCTATTTGCGCTTTGGCTGAATACCCTGGGTCATGATTCGTACTAATTCGGGGATTTCCATTTATATACTGTAATAACAATTAAATGTTGCTGATTGGCTCGGACCCTCACAAACTTTTTTATCCAATCGCATAATTGTTTACAAACGTCTTTTGGATACCGATAATAAATAGTGGATGTTTGACTAGGTAAGATACTTCTTGATGCCCTTAGACAATAATCGAATTGTTAATTAGATGTTTTCAATATAAATGAACAAGTAACAAAAAATTTCCTCTTGTGTACGATCCACATACTGTCCTCACTGGTCTGCGCGCAGCCATTACCGTCAGTTTTTTAACTTCACGAAGAAGAGCTAATTATTTCTTTAAGAATCCCCGAAATAGTACGATCTGACCCAGGGTATTCAGCCAAAGCACAAATAGCCTGGGGTACCGAGGATGTACTTTTGACATTAGTTCTAATTGTGACGTCACAATTCAGATGCGTCTTCACAGTTAAAAGTTACTTCAAATGTTGTCATGTTGGGTCTTAGGATGTGAAAGATACAAGTCAACTGCCGTAATGTGAAAATCGTTTATCAATGTCCATGCTGTTCACTTCAGAAATGGGAAATTGAAGTTATTTAAGATCTCTACTTTAATTGTCGGCATATTTTGCCGGATTGCGAAGCAAAATCCGGTCTATGAAATGGCAGTCTGTCTGTCCGTCCGTCAGTGCGTCAACATTTTGGTTAAAATGTTGCGTTTTAGTCCGTTGAGAGAAAATTGTATGGAGGAGCAACTTGAAACTTGACATATGGTGATAGACCACAATGAGATGAATCAAACACAGCAACAAAATTTGACCTAGTGACCTTGACCTTGGAGTTTGACCCACTTTTGAAAAACTGTATTAACCTTCAAGGCTTGGCCATAGCTTTTGAATGGTAGGTGATAGGGCTTTCATATTTCACTTGTGTATTTCTTGTGAAAAGGCCTTTCGATGGATACCAAAAATTTTTACCTTGACCTTGGAGTTTGAACTACTTTTGAAAAACTTTAACCTTGGCCATAGCTTTTGAATGGTAAGTGAAAGGGCTTTCATATTTCACATGTGTATTTCTTGTAACAAGACCTCACCATGGATACCAAAAGTTTTGACCTTGTGACCTTGACCTTGGAGATTGACCTACTTTTAAAAATAAATCTGGGCTTTCTTTATCTCATGAACTATAGAGGCTATGGCTTTGAAATTTGACATGCAGAATCTTTATGACCAGACCTTTCATTTGATTTCATGACTTTTGACCTAGTGACATTGACCTTTGACCAACTTTTAAACTATAAGAAGTAGGGTTTTGATATTTCATATGTAGATTCCTCATGACCAGACCTTTCATTTGATACCATGAATTTTGACCTAGTGATCTTGACATTGACCTTTGACCTTCTTTTGAACTATAAGAGGTAGGGTTTTGATATTTCACATATAGATTCCTCATGACCAGAACTTACATTTGATGTCATGCTTTTTGACCCAGATATCATGAATTTTTACCTAGTGATCTTGACATTGACCTTTGACCTACTTTTAAATTATAAGAGGTATGATTTTGATATTTCAGTTGTAGAATCCTCATGACCATATCTTTCATTTGATATCATGACTTTTGATCAAATGACCTTGACATTGACCTACTTTTGAACTATAAGGGGTAGGGCTTTGGTATTTCACATTAAGATTCCTAAGACCATAGCTTTTTTTTCATTGCGCAATAATATTAATGACCTTTGACCTTTCTGTCTGCTCAAAAATGTATACATCATCTAATACAAACACTTCACAATCCAGCCTTACTGCCTTTAGCTATTTATTTCCGATTAAAATTTCAAACTCTCATATTAACTAACAGTGTATGATATAAATCTGTACGACCAATATTATGCTCAATATTATGCTCACAGTGAAAGAAAATAATTTTAGATGGGGAGATTTCTATGTTAATTTTAGTCGTTGACATTCTCTATAGACCCGGTGTTAAATATGTTGACATCGCGTTAAAATTAACACAGAAAACTTCCTATCGAAAACTATTTTCTTTCACTGTGAGCATGAAGTATATATAGTGCTTAGCTGTATATTGAATTAAATTTTTCAATACAATACAGTACTAACAACACATTTTGCTTCAATACTCAATATTTTCAATACAATACACATTTTTCATTTTTATACACTCGTCATTTGACGGGTCATATTATGGTATGGCGAAGTCTGTCCGTCTGTCCTTCCGTCAGTCAGTCCGTCCGTCTGTCTGTCCGGATGCTATGGAATGCAATAACTTGAATATGCGTCAACAGATTTTCACGAAATTCATACATTATGATTGGACTGTGGAGAGGAAGCCGCCTTTCGATTTTCAGGTTCATCCAATTTGTTGTTACAGAGTTATGGGACTTAGATTTTTAAAATACAGTGAAAATATACTAAAATAGTTAAAAATTATTTAAAAATCTATTTCTGGTCGAAATGTTTTGAAATTTTGTATACTTCAAGCAGAAAGGATGTTCTTTGACATATGTAACGGGTTTTTAATTTTTTTTGTTGCATAACCAAGATATTGTGTGTAATGGGAAAGGAGGGGGGGTTATATGCACATACATGTTAAGCTAATGGCAAAATATAGGCGTATGGAACGCAATAACTTGAATATGCGTCAATGGATTTTCATGATATTCATACATTATGATTGGACTGTGGAGAGGAATCTACCTTTCGATTTTCAGGTTCATTCGATTTGTCGTTACAGAGTTGTGGGACATAGATATTTTAAAATACAGTGAAAATATACTAATTTAAATATAGTTAAAACTTCTTCAAAAATTTATTTCTGGTCGAAATGTTTTGAAATTTTGTATACTTAAGGTAGAAAGGATGCTCTTTGACATATGTTACGGGTTTTTATTTTTTTGGTCGCATAACAGAGAGATTAAGTGTAATGGGAAGGGGGGGGGGGGTTACATGCACATACATGTTAAGCTAAGGGCAAAATATAGGCGCATGGAACGCAATAACTTGAAAATGCGTATACGGATTTACGTGATATTTCTACATTGTGATCTGACTTTGAAGAAGAAGCCGCCTTTCGATTTTCAGGTTCATCCGATATGTCGTTATGAAGCTATGGGACTTAGATATTTTAAATACAATGAAAATATACTAAAATAGTTAAAAATTCTTTAAGAATCTATTTCTGGTCGAAATGTTTTGGATACTTCAAGTAGAAAGGATGTTCTTTGACATATGTAACAGGTTTTTTAATTTTTTGGTCGCATAACCGAGATGTTATGTGTAATGGGAGGGGGGGGGGGGGGTTATATGCACATACATGATACGCTAAGGGCGAAATAAAGGCGCATGGAACGCAATAACTTGAATATGCCTCAACGGATTTACATGATATTTCTACATTGTGATCAGACTTAGAAGAAGAAGCCGCCATTCGATTTTCAGGTTCATCCAATTTGTCGTTACGGAGTTATGGGAATTAGATATTTTAATATGGATTCTATGTAAAAACCTAAAAAATCAGACATGTTTGGCCACGACATGTCTCAGATTTTGGATATCTTTTGTGTATAAGGTAAATATGATGTCCTCAGAACGAATTGACCTTCCATTTTTTTCTCCGACGTTCCGTTGCCATGGTAACCAAGGTTTTGTATAAAAACACCTTTAAACAAGGCATTTTTATGCATCCCGTTACCATGGAAACAAATGTTGAATGTATATGTAACTTTCCGAAAAGATTATTTAAATTCTCTTAAGTTGATACAATTTGATTTTTCGATACTCCTTCTTTCTGTGTGTCATGTAAATTTGCTTCAATTTCAAGAAAAATTGCTTATTAAAAACGAGCCATTTTCGGCCAATTTAGGCCTTATTTTACCTATATTTTACTTACTTTTGACAAGAGTAATAATGCAATTGCACAAGATTTGAAATACAGTTGACTATTTCCTGAAGAGTATTATCCTAGGACTTCATGGGAATCGAAGGAAATTTATCTAGAAGTGAGATTTTTCTGTTTACATGCCTTTGAAATAAGTTACCATGGCAACATTTGGTACAAAGGTGTAAATACCTGTCATAAGTAAAAAGCTAATTTCTACAGATGTATGCCTGCTATTGTTACAAAACTTGGTATGTAGATGTATTAAAGACCATTTGATGCTATCATGACCTTGAGAAAATGTCAAGGTCATTTGCTCAATTTTCAAGGTCATTTAAAAATATATGCTATTTTCATGCCAAATTTTGTGGTTTTTCACTAAAAAGAGACATGATTAACAGTAAACAGTATGGAACCTTGGCAAAACAATCAATTATCGGTAAAAGTATGATAAATGTATTATTTGTTGGGCTGAGTATCACATTTATCAGAATCCAATGAAGACCCCAAAAAATGTCACATATTTTAGAAGAAAATTTTAGAAAATCGCAATTTTATGCTCTTTTGAAAGTATGTCATACATAGAAGTGAAATACAATTTAACAAAATTGTGATGAATTCTACTTCTTTTGATCGGTTGTTCAACTGTTAATATTAAAAATCAAAATATCTAATGAAATAAGTTAGAGAAATCAAATGAATTTAAATTAATTGGAAATCCTGATTTTTGTCTTATTTTTAGCCTAAAGTTAGAAATGACCTTGAGATTTGGACAGATGACCTTGAAATGATTTGAAGGTCAATTGATAATGATAAATATAATTTGTATACTGGTATGCTATTTCATAATCATAGGACTCAAACATGAGGAAAAACAATGTTTTTAAATATGCGGTATATGGTAATATGGACTCCAAGTTGCTATAGCAACGGATTTTGATTGGCATTCATGACAAAATGGTGAGTTTCACCATAGATTTTATTTCATGATTTTTTCCAGCTATAGACATTTATTTTGGCAAGGTGATGTTAAATACCCATTACATTCACCGAATAATGGTTTTCAACCTTCAAAATAATCAAAAACAGAACAAAAATGACCCTAAAATTAGACCTTATTTTTGCTAAATTTTCACATAATTTGACTGAATATCAACAACTACCTGATAACCCCCTCCCCCAAGAAAGTTATTCTTGTCAGAGTTAAACTTACAAAGAAAAGTTTTTGTGTTCATAAAGTAAATTTTGACCATGGTTTCCATGGCAACAGAATGCCACAATATGTCTTATCTCTCATATTTATGGGGGTGTCAAATAGATTGACCCCGTTACCATGGCAACCGTTGTTCAAATATAACAATATTGTTTGTTTTCATTGTTTTTACATTAAGTATAATAATTACAGAAAGTTTCATCAAAATCCATGACATGCCGTGGCCAGCTGTTTTAGGTTTTTACAGAGAATCCATATTAAATACAATGAAAAAAATATACTAAAATAGTTGAAAATTCTTTAAAAATCTATTTCTGGTCAAAATATTTTGAAATTTTGTATACTTCAAGTAGAAAGGATGTTCTTTCACATATATAACGGGTTCTCAAATTTTTTATCACATAATCCAGAAATTATGTGTAATGGGGGGGGGGGGGGTTATATGCACATACATGTTAAGCTAAGGACAAAATAAGTGCATGGAACGCAATAACTTGAATATGCGTCAACAGATTTTCATGATATTTGTACATTGTGATCAGACTTTGAAGAGGAAGCTGCCTTTCGATTTTCAGGTTCGTCTGATTTGTCCTTATGGAGTTATGGGATATTTTGGTGTTGTGAAAAAAAAATCTTGTTACTCAATCCCAAATTTACATATTTGTACTTACTAGTATACCATGTGTATTCTATTCTCAATAAATACTGTTTAAACCAAAAATAAACAACAAATTTATGTTTTCCATTATTTCAAAAACAAAAAAGGAATAAAAGATAATAATGACAGTTATGGAAATTGGTTTACCTAAAGACTTATTTTACATAATTACAGGGGTGGGGGGGGGGTGGCATGGATTATGAGGAAATACTACCGAACAGCTGACCTCACCATTTCGTTTTTCAACTATTTACTATTGATCAAAATATGACAGAATGACAAATATGGATAATGACCATATCCCAATACACAGTACAACATGCAGTCAGGGGTCCAACTTAAAACTGTAGTAAGTAACTGGTTTTATTGTGTCGCCTGCGAAGCATAGCGACACTTAGGGATCACTTTGTCCGTTGTCCGTCTGTCCGTCCGTCTGTCTGTCTGTCACACTTTGGGTGTCACAGCCCATAACTTTTGATTGGTAAGTGATAGGGCTTTGATATTTCACATGTGTATTCCTTGTGACAAGACCTTCCTACACATACCATAATTTTTGACCTAGTGACCTTGACCTACATATTTGACCTACTTTTCAAAAAAAATAAGAATGGATATATCTTTTGATTGGTAAGTGATAGGACTTCGATATTTCACATGTGCAATCCTTGTGGCAAGACCTTTTTACACATACCATAATTTTTTACCTTGTGACCTTGACCTAGATATTTGACCTACTTTTAAAAATAAGATAAGATTCGCTATATCCTTTGATTGGTAAGTGATAGGGCTTTAGTATTTCACATGTGTATTCCTTGTGACAAGACCTCTCTACACATACAATAATATTTGACCTTTTGACCTTGACTTAGATATTTGACCTACTTTTCAAGAAAAGTAATATTGGCTATATCTGATAGGGCTTTGATAGTTCACATGTATTTTCCTTACAATGCCATTCTACACAAACCATAATTTTTTACCTTTTGATCTTGACCTAGCTATTTCACCATCTTTTCTAAGGTTGTATACATCTTTTAATTGATAGGTGATAGGTCTTTAATATTTCTTATGATGAGACCTTTTTGTTACCAATTTTTACGTAGTGACCTTGATCTAGATGATTGACACTCTTTTCTGAAAATTTTAGAATGACGATATCTTTTTATATGTAAGTAAGAGGTCTGATATTTCAAATGAATTTCATTTGACAAGACTTTTCTACTGATACCAAAAATGTTGATCCACTTTCTAGAATAATAATCAAACCGCTTCGCAGGCGACACAAGCATTCCTTGGATTGCTATTTTTAGCTCTACTGGTCATAAACCAGTTGAGCTTATGCGATACCCCGTCATCCGGCGTCTGTTCGTCCGTCCGTCCATCTGTCCGTCCGTCCCTCCCTCCCTCCGTCCGTCCGTCCGTACACAATTCTTGTGCTCGCAACTCCTCTGAAACTAAGAGATAGAAATGTAACTCTTTTTGCATTACACTTCTGTGGTCTAGTTGTGCACCTGACATTTTGTTTGAGTCCATGACCCCCACATGCCCCAGGGTCCTAGAAAATTGGCGTGGTCATTTTCTCCTATATAACTCTATGTAATCTTGTGCTCGCAACTCCTCTGACACTATAAATGATTGAGACTTAATTCTTTTTGCAATATGATGGGTCTGTGGTCTAGTTGTGCACCTGATATTTTGTTTGAGCCCCTGACCCCCAGGGTCTTAGAAAAAGGGCATGGTCATTTTCTCCTACAAACTTTGTTATCTTTTGCTCACAACTCCTCTGACACTATAAATGATGGAGACTTAATTCTTTTTGCAATATGATGGGTCTGTGGTCCAGTTGTGCACCTGCTATTTTGTTTGAGCCCCTGACCCCCAGGGTCTTAGAAATGGGTGTGGTCATTTTCTCCTATATAACTCTATGTAATCTTGTGCTCACAAATTCTCTGACACTATAAACGATGGAGACTTAATTCTTTTTGCCATATGATAGAACTGTGGTCTTGTTGTGCACCTGATATTTTGTTTAAGGGCCTGACCCCCAGGGTCTTAGAAAATGGGTGTGATCATTTTCTCCTATATAACTCTATGTAATCTTGTGCTCGCAACTCCTCTGACACTATAAATGATGGAGACTCATTCTTTTTGCAATATGATGGGTCTGTGGACTAGTTGTGCACCTGATATTTTGTTTGAGCCCCTGACCCCCAGGGTCTTAGAAAATGGGTATGGTCATTTTAACTTTATGTAATCTTGTGCTAGCAACACCTCTGGCACTATCAATGATGTAGATTTAATTCTTTTTG
Organism: Pinctada fucata; assembly: GCA_028142955.1. Lineage (NCBI taxonomy): Eukaryota > Metazoa > Mollusca > Bivalvia > Pterioida > Pteriidae > Pinctada > Pinctada fucata. The sequence goes on along the minus strand of AP027111.1, from coordinate 45,239,698 downwards.
CAATATGATGGGTCTGTGGTCTAGCTGTGCACCTGATAATTTTTTGAGCCCCTGACCCCCAGGGTCTTAGAAAATGGGCGTGGTCATTTTATCCTATATAACTCTGTGTAATCTTGTTCTTGCAACTCATGAGTGACACTATAAATGACAGAGACTTCATTCTTTTTGCAATATGATGGCTTTGTGGTCTAGCTGTGCACCTGATTTTTAGCTCACCTCGACGAAGTTGAGTGAGCTTATGCTATAACCCCACGCGTCCGCGTCCGCGTCCGGTTAAGAAGTTTGGGGTAGCTCAGTATCTGACAAAGTACTAATGCTACAGTAACCAAACTTGCACAAGTGATTCATCTTTGGATGCTGAGGTGAACCCATGCATCGGATGCAGCATCTGACCTACATTTTCCGCTTGAGTGACTTGGTTAAGAAGTTTGGGGTAGCTCAGTATCTGACAAAGTACTGATGCTACAGTAACCAAACTTCCACAAGTGATTCATCTTTGGATGCTGAAGTGAACCCATGCATCGTATGCAGCATCTGACCTACATTTTCCGCTTGAGTGACTTGGTTAAGAAGTTTGGGGTAGCTCAGTATCTGACAAAGTACTGATGCTACAGTAACCAAACTGGCACAAGTGATTCATCTTTGGATGCTGAGGTGAACCCATGCATCGTATGCAGCATCTGACCTACATTTTATGCTTGAGTGACTTGGTTAAGAAGTTTGGGGTAGCTCAGTATCTGACAAAGTACTGATGCTACAGTAACCAAACTGGCACAAGTGATTCATCGTTGGATGCTGAGGTGAACCCATGCATCGTATGCAGCATCTGACCTACATTTTCCGCTTGAGTGATTTGGATAAGAAGTTTGGGGTAGCTCAGTATCTGACAAAGTACTAATGCTACAGTAACCAAACTTGCACAAATGATTCATCTTTGGATGCCGAGATGGACCCATGCATTGGATGCAGCATCTGACCTACTTTTTCCACTTGAGTGATTTCGCTTTTAAAAGCCAATATTGAGCAAAGTATAAGTGCTACATGTACCAAACTTGCATATTGGATGTATCTTAGATCAAACTTTCATAAAATGACCTTGACCTACTTTTTCTGCTTGAGTGATTTTGCCTTTAAAAGCCAATATTGAGCAAAGTATAAGTGCTAGATGTTCCAAACTTGCATATTAGATGTATCTTTGATCAAACTTTCATAAAATGACCTTGACCTACTTTTTCCGCTTGAGTGATTTTGCCTTTAAAAGCCAATATTGAGCAAAGTATAAGTGATACATGTACCAAACTTGCATATTGGATGTATCTTTGATCAATCTTTCATAAAATGACCTTGACCTACTTTTTCTGCTTGAATGATTTTGCCTTTAAAAGCCAATATTGAGCAAAGTATAAGTGATACATGTACCAAACTTGCATATTGGATGTATCTTTGATCAATCTTTCATAAAATGACCTTGACCTACTTTTTCCGCTTGAGTGATTTTGCTCTATAAAGCCAATATTGAGCAAAGTATAACTGCTAGATGTACCAAACTTGCATATTGGATGTATCTTTGATCAAACTTTCATAAAATGACCTTGACCTACTTTTTCTGCTTGAGTGGTTTTGCCTTTAAAAGCCAATATACATGTACTAAGAAATATGTTTGAATTGAATTTTGCTGTCACAAGGTGAGCTTCGTAATCTGTGATTACCTATGTTTTTTTTAGCCCCTGACCCCCAGGTTCTTAGAAAATGGGTGTGGTCATTTTCTCCTATATAACTCCATGTAATAGTGCCCTCGCAACTCCTCTGACACTATAAATGATGGAGACTCAATTCTTTTTGCAATATGTTGGGTCTGTGGTCTAGTTATGTCATTGATAGTTCATTTGAGTTAGAAGCCCCTGGTCCCTAGGATCTTGGAAAATTGGTGTGGCATTCTTTTTTGAAATACTATACCTCGGATATTATAAATTACATGAGTGATATTCTAGTTGCAGTCTAATGGATATGTTGTTTTGTCATGCTACCTATAATTTGTTAGAGCACCTACTCTGTATCGTCTTTGGTTAAAAAAAGAAAGGAAATTGTTGTTTTAAAGAAAAAACAACCAGGAGAGCTACAGTCTCGTCAGAGACTTCTGGTTATTTATAACTTAAACAAGTTATAACAGCAAATTATGAACCATGATATCTCCTCTGAGCATTTTTCTTATGAACTGAGCATTTGTAACTTAATAGATATTAAATTGGACAACCTCCTGGTATATCTCACTATCCTGAGCGCATGATTTGTTGGTCTGGCGCAACTTAGCTCTCAAAATTTGGGTTCTCTCGGGAATATTTATGTCATTAAATCCTACATTTATTTACCAGCAACAGACAAGCTAACTCCCAAGAAAATCAGGTCAGAAACTTAGTAAAGACCTAGATGCATCTTCTGAATGTGAATATTAACAATAAATCGATCACAATGCTTTGAATATAAAACATGTTTAAATCAAAAACACTTTTCATATAACTTGTTTAAGTTATTGGAGACATTCTGAGCAAAATCTGCTCTTTTATTTATAACTTAATTATTCAAGTTATAAACTCATGAACATATTAACTTGTATAAGTATTTGTACTGATGCAAGTTAATTAACTTCAGGAAGTTATTACTCATGTAAGTTGGACCCCTGACTGTACAAAACGGATAATTCAGATAATCGATTGTAAACCGAACGCATACAAAATTAGGATAAATCAGGAACCAAAGCAAACAAAGAAAACCCTAGCTCTGCTACATGAAACGAAGCGAACTCCCAATATGGGAGGGAGACCAGGTGCCCAGAAGCTTTATTTGAACTTAGGCGTTCAATAGATAGGAGAAGATTCAGAAGAAGTATATAAGAATAAGAAACAAAAACGAATTAAAAGTTTAGGATTTCATATTTATTAGATAATACATTCGATACTAAGCTTTTGTGTATCGATATGTATGGAAAATCTCAAAGTATCGATACTCTTCAATATTTCAATATCAATATACAGCTGCACTATTATAATGAGAGTTCAAGATCTATCCCCCTAAATGAATTTTAATCGCAAAAATTTCTGACAAAGTACAGAAAATTTCAATTTTTCAGATTTTTGAATTGATCTGCACTGCCAATACTTATAGCTTACACCATTAGTTTTGAGAGTTCGAGATCTATCCCCCCTATATGAAATTGATTTCAATTGGAGCATTTCTAGGGGGGAGGGGTACCTCTCTCCCCCTCCCAACCCCTTGCTTCCCCCTTACCTCCCCCCTCCCTCACCCTCCTCTCTCCCCCTCCTTTTCACCCTTCCCTTACCTCCCCCTACCACCCCCTTTCTCCCTCCTGCCCCCTTCCTCCCCCCTCCCACCCCCTCCCTTCTATTTTTCCCCCTTCCCTCCCACCTCCCTCCCCATCTCTTTCTCCTCCCGCCCCATTCTTCCCCCTCCATTTCACCCTGTCCACCCTCTCACTTACCGGCAAAGTAGATAAAACTTCAACTTTTCAGATTTCTGAAGTGAGCTGCTCAGACAGTTGTTTACATAGAGATATACCGATTGAATTTTAGTGTGATTTTCCATGACTTCTTATTGTTATTTTAATCGATTTTGTTTTTCATTTCTTCTACATGTTCTAGTCAAACAACAAACCGTTATTTTTTTTTCATCTTTACTCTAGACCGAAAGCAAGTGTTGAGTAAATATAAAATGTTGATTAAAACAAAAAGCTTCTTATATATGATGAATATAAATATATACTATCAAATAGCTTTTTGAGTAGGTTTTAATTATACACCCTGCAAACGAAGTTTATTATAACCCACGCAAACGAAGTTTAGGGGGGTATGAAGGAATCATCCAGTTTTTCTGTCCGTCCGTCTGCCTGTCCTTCTTCTGTAAACATTTTGGTTTAGGTTTCTTATCGAAGCAAAATCTACTTAGGAACTGTATAAAGTACAAACTTTATACTCTACATGTAGGTTGCCTATGACAAGACCTCTCAATTAATATTGCCATAACATTTGACCTAGCGACCTTGACTTTAAACTTTAAACTAGCTAAAGATTTTGGTTAAAGTTTCTTGTTGATGCAAAATTTAAGGAACTGTATGCAGTAGAAACTTTATATTACGCATGTAGGTTGCCTATGACAATACCTTTCAATTTATGTCATAACATTTGACCTAGTGACCTTGGAGTTTGACCTATAGTTAAAGAGTTTGGTTAAAGTTTCATGTTGAAGCAAAATCTTAGGAACTGTAATGCAGTAAAAACTTTATATTACACATGTAGGTTACCTATGACAAGACCTTTCAATTTATGTCATAGTGACCTTGAACTTGGACTTTGACCTAAATATAGGTTTGGGTTAAAATTTCTTGTTGGAGCAAAATCTAAGGAACTGTATGAACGATGAAGTAGAAACTTTATTTTGCACATGTAGGTTGCCTCTAACAAGACCTTTTAATATGCCCTAACATTTGACCTAGTGACCTTGACCTAGTTAAAGATTTTGGTTAAAGTTGTTGGTGGAAGCAAAATATGCTGTAGAAACTTTATATTACACATGTACTGTCCTGTTCACTAAATCCAGAGCACCCTGTTTTGGGGATTTATTCTGTCATCTGAAGAATTTTCCTATAAATTATAGTTTCCAAGAATTGACCTCCTTTAGTCGTAACAGGAAAATAACCTCATCTTACCCTATCAGCTGCCTTCAAACCGCAATATGAAAAAATAGAATGTCTACGGGAAATTTCCATGTTAATTTCAAGCCGCCGCCATATTGCTCTCCGTGTCAGCAATGGTAAACAGTGACGTCAAAGCTCCCGAGGTCACGCATTTTCAGCGATTTTACTATAGAAAATCCCCGTAGACTTTTTATTTTCCGTCCTATGTCTAAGTTAATTGACATACAGCCAAAACAATGGTATTTTCTGTTACGACTAGAGTACTATAAAACTTATATCTTTTTGGAGGATGACAGCATCATATTTAAGAGAAAACCGGGAAAACAGGGTGCTCTAGATTTAGTGAACAGGACAGTAGGTTGCCTATGAGAAGACATTTCAATTTAACAAGGCCAGGTTAGCGCAGTCATAGTGTGCTCGCTTCTCACCTCTAAGGTCCTGGGTTCGAATCCCAGATTCGGTGAAGGATCTTATGTGAAAGCCTAGTTAGTGATAGGACTTAAATATTTCACATGTGTATTCATTGTGTTAGGACCTTTCAGTAGATACAAAAATTGTTAACCTTGTGACTATGACCTAGATGTTTGACATAGTCTTCTGAAAATATATAATTGAGCATTAAAACTTAGTGATATGTTGTGGATTTTTCATTATGTATATATTTCTTTGGAGAATTTAGGCCATTTATGCAGTTTAAGTTGTCTATTGTCATGTAAACTCATCGCAAGCAACACAATAGTGCCTTGAATTGAATATTATTTCTATCTATGACATGTCATAATTTTACTTGAACTTATATTGCAGGTCTGCTCATTAGATGCTTTAATCTTAGTCATACAAGATGCCTGTAGAACCTATTGAAAATGAGTGTTTTAATGCACAAGATCTCCGTCAAATAATTCGTGGTAAGACTTTTACATATTTAGTTTACCTGAGACGAAGACTAAAATAAGTTGCGCTTCGTCTGAGGTCCATCTATCAATCTATCCATTTGTCTGCGAGTTCTTAGGCTACAAGATTTATTACCTTTTCACTTTTTCATCTGCCAATGTTTACTCATAGACAGAATTTCACGAAGATTTACAGGAAGCAAGTTCTCAAAGTCCTTTACCAAGTTTGTGTTTTTGGAGCTGATTGTTATCAAAGATGACTGAGGACTTTGATTTGTTGACATTCAGTTGACTTGTCTAACATAACTGCTGCAGTGTCAGAATATTCTTGTAAAGTCTTTGATTGTTGATATGTAAACCGGACACAAATACTTTTATGGATATATATAGTGTCAACCATGCTGATACTGTGATCATAGATTGTTTATGATGAAAGGAAGCTTCTCATTATACCCCGCAAACAAAGTTTGGGGGGAGGGGGTATATAGGAAACACCCTGTCTGTCTGTCAACCTGTCCGTTCGGTTAAGAAGTTCTTAAAGCAGATAACTCTTCAAGTGTAAGTGATAGGGCTTTCATGTTTTAACCATACATTCACCATAATAAGTACTATATTTTGATATCAAGACATTTGACCTAGTGATCTTGACCTTGAACCCTGACCTTGTAGTTATATTTTGGTTAAGAAGTTCATAAAGCGAAATCTTTGAGTATAAGTAATAGGGCTTTAATATTTCATACACACATTCATCATAACAAGTATTTGACCTCGCAACCTTGACCTTGACCTTTGACCTACTTTTAAACTATAAGGGGTAGGGCTTTGATATTTCACATGTATATAACTCATGACCTTAGCTTTCATTTGATACCATGACTTGACCTAGTGACCTTGATCTTGACCTTTGACCTACTTTTTAACTATAAGGGATAAGGCTTTGATATTTCACATATAGACTCTTTATGATCAGCAGAGATTAATTTACAAATTTATCTAAATGGGTCCTATGGACACAATGAAATTTAATCAATGGGTCTCGAGCCAAATAAATGGGACCCTGCAGAAGTTTATGGGTCCCAAGTACTATATATAAACGGTCTTTTTTCGCGGAGACTTTAAGTTTGCAAATACAAGTGATATGAATGTCTTGTGGCATTTTATATCCGCGAGATTGTCATGTTCCAAACAAAATTTATCAGAAATAATAAAACGTCTATTTCCCAAACTTCAATTTGATAGTCATATTCGCCGAACTAATTAGTTTATTGTGTATTTAGTTGCTTTATTTATGCAAGTGAGGCTTCATACATGTATATAGTAAAACATTAAATCTAAATGTAAATGGTGTACAAAGACGGTACTCACTACACTTCTAGGTGTGAATTCAACAATTTGAATTGATTGATTCATATTATCCTACAAAGTAAACAAAAAAAATATACCATGGAAGAATTTTTCATAAATATTTTGTATTTGTAACATGTACATCTGAATCCGAATTTAGACTCGCATCAGACCGTTTAAAACTTTTATATCGAACATTTTTGATGCACAACAATTTCTCATACAATGCTAGGGACATGATCAACCTTCTATATTTAAAAGAGCAGACAAAACATGATATACAGCTAATACACTTCCAGTTTCTCGACTTTGAAAGTTTCATGTAAACCATGAACTAAAGGGTCTTTAATTTCACTATGTTTGCAGTTTTTGGATTTTCTGTGAACATAAACCCATCGCAATGATTTTGTGTGATAGAAAAAAAAGCATAGATGATAAAAGTTTTATAGCTTCAGACGATTCCTAGCTGTTATACGTTGTTTATTATGTACAAAAAGATGCATGATAACAAATTACTAATTTAATTTTTCACAAATTGGTTGTTTCGATCTGCATAAATCAATTGTTTCAATCTACGTATCTGTATTTTCAAATTGAAATTTAATCGTTTTTGTCTAAATATCACTAACTGCTTCTTGTCATCACTAAATGCGAGAAACGTTTATTACGACAACAACATGACATTTTTAAATTAGATATTTGACTTTTTTTAGTGTAATACTTGGAGCGTCAAAATCATTATATCAAAAGAGTAAGTGTATTATTTTCCTGAAACCTTGATACCGCAAACTTAAAGCCACCTTCTTCTTCCTCTTTAGTATGACCCTCCGCTTATCGGAGCACTCCCCAGAGGGTATCACATATTATTAAACATGACATTATATCAAGACAACATTTCAAATTCCTCTCTTACTCCTCAACACTCACCACTCGTTCACCATGCTCTGTACAAGGTTACTACCTTCCACTATGTATGCAAATGTATGCAGTGTATGCGGGGAAGGTGTGATTTATGTAATGTGGTCCGTATTTCCAACGGCCTTTAACGTGCCATCACACGAGGCAATCTCCTCAGCCGCAGCTGCTGAGGGGCCACTCAGGCCGTTTTAGTTCCCTCTGAGTCAGAGAACAGGTGGGGGCGAGATGATAAACCACCTCTGAGAAAGTCTGCCTCAACCGGATTGGAACCTGGGAATCCGGCGCTCAACTGACTGAGCTATGCGCACCACTAGGTTACATTTAGAGAACCGCAAACTTCTGACACTAGATTAGTGCATGTTGTAATAATCAATTTCAACTTTGATATAAACATAAATTTCTCATATAATTCACTTTGGTGAAATTTATTGTCTTAGAATTTGAAGAAGACTGTGGAAATTGTTTATGATATTCAATTATTTTATAGATGAAGATCAATTCACTGATGAAGAAATAGAAAGGGAATTTCGTGCCATTTTCTATAATGTATGTGCTGCAGGGCAGTGCACCGTTTATAATCAAGCACATCGATTCAAGGACCTAATGCAAGAATGTAAGTAAGTTCAGGAATTGTCCAAATGTCGAACATCGCACGTATTAGGGGAGTACATTTGTATTACCTGTTATGATGTTTAAATCAAATGCCCATTCAAGCAATGCTTTGATTGTGACTTCATATATGTATTATAACCCGACAACATTTGCGATTTTGGAAATTCTTTGATTTGTTGTTTGATTTGAATGATAATACCCTCATTATTTATCAAGAAATGCTAGGTGGCATGATGCCATATCCAATTTTCGTGAAAGTTGATTACTGCATCATACATCGGAAGTGCATTGACATATATGTACAGGAAGCGATAAATTTCTATCTAGGTCAGCAGTCTCATAAGTCGATATCCTTTCAGCTTCTACTGAAACTTCTCTCAATTTGATTTGCCTAATATGAAACTTATCATTTTTCATTTCAAAAGGGTCTTCAACATCATGCAATCTGTGTGCATCATATGATTTACAATACACCTGAAAAGAAATATTAGGTCCTGTAAAGATTTATCAATATATGAAATTCATTTAAGTCCTTTCTGTTTTCATGGCAAACTGACCTGACCGGGTGGAATTAATTCAATCAAGCAAATTAGACGAGTCAATGAAATTTTAAGTTAGACAAAATATACAGTGCATAAAGTAATCAGAGTAAATATTCATTAACTTATATTTTTTGCAGCTTGTATTATCTGGTCAGAATTAAACTCTTCTGATCGCCGGGTGAAAATAAGCACTGCCCGGTCAGGTCAGTTTGCTACGACTATACTTGAAAAATGAAAAAAATATCTTTCCAAATAATCATTCCTAATACATTAAGCAATGGTACATATGTAAGGTTGATATATCAATTAAGTGCTTGATATCCAGCAATGTCAAGAAATGCTGTGTTTAGCAGCAGAAGTAATGTTTACTGCTTGATCATCACTCAGTCGCTACTGTATATTATATATATATATGTCATTTGATCTTCTTTTGAACATCACTCAACATTGGGATCAAATACAAACAGTACTCAACAACTTACCTGCAGTTAATTCTGTTCCTTTGAATTTTAGGTTAAATACTGAATGAAAGTGGCATTTCATGTTTAAAGCATGGGTAACAATTGCATGAAAAATTCTTGAAAGAATTGAGTTGTTGACAATTTACTCTTTGTTGACATTAAATTTCACTTTTCAAAAATCATAGAAATATTATTCAAATTTGATTGATTATACTATCAGTTGTAGGCCTTTCCATATTATTTCATATTTTATACACATTCACCACAAAGGGCACTATACATTTCTGACTTCATATAGCCTTGGCTTTAACTTTGACCTTAAGGGCACACCAATTTAATCTTTAGTTTTTCGTTTAATACCTACCGCTCCTGATTTATCCGACTTCAAAATGTTTGTATTATGTAAGTTTTGTTCATTTAGTGTACATCATGCTCCATGATTGACACTTAGATTGTTAAGCTCACCTGAGCAAAGCTCAAGTGAGCTATTGTCATAGCATGGCGTTTGTCGTCCGTCCATCCGGCGTCTGGCCGTCTGTCGTCCGTTGTAAACTTTTCACATTTTCGACTTCCTCTCAAGAACCACCGAAGGGATTTGGATGAAACTTGGTAGGAATAAAGTACTTATGGTCCCCTACAAGTGTTGTTTTTATTAGTCCCCTACCAGCAATGCCAAAGGGGACTCTTAGTTTCCTCTCGGTCTGTCTGTCTGTCTGTCCGTCTGTCTGTCTGTCCGTTCGTCTGTCCATCTGTCCCATTTTCAGTTTTCCAAACTTTTTTTCGCTGTTGTTGCATATATTGAAGTCATTTTTGGTATGTGGATATATCTCAATGTGATACAGATCAAGTTTGAGTTTGCTTTCGATTGACCTAATTTTACAAGAGTTATGGCCCTTGGACTTGGCAAATTTTATGAAAGTTTCAGTTTTCCTGACTTTTCTCCGCTGTTGTTGCATATATTGAACTCATTTTTGGTATGTGGATATATCTCAATGTGATACAGATCAAGTTTGAGTTTGCTTTCGATTGACCTAATTTTACAAGAGTTATAACCCTTGGACTTTGCAAATTTTTTTGAAAATTTCAGTTTTCCGGACTTTTTTCATGTTGTTTTTCTGCTGTTGTTGGATAAATTGAACTCATTTTTGGTATGAGGATATATCTCAATGGGATACAGATCAAGTTTGAGTTTGCTTTAGATTCACCTATTTTTACAACAGTTATGGCCCTTGGACTTAGCAAATTTTATGAAAATTTCAGTTTCCGGACTTTTCTTTGGTTCTATTGCAAATAATGCACTGATTTTTGGTAAATGAATACATCTCAGTGTGATACAGACCAAGTTTGAGTTTGGTTTCCATTGGCCTATTTTTACAAGAGTTATGGCCCTTGGACTTAGCAAATTTCATGAAATTTTTAGTTTCCCGGACTTTTTCATGCCTGTTATTGCAGAAAATGAGCTGATTTTTGTATGTGAATACATTATAGTGTGATGCAGATTTGAGTTTAATTTAGATTGACTAATTTTCACAAGAGATATGGCCCTTGGACTTAGCAAATTTCGTGAATTCAGTTTCCCAGACTTTTCTTGGCTGTTGTTGCAGAAGATGAACTGATGAACAGAGATGCAAGTCATAAATTTATGCCGCCGGTAGGGGACTTATATCGCACAGCGATTGTAGCATTTTTTGTCCAGATTTGTCAATAGGTTGCGCCACCACAGGCAATAGTAGGTCAGGGGGGTACCCTTCTTTGACAAACTTCTTCAGAACCGAAGCACATATCGACAAACCAAAAGCATCTGGATGGTCTAGACAAATGTCTTAACAGGTGTTGTTGTTTTTGGTTCCAGTCTGAAGTCAAATTTTTGACGCGTTTTTGACGACTTTTTGGACTTTGTCAGAAGTGCTCATTTTTGAATTGTTTCTTTGACTAACTCTATAAATGTATGGTTTTGTGCCCTCATTTAGTGCATGTTTGTCATATTTAAGTTACTATTTTATTTGACATACATTACATGCTATAATCTTCTTTTTTGGAATTTTAATGAGTTTTCTAAAATATGAATAGATATATTTACTGTACACATGGACTCAAGGGTTGTGGGTTCAAGTCTCGGCACCGGCACCGGCACCCCAAATTAATTTTCTTCCTTTTTCATTTTTGGCCAGATTGCAAAGCAAAATCCGGTCTATGAAATGGCGAAGTCCGTCTGTCCGTCCGCCAGTGCGTCAACATTTTGGTTAAAGTGTTGCGTTTAAGTCCGTTGAGAGAAAACTGTTTGGGGAGCAATTTGAAACTTGACATGGTGATAGACCATGATGAGACAAATCCAACACCGCAACAAATTTTGACCTAGTGACCTTGACCTTGGAGTTTGACCTTCTTTTGAAAAACTTTAACCTTGGCCATAGCTTTTGAATGGTAAGTGATAGGGCTTTCATATTTCACTTGTGCATTTCTTGTGACAAGACCTTTCCATGGATACAAAAAATTTTTACCTTGTGACCTTGACCTTGGAGTTTGACCTACTTTTGAAAAACTTTAACCTTGGCCATAGCTTTTGAATGGTAAGTGATAGGGCTTTCATATTTCACTTGTGCATTTCTTGTGACAAGACCTTTCCTTGGATACCAAAAATTGTTACCTTGTGACCTTGACCGTGGAGTTTGACCTACTTTTGAAAAACTTTAACCTTGGCCATAGCTTTTGAATGGTAAGCGATAGGGCTTTCATATTTCACTTGTTCATTTCTTGTGACAAGACCTTTCCATGGATACCAAAAATTTTTACCTTGACCTTGGAGTTTGACCTACTTTTGAAAAACTTTAACCTTGGCCATAGCTTTTGAATGGTAAGTGATAGGGCTTTCATATTTCACATATGTACTCCTTGTCACAAGACCTTACCTCATCTTTCACTTGTGCATTTCTTGTGACAAGACCTTTCCTTGGATACCAAAAATTTTTACCTTGTGACCTTGACCTTGGAGTTTGACCTACTTTTGAAAAACTTTAACCTTGGCCATAACTTTTGAATGGTAAATGATAGGGCTTTTATATTTCACATATGTATTTCTTGTCACAAGACCTTACCATGGATACCAAAAGTTGTGACCTTGTGACCTGACCTTGGAGTTTGACCTACTTTTGAAAAACTTTAACCTTGGCCATAACTTTTGAATGGTAAATGATAGGGCTTTTATATTTCACATATGTATTCCTTGTCACAAGACCTTACCATGGATACCAAAAGTTTTGACCTTGTGACCTGACCTTGGAGATTGACCTACTTTTAAAAATAATAAATCTGGGCTATATCTCATGAACTATAGTTGCTATGGCTTTGAAATTTCACATGCAGAATCTTTATGACCAGATATTTTATTTGATATCATGAGTTTTGACCTAGTGACCTTGACATTGACCTTCTTTTTAACTGTAAGAGGTAGGGTTTTGATATTTCACATATGGATTCCTAATAACTAGAACTTTCATTTGAAATTTCACTTGCAGAATCTTTATGACCAGATATTTTATTTGATATCATGACTTTTGACCTAGTGACCTTGACATTGACCTTTGACCTACTTTTGAACTATAAGGGGTAGGGCTTTGATATTTCACATTTAGATTCCTTATGACCATAGCTATTTTTCATTGTGCAATAGTATTTTAATGACATTTGACCTTTCTGCCTGCGCCAAAATGTATACGTCATCTAATACAAACACTTAGCAATCCGGCCTTACCGCCTTTAGGGGTTTATGGTTTATTTTTCAATTTTGTCACCTTTTTGTGCACTTTTAAATCATCCGAGTACCTTTCATTTCATTTTTAACCAAAACATTTTTTTTTCCATTTTCATTTTTCTTTCATTTTGCACACTGACTTTCACAGTGACTGTGTATTTGACATATTTAAGTCTCTTATTGCTGTGATATATATTTCATACCTAAATTTTATATTTTTGAATTTTTTTTTTTCATCTTGAAAAGTGGTTTATGTGTATATAGTACAAAGGTTGTGGGTTCAAATTCTGGCACTGACACTATCATAATGCAATATTAGTAGATTAAGAGTGTGCATGAGTATCAGATGAGCGTTGTGCCCCCTGGAGCTCTTGTTTTTTAACTGAAGGAAAATTACTTATCCTTTAGGGTTTATATCCATTCAAATCTTCATGTAGATATGCCATCCTACTGACTTAGAGAATCTGTTCAGCCCCAGTGCCTTGTTTTGATATAGTTATATGTCCCATATTTTAATCACATATTTACCACACTTGCTGCTACATTTTGATATGACAAGAAATTTGATGTAATAGACTTTAACTTCAATGACTTAAAACAGTTATTTGGTTAAGAAGTTCTGACAACAGATTTCTCTGTTATAGGGCTATCACATATTCATACACATATTCAACTTAAAAAATATTCATACAATATTACTGTCTTTTGGAAAGTAATTATACTGTGATAACCTACTGTAAAAATGGATCCAGGAATATTATGTTCCATAATGCGCGTTATTATGAGAACATAATTCCTGGATCCATTATCATTATCACAATATAATCACATTCAAATTAGACCGTCATTATACATGTATATATTTACATTCAATTTTTGACATTTAAGGTACATTGCGGCGTTACGGCACGAAAAACTTTGCGAGAAGACATAGCCTGAAAATTTGTCTACATGAAATTTGAGATTTGATCAATCTTTGATATAATTTTCATGTAATCATTCCACGAAGTTTTCGAGATTCTAAGCCTCAAAATTGGCATTGACGCTCTAATTCGGAAATGTGCGTTTTCTGAACTAAAATAATTTTAATCTAGAAAATTTACCAAGGAGGGTGAAAGGGGAGATCGAAAATGTTGTTGCCATGTTGAGTATTGTATTTCTACTGATTATTGTGTATCTTGGGGGAAATTTGCAAATTTTATCGCCATTTTGCAACTTATTATTCGAAAATGCACACTCATTCAAAAGGCAAAACACGGCTTGCTTCATTTCCACTTTCTCCATTAAGTTGTGGAAATCCTGAAAGTCCTTTTTACACGTAAAAGTAGAGAATGAGCTGAATTCGAATATATAAAAACATCGATAGGTCTTCTCGGCAGATTTTTTGTAATTTTAGATTGAAAATTTGTTTTGCGTGTCTTCGGCGTCAATTTTACTCGCAACGTCAAAGTCACAGCGTGTTCAGATCGCATGTGTCAACATGACGTCAAGGAGTATGCGGAATATTTGATTCTCTTCTTTAAAACATCCAGAAACCAAATTTTCTTTTTAGATAATTAAGCAACAATAACATGGGCTGTATTCGGACGAGACCTTATTTCTCAATTTATTTTTATCTTAATTTATCTTAAATTTATTCTCCGTACATGACATTTTTTCTTCAAATGTTTGAAAACATCATACGGAACAGACGGACGGACATGCTCACTACTACCGGTATTTAATCCGATATATTTTGGCGGGGTATACAATAAAAGTACCCTCTTGTTAATATGTACTTGTACTTTATAATATCGGAAAGGGGTTGGGGAGGGGCGGGCCATTTAAAATATACATTGTGATTTTCATTTCATGCTCGTTTTTAAAATCATTACGTTCAGTCGCCTCGATTGTCGTTATATTTATTATCAAAATGAAATTTCCATTTCAATCTCCGAGTTCAGGAATTCCTCAAGAAGGCAGTACGGTATCTTTTTTCCGATTACAAAAAAAAAATCCAAACAAACAAAAAACTTGCACATATGTAGTCTCTTTGGCAAAGACCTTGCGTGGATCCCAAATCTTTAACACTGTAACCTTGACTCTTGAGTATAATCTACTTGTAAAAACTTTTGGTTTTCCATATATTCTTATCAGGGTGCGAAGCAAACTCCGGTCTATGAAATGGCGAAGTCCGCGTCTTTCTGTCCGTCCGCCAGCCCTCCGACCGTTTTTTGTCCTTCAACATAATTGGGGAAGCTGTTACATTATGAGAGGGTGGACAGGGAAGGGAGAGAGAGGGAGGGAGAGAGGGAGACGGGTGCGGGAGGAGGGGCCGGGGGTGGAGGTAAGGGAAGGGTGAAAAGGAGGGAGAGGGAGCGAGAGGGGGATGTAAGGGGGTGGGAGGAGGGAAGTACCCCCTGTCCGCCCTCCCCCCTTATATTCTGCTGAATGAAAACTGATTGGATCAGCTTATAAAACAGACCATACTGAGACAAATCTAACGCATCAATATGACCTTGAGATAGAACATACAAATGTGTTTTAGTCAACAGCGGGAGAAAAAAATAGAAGGAGCATTGAGAAGTAACCGTACATGAAGATAAACAAAGACGGAATGGACCCTGCGTGCTAATATTTTTTGTCCCATCTTTGAACTAGTGACCTTGACCTTCTTTTAAAACTTACATCTTCATTTAATTTGTTGAAGGGATACATAATGAGTTATACATTTCTCACCGGAATTCCTTGTGACAGGATCTTTCAATGAAAACCTGGACCTCTGACCTAGTCTCACAGACCTTGAAGTTTGACCTTTTCAAAATCTTTAAACTTTAATTGATACAGCTTCAATGTTTCACCTTTAGATTCTCAGCCCGTCCTCCTTTTCTGTCGAACACGCCAATTGTGCACAGAAACAAGCAACAAGGAGAGCGAGAGAAAGAGTGATCAAAAGTAAAGCCTTCATCAGATCCTATAGAAATTTGGAATTACACGTGTATGTTCATTGTACCTTGTGATATAAGTATTGAACAAAATTACGCCATTTGCGCCCTATCGATAAATGTCGCGCAACGAAGTGTGACGTTACGATCAAGTAAGGTTTATGACGTCATAGCGTAGATGTGCACATAAAAAAATTCGAGGGTGAAACCTGCGTACACATTTGATTGTGATGAAAGCTTCCCCGCGAGCTACGTTAATACTACGTTGCTAAGGCTTCCAATTGTACCAGGAAACCTGTATGACGTCATAGTTCAAATCAAGCTACTGTATTTATACTCCTATAATCACAACACAAATTCTATATTTAATACAAATGAATGAGCATATGTAAATATATCCAAAATCAGAAAAAATAGGATCCAACGTAAAGGATATAAATATGTAAAAATGTTAAAGCACCACAAAAAAGGCGATGTTAAATTTTACATTTTTATTACGACACGTGTTTCGGCTAGTATGGTTAGCCTCTTCAGATAATAATAATGTAACATTTGTATTAACATTGAATACACTACAATACAATACTGTATTCAATGTTAATACAAATGTTACATTATTATTATCTGAAGAGGCTAACCATACTAGCCGAAACACGTGTCGTAATGAAAATGTAAAATTTAACATCGCCTTTTTTGTTAACATTTTTACATATGTAAAATTAACATGATTAATATATATTTTGATAATAGAAATGTTTGACATATTGACATACCTGATCAAATAAACATCAATTTTTTGTATGACAAAGATTACGAGGTCAGGTAATATGTGGAACAATAGGACAGATTAAGAACAAAGTGTAACGTATTTCTATTTCCAATCTACCGTCAAGCTGACTACTATATGACTCATGCCAGTCATCGCGATCTAGCGATAATACATGTACATGAACTACATAATGGAATGGTCGTCTTTTGTTGGTCACTCGATAGTCACTAAGGGAGCAACCATTTGATTTTTATGGGGGGGGGGGGGGGGGGCAGGAAGACTTTGCAAAAAAAAATTTCCAGATCGAAATTCTAGGGAAAAAAATTTTCCGGCCCAAAGGGTCGGCAAAAATTTTTTTCCGGATCATGAAATTGCCCCTCCGTCCTCTCTTCCAACCTTTCCAGTAAACACTTTTTTGTGTATCATAAACTAAGTTTGAAAAAATGGAACAAACTTTATGCAATTTTGAGTGAATAAATCCAATTCAAAAGTCATTAGCACCATATAGACTTTCTCTGTTGAGTATCATTTAAGTAAATAGATTATAGGCTTCATATGCCATTCAAGAAATTAAAATGAAGTGATCTGCTTGCAAGAGATGAACTCATTCTGTGTTTGAAGTTTAATATGGCCGAAAAATCACACTGAATTATTTAAACTTTAGAGTAATTTTCAACATTGGAAAATTACAAAAAAAAAAAATAATCCGACCCAAAGGGCCGGGGAAAATTTTTTGCTGGCTCTTAAAATGGCCGAAAAAATTTTCTGGCTGGCAACAGTCTTCCTGCCCCCCCCCCCCCCCCTCCCCCATAAAAATCAAATGGTTGCTCCCTAACAATGCAATAATTATAATTTTGAAAGTACAATATTTTGACGTGCGCCATAGAAGCCAGACACATTCTCAGCTCATGTAAATAAAGCTTGCAGGGGGCTACAAGAGTTTAACACCTCAGGTTGTATACAGCCGGGGCAAATTTTTCTGGAATGTGGCGGTTAAATCAATTAACACTAAGGGGTACACAAATTAAGTTAACACACAAATTTTTAGGGAAAAAATATAGCATGGTGGCTGTAAAATATATTGTGAAGCTAATCCCGATAGCGTGGCGGTAAATCTTGATAGTGTGGTGGGGCCGCCATGCTAAAACGGCCTGGGGAGAACCCTGAGTCATATAGTATTTTTTGGTTTTGAAATTTTGAAAGGAGCATAACTAAGTGCAAAATATTTGTACCAAAAGAATCAATATTGAATGAGAGTTTCAAATTGAACATTTGAATATCACAACATTATGGATCTGTTTAGAAAAGATAACATCTTACAGGAGTATAATTCGTCACTTTAGGGCAGTTCTAGATTTCTAGTTGGCTATAAATTACTTGATATACTGAGTCAAACTTACAAGGATGATGACGTATTTTGGTTCTCAGGTGAGCAATTACTGTGGCCTTTTTGGACCCCTAATGTTTCATGTGCATTAGAAAGACTATTTGATTTATTTTTAGGATTGATGTTAAAATGATATAATTTATTCTTTGTAGATGGCCATACTGGTTGTTATCCCAGCCTTGATGAACTGAAGGATTTAGTTCAAGAGTATGCAGGTATTGAGCATCGGCCATGTTTGTGTAAGATTTTTTACATCAAAGGGCAGGGACTCACCTGTCCATAACAATGCTTTATCATGAAATACCTTTAAATACTACGTACCATTTGAACATCTATAAATTACTTACAAAAATATCACTCAAATTATTGTTTTATAGATGTTTTTATTCTTGGATATACAAGACTTCTGATATTTATGCCTCAGTCACACCTTGCCGGAAAAGGCGAACAGACGAGTAACGGTTATCAAAATTTTCTATCTGTTTGTCTTCATAATATATTTGCATCCGTTACTTATTCGTTTATAGTCCTTTGAATCCGTTATTCGTCCAGTGATGTCTGTTGGTCTCCGTTCTGTCCATTGGACAGTTTTGAATATGCTCAAAACTATCCAACGGACAGAACAGACTAAGGTGTCCGTTATACTTGTACGTTACGTGTCCGTTGATATCTATTTTGCCTGATAGTTGTCCGTTAGGTGTTTCTGTTGATATCGGTTAGGTAACAGTTGATACCGGTAGACTCCATTCTGGAACAGACATCTACCGGACATGAAACAGAATAAAACAAAGGTGTAGCTAACAGCTTAACTTAGAGACCAACAGATGAGTAACGGATTTCTGTTCATCGTCCGTTTTGTCTGTTTCTTACATGTTGTATTTTGGTTGTATCCATTGCTTTTCTGTTATTCATACGGTGAAGTTCTTGTTACTTTGCCAGTAGATCTCCAGTACTCGTAGGGTACGTATCCGTTCCAAACTAGTCATGAGAGCCTCAAGCAGTGCAGCATCAATTCTTTACAAATGGACGACCAACAAACTTTTGGAGGACTTTGGCAATTTGATCATTCGTTAGTCGTCAGTCGCAAACAATTCACACCCACGACTGAAATAATTCATTTTTATACGCCCGTCATTTGACGGGACGTATTATGGTATGGCGAAGTCCGTCCGTCCGTCCGTCTGTCCGTCTGTCCGTCTGTCCGTCTGTCCGTCCGCCTATGGAACGCAATAACTTGAATACGCGTCAACGGATTTTTATGAAATTTATACATAGTGATCAGACTGTGGAGAGGAAGCCGCCTTTCGATTTTCAGGTTCATCCGATTTGTCGTTACAGAGTTATGGGACTTAGATTTTTAAAATACAGTGAAAATATACTAAAATATTTAAAAATTATTTAAAAATCTATTTCTGGTCGAAATGTTTTGAAATTTGGTATACTTCAAGTAGAAAGGATGTTCTTTGACATATGTAACGGGTTTTTAATTTTTTTGTCGCATAACTGAGATATTGTGTGTAATAGGAAGGGGGGGTGGGTTATATGCACATACATGTTAAGCTAAGGGCAAAATATAGGCGCATGGAACGCGATAACTTGAATACGCGTCAACGGATTTTCATGATATTCATACATTATGATTGGACTGTGGAGAGGAAGCCGCCTTTCGATTTTCAGGTTTATTCGATATGTCGTTACAGAGTTATGGGACTTAGATTTTTAAAATACAGTGAAAATATACTAAAATATTTAAAAATTATTTAAAAATCTATTTCTGGTTGAAATGTTTTGAAATTTTGTATACTTCATGTAGGAAGGGTGTTCTTTGACATATGTAACGGGTTTTTAATTTTTTTGTCGCATAATCGAGATATTGTGTGTAATAGGAAGGGGGGAGGGGTGGGTTATATGCACATACATGTTAAGCTAAGGGCAAAATATAGGCGCATGGAACGCAATAACTTGAATATGCGTCAACAGATTTTCATGATATTCATACATTTTGATTGGACTGTGGAGAGGAAGGCGCCTTTCGATTTTCAGGTTCATTCGATATGTCGTTACAGAGTTATGGGACTTAGATATTTTAAAATACAGTGAAAATATACTAAAATAGTTAAAAATTATTTAAAAATCTATTTCTGGTCGAAATGTTTTGAAATTTTGTATACTTAAGGTAGAAAGGATGCTCTTTGACATATGTAACGGGTTTATAATTTTTTTGTCACATAAGCAAGATATTGTGTGTAATACGAAGGGGGGGGGGGGGGGTAATATGCACATGCATGTTAAGCTAAGGGCAAAATATAGGCGCATGGAACGCAATAACTTGAATATGCGTCAACGGATTTTCATGATATTCATACATTTTGATTGGACTGTGGAGAGGAAGCCGCCTTTCGATTTTCAGGTTCATTCGATATGTCGTTACAGAGTTATGGGACTTAGATATTTTAAAATACAGTGAAAATATACTAAAATAGTTAAAAATTATTTAAAAATCTATTTCTGGTCGAAATGTTTTGAAATTTTGTATACGTAAGATAGAAAGGATGCTCTTTGACATATGTAACGGGTTTTTAATTTTTTGGTCGCATAAGTGAGATATTGTGTGTAATAGGAAGGGGGGGGGGGAATATATTCACATACATGTTAAGCTAAGGGCAAAATATAGGTGCATGGAACGCAATAACTTGAATATGTGTCAACAGATTTTCATGATATTTGTACATTTTGATCAGACTTTGAAGAGGAAGCCGCCTTTCGATTTTAAGGTTCATCCAATTTGTCCTTATGGAGTTATGGGACTTAGATATTTTGGTGTTGTGAAAAAAATCCCAACGGGCGTATCTTGCTGCGTGAGCGTAGGCTTTATATTTTCTCTGCCCCTCATTGTTTTTTATTGACCTCCACACTTCATTGAATGTTCATAAAACCTTGTATATTTAGAATCGTCCACGGTCTTTATGAAATAAAATGACCGATGAATAACAAAAGAATCACATTTGACTCAGGTTCATAATGAAACTGGGATACTATGTACGCCAACTGTATGAATAAGTTACAAAGTACTCAATGTCCTCTCCCACATTTGTCTTTTTTTGAGTCGATAGAAAATCCAAGATGGTTGCCATAGACTTTAATTCACCTATCGCCAACTCCTCCCCCTGCTGCCGCAATACCAATGATATCGTTACAGGCATGCTAATAATAGCCGCTGCCCTGCACGTGCTGGGAGCTCAGACAAACTAACGCGTTATCTGCATAACTTTAGTATAGAAATGCAAGATAACATGAGCGTTTAGCACACAGTTTTACATCATTTTCTTGATTTATCGTAACGGTTAAAAGATGTGTACATAGTACAAGTAGTAGTGATGATGATAGATATCAGGGTAATATTTTTCTTAGATCAAATACATTAAAGTACTTAAAATAGACAAAAATAAGCAGTCATCAGCTGATAATACGAAATACATAATTTGTGTATACAGTTGATCAAATATATTATTTGCGCGTCTCGTAAAAACCCGATTTTGAGAATTTTAACTTTTATGTACAAACATAAATATATACCCAAACCCATTACAAGTTGTATAAATGTCGTTCTTGACGGCAAAAGAGGGGGAGGGGCGTTTTTATGAATGAATGTTATCATTTGATTTACCTTATATGAAATCATATTGATATTGTCTTGACATATATTTATTGATTTTATACTATAATTATGAAATATTCTTTACGTAAAATTAAAAAGAATCATATAGGAGAATCCAGACAGATGGAGAGAGGGTTGTCACACCCCCTCCTCTGGTTGTACCCTAAAAAAATTAAGAGAGAATGATCAAAGATATTATAAGCCTAAAACAGGGTTTTATTTTCCCTTGTTTTGGGACAAAATTTCGGCTCCTTCCCAATGCCAAATTTCCTCTATTTTTCCCAATAAATCACTCTTAAATTCCCAAAAAGCAATTATGAAAAAAATTCACCCGAGAAAGTATGACTCAAAACCTGGAAGTCAGCACAAAATGGCCTATTTCTAAGTGCATCTTTAAGTTTTTCATTCATCTCTTGTTCAGTCCAAGCAAATCAATTTATTATACGCCCGTCATTTGACAGGTCGTATTATGGTATGGCGAAGTCTGTCCGTCCGTCCGTCCGTCTGTCCGTCCGTCCGTCCGTCCGCCTATGGAACGCAATAACTTGAATATACGTCAACGGATTTTCATGAAATTCATACATAATGATTGGACTGTGGAGAGGAAGCTGCCTTTCGATTTTCAGGTTCATTCGATATGTCGTTACAGAGTTATGGGACTTAGATATTTTAAAATACAGTGAAAATATACTAAAATAGTTAAAAATTACATGTATTTAAAAATCTATTTCTGGTTGAAATGTTTTGAAATTTTGTATACTTAAGGTAGAAAGGATGCTCTTTGACATATGTAACAGGTTTTTAATTTTTTGGTCGCATAACCGAGATATTGTGTAATGGGAAGGGGGGTGGGTTATATGCACATACATGTTAAGCTAAGGGCAAAATATAGGCGCATGGAACGCAATAACTTGAATATGCGTCAATGGATTTACAGGATATTTCTACATTGTGATCAGACTTTGAAGAAGAAACCGCCTTTCGATTTTCAGGTTCATCCGATTTGTCGTTACGGAGTTATGGGACTTAGATATTTTAAATACAATGAAAATATACTAAAATAGTTAAAAATTCTTTAAAAATCTATTTCTGATCAAAATGTTTTGAAATTTTGTATACTTCAAGTAGAAAGTATGTTCTTTCACATATATAACGGGTTCTTGAATTTTTTGTCACATAATCCAGAAATTATGTGTAATGGGGGGGGGGGGGGGGTATATGCACATACATGTTAAGCTAAGGGCAAAATATAGGTGCATGGAATGCAATAACTTGAATATGCGTCAAAAGATTTTCATGATATTTCTACATTGTGATCAGACTTTGAAGAGGAAGCCGCCTTTCGATTTTAAGGTTCATCCGATTTGTCCTTATGGAGTTATGGGACTTAGATATTTTGGTGTTGTGAAAAAAATCCCAACGGGCGTATCTTGTTAATGAATGATACTTTGGGGTTATACTGTAGTGAGATTTGTATAAATATTTTCCCAATTTAAGCAAAATGTCGCAAATTTTCCCAAATGGAAAAGGCACAGGTACCTTCCCCGAAATAAAAAAAAACCCTGTAAAATGATGTTGACGCCAAGGGAATAAAAAAGAAATGAAGGCTAAGAGGTAAAGAAAAAAACTACGGATTTGCTGTTGTGAATTATTTAAAACATTTGAACTTGTCATTCCCTAGAATTTAGAAAAATAATAAATGAATATTTTTTTTTAATCCGGTTCGCACCGCTTTCTGTTTTTATGCCCCCGGAATCACAGATTCGGGAGCATATAGTTTTTGGCCTGTCCGTCTGTTTGTCTGTCTGTCTGTTTGTCTGTTTGTCTGTTTGTCCGAACTAAAAACTTTAACATTGGGCATAACTTTTGAATGGTAAGTGATAGGGCTTTCATATTTCACATGTGTATTCCTTGTGACAAGACCTTTCCATTGATACCAAAAGTTTTGTCCTCGTGACCTTGACCTTTGACCTACTTTTCAAAAACTTTAACATTGGACATAACTTTTGAATAGTAAGTGATAGGGCTTTCATATTTCACATTTGTATTCCTTGTGAGAAGACCATTTCATTGATAGCAAAAAAAATTTGACTTCGTCACCTTGACTTTGACCTTTCACGTACTCAGCAGAAAATGGCGTTTATACTAACAAAGATGCCACCGGGAGCATTCGTGTTTCACAAACACAGGCTTTATTTCTTTTATTTTGATAAAAAATAAAATTTAGATTTTATGTTATCAGTGATCCTTTATACTTAATTTCTTAAATTTTCAGGCTTATTACACTCCCAATTTAAATCTTAACATCAAATATTGTAAATGACCCCCCCCCACCCCACCCAAAAATAAAACAATAGCGTTATGATGTATATATTCATGCGATATAAAAAAGAAATGCACACACACCCTTTGAAAAAATAGTACCCGCCTAGGGTGTTTTATGTTTTACCCGACTCTTCATTTCGCATCTTGAAACTATGTGTTGGACACCCTCGAAATAACTTTCACAAACAATTATACTCTTGTTGTCTTGATTTTAGAGATAAAGTACTTTACACATATTACATTTCATTGAAAAATCATAACGAAAATCGGTTGAAATTGCATATTTTATTGCCGATTTTCCCATAGAACATGCACTGTTTATATCCGCCATAGCTGGTTTTTGTCTGAGCTAGCGGGATGCAGCGTATTTGGTAATATGGGTGGAGCTTATCTGGGAATTGGCGATAGTCGAATTGGCTGACACTTTTTGGAGTTTCTGAACCTTTAACAATATGTACAATTAAAGTTGGATTGACAATGTTCTTGGGTGAGCAAAAAAGGCCCATTTTGGCATCATGATGAAATGAAGATGAAGATTATATATTTTGAAGTGCAATGAATAAACTAGAAAAGTATATGCATGGTATAAACTATCTGCATGATATTTCAGATGATACCTTGGCTTTGCTGATTACCGAGCAGAATGAGAATAAACATCTACAGCAAGAAATCAGAGCTCTCAAAGACAATAATAGAGCTCTAGAGGAAAAAAGCAAGAGGGATGATAGTCAGAAAAGGAAGTTAGAGGAAGATATTCAGAGGCAGAAAAGGAAGTCTGAGGAGTACATTCAAGCAAGAGATGAAGAAATTAAACGCCTTAAAAAAGAACTTGCACAGGAAAAACAGCTCAACCAGGATTTGTATTCCAGGAATGCATAACAAATACAGGTAGAGGTGGTGATCATAGTAATGATATAATCATCGTATATTTCTTCCATTGAAGATGGGTATATATGTCCACAGCAATATGTCAAAATCAATGATATATTATGACTTGATGTTTATAAATTTATTTATCTGTTTATTGTTATTGTTGATATTATGACATTAGAGATTGATATTGGCTTTATGGATAGTCTATACAGTCAGTTATAACTGTTAAGTGATGATTTGTACCCTAGTATATTTATTATGGATTCTTTTTAGAAGTAGAGGATATTCTGCTTTTTCACCATAAAAAGAATCATTTTTACTTCTGTAATTGTAATTGATGAACCATCAACCAAAAAAGTTTTTATTTTTTTACCTCTGTTTCAAGTTAAACTGTCTTTGAAAAAAAAAATATTTTGTCTTAAGTTTGATGGAAGGGATAGCTCAACTGCATTTAATAGGGAGATGATTCAGAGATAAAGAGTCTTCTTAATTTTATTGTTAATTACGGGCTCTAAGGAATTAAGATATTGAAATTAAAATTCCTTTGATGAGGGTAAATTTCATTAGTTATCTCCTCTTGATAAAGTAAATGCATTTAGAGAAAATGGGAGAGTCAAATTTGTAGATATGCTGTGAAAAGATTAATTGTGCCCCGGGAATCAAAGATTCAGGGGCATATAGTTTTTGGCCTGTCCGTCTGTTTGTCTGTCTGTCTGCCTGTCTGTTTGTCCGAAAAACTTTAACATTGGACATAACTTTTGAATGGGAGGTGATATGGCTTTCATATTTCGTATGTGTATTCCTTGTGACAAGACCTTTCTATTGACACCAAATTTTTTGACCTCGTGACCTTGACCTTTGACCTACTTTTCAAAACCTTTAACATTGAGCATAACTTTTGAATGGGAGGTGATATGGCTTTCATATTTCACATGTGTATTCATTGTGACAAGACCTTTCCAGTGATACCAACATTTTTTACCTCCTGACCTTGACCGTTGACCTACTTTTCAAAATCTTTAACATTGGGCATAACTTCTGAATGGGAAGTGATAGGGCTTTGATATTTCACATGTGTATTCCTTGTCACAAGATGTTTCCAAGGATACCAAAAATTTTTAACCAAGTGACCCTGATCTTGACCTTTTACATACATGTACTTAACAGAAAACAGTGTTTATACTTACAAAGATGCTAACGGGGGCATTCATGTTTCACAAACACAGGCTTATCTAAGTTTTTAATGTCCCATTACCAGTGTTCTATGTTAATTATGGTTCTAGTGCTAATTTAACCTATAGTTTAAAGTTTATGTCAAGTTAGTATAACTTTATTTATTTATTTTATCTGACATCTGAGTCCTCTTGGAGCCTTTAAAATTGGGTTATGCCTTCCAATATGTATAAATACCATGACTTTGCCTAAATCTAACTTTCCACTTTAGTTACACGTTTAAAAATCTTTAATCCTTGTGTAATTATTTTAAGTGACTATGATCATTAATGATTGATTTACGACTTGGAGCTCGGAATGGAGGGCAAAGTTTCGGGCCCAAGTAAGACTTAATATCAATTCTCTGTAAGGACCAAAGTAAGCTGAAAATAGCATGTCACAGATTTTGATAATTTTTAGTATATTACATGTTTATAATAACCTAGGAATGAAAATACACCTCTTTGATGAAAATGACCTTCCGTTGCCATGGTAACAGGGCCCAAGTTTTCAACAGGTATATTGAAGTCTGAAATAAGAGGTTTTCAGGCATCTGGTTGCCATGGAAACCAGTATCAAATCAGATTCCTCATAACAAATAACATTTATTCTTTACACCTATTTTGTCAATCCATATCAAATTTAATGGCACTCTGTACAGTAAATCAGCAATATTCAGACCAAAAATGTCATTTTTTTCTTGAAAATATACCTGAAAATTAGGTCCGTTTTTCGTCAATTTTGATGTTTTTCACATTTGAATAAAAAAATAAGCAAGGGGTAAGTAAAATATTTGTTAATTGAGTGTTAATCTATGTTGACTGATCTAAATCTTGAAGGGAAAATCTAAGTGGGGAACTTAACAGAAATGCTAGTTTTGAGCTGAAAAAGTGGTTGCTATGGCAACATTTGATAGCAGATGGTCTCACGTAGAGTATCTTATGATTCACTTATAATATATATAGACAAAGTTGGCTATTGCAAAGGTATATGTTTAAGATACCTATGATGAGTACCAATTTTTGTTTGACCTTGATTTTATTCCAAGGTCATTCAAATATAGGTCAAGGTCATTTCAAATTTCCGCAAAAATTTA
This sequence comes from Pinctada fucata, assembly GCA_028142955.1. NCBI lineage: Eukaryota > Metazoa > Mollusca > Bivalvia > Pterioida > Pteriidae > Pinctada > Pinctada fucata. The sequence goes on along the minus strand of AP027111.1, from coordinate 45,212,228 downwards.
TTCAAAAATTAAATTTTGTCTTATTTTTTACGTCATTTTTTTTGTGGTTTTACTATACTTATTTTGTTTGGTGTTTTTGCTTAATTTAAGTCTTCCAATAAAAGAAGAAAATGAGATAGTGCTCAAGTATGTATGATATTTTTGTATAGAATTAGCCTCGTCCAAAAAGAGAAAAAAACATGATAATTTTCCATTTCTGTCACTAATTGCCGATGAGAAATGAAATATCTAAAAAATGCTGATGTCTATGAAACAAAGGGATTAGATACAATCTTAAGTGCATATTCAATATCATATAATGGATTTCCCGTAATTTCATAACATCTTAACGTGATGTCATAAATTTCCCTTGAAAATTCAAGAAAAGCGCTAACATTTAATGCCTAAGTTTGAGTGACCTTGAAATTAAACGATATGACCTTGAAATGTTTTCAAGGTTATTTTCTAATTTGTATCCTCTTTGTTTATGGTCACATGAAGTTTAATAATAATAGACAGAATAAAGCCTCCACAATAGCCCTTTGATGTTTGCATTTGCTTTAACATATGTGTCAAATGTTGCCATGGTAACCTATTTTGGCATTAAATTCCAAGAAAACCAATAAGTTCCCCACTCCAGATTTTCTCATTTTCAGAAGATCACATATAGATGTTTTAAAAACTACAGGCTTCATTACTTAAAAACCATTGCTTTTACAGTAACTGCATTGTAAAAATAGACAAAAAAAGGCCTAAAAAAGGGTAGGAAAAAGGCCTTACAAATGCTTGATTTTTCCTTACGTTTGATCCCAAATAACAGTAAAATAAGAATAAATTGTTTAGATTTTTAAATTCAATATTGTTGGGGAAGGACGAAGGATTGCTTTTGAGAAGTTTCAATTCTCCACATATCTATATTCCATTGAAACATGGACCATGGAAATGTCTCGTTTATCACATTTTTCATACCCCCAAAATTTTAGACATGGTTATCATGGCAACCGATGGTCCATTTCCACAATGATATCTAAATTGCGGCTTAACACATTATACAGGACTCTTGTACCAAAAATCGTTCATTTCTGTGACATGCTATTTTTTCAATGTTACTGAAATTGTTTGGTCCTTACAGAGAATCGGTATTAAAAGCTAGAAAATTCTTACTTATGCAGCAGATAAGTGCCATATTGTCAGAAGCAAAATGTGCAGCTGTTACAGTGCCTTATAACCTTCATATTGTGTTGATCTGAGGAAACATGCATTTTGTTCAGAATACAATGAATTGTTGTCTTCAGCATTAAGCCAATTATGAAAATGTTAACTCAGGTTCCGTAACATGCTGTGCATTATGATTTTAACTCATCTTAATTTGTGCCATATAGTCATTGACAATGACTTAATTATTTTTCTTCTATCCTTTTGACCTTTATTTTTTATGTATCATGGTTTTTGCACTGTCAGTCTGATTGTCTTTCTGTTTGTCTGTCTGTTTGTCTTTGTGTATTCCAATCATTGAAAGCATTAAATGAGGCCCTATATACATGTGTATGAGAACACTCAGACTTACCATGTAAAATCTTTGTAACAGAGAAAGCATTAAATTGATTAATTCTAGATAAAAGAGGAAGGTTTGGAAAATCACTTGCATTATGAAATAAAACCATGGAGCAGGATCGATAACAACTGATATCACATCTACTGTAAACATGGTTATTTTTGCAAGGGAAAAATTTTGCAATTTTATCATCAAGGCGTTACACTAAAAAAAATGGGGGAAATATATGTGATAAAATTGTCTCTGCCATTGTAAGAATGCAGCAGAATTATTTTCTCAAAGACCCTTGACTCGCGAAATACGGGAAAATTATATACCCCCATACACAGATTTCCACAATTACAGTATTTATTTTGGCTAAGATCTACTGGATTTAAGTTCAACACAGGTAAAACTTTTAGATAGGATATCAACCAAATTTTTGTGAGTTAAAAATACTTTTTGATTATCAAGATTAAAAGACAGGTCAAAAAGGGAAAAATCTTTGGAAACTTTTGAAGTTGTACATTTAGATAACAATGCATTGAATTTTACATGGAAGCTGCTTTATGGTTGATGGACAATATGCAAAGATTTTTCAAGGTCAGGTGTAAAAGGTCAGGGCCTCATTAGGCATAAGGAAACCCTTGTGAATGCATTAAGAAGTTACGAATTACACAGGAATTTGATCAAACTATACATGGTGAGGTTTTTTGGCTAAGAGGACAATACCTTTTCATCACAAAGATTTAAGTGAAAGGTCAAGTTCAGAATAGGCAATAAAAAAAACCTTGTGACCTTGACCTTGGAGTTAGACCTCTTTATCAGGATAAAAATGCTAACGTGTGCATATGTGTTTCACAAACACCTAGCTTTTATGCTCAGAGTTTTACTAAAAAGGATGGATGCTAAATTTATGGTATTTATTGTACTAATTATATGTAGTCATCTTTTTATGGTACACCGGTATGTGAGGTAATGTTATTTATAGTATATTTGTCAGAATCTGAATGACAGGCATATGTAGATATGTGCATGACACTAGAATTATTCAGTTGCAAATCCATTTTTAAAAAAGAAAAGAAAGAAGAAACTTTTTTAAAATCTTAGAACAATTGCATGTTTTAATTGGTATTTTTCTGATTTTCATTCTAAATTCACAAAATTGGAAAAAGATTTTGTGTTGTATTTTTGAAAAATTATGTACTACACAAAATCCTAAAAGAGTGAAATTACTGTAACAACAAAATGTCAAATGTCAACTCCTTGTTTCCTTTCAACCATTTATTACATATTTTACTTTTGGATGTGCACTGTGATAAACGAGAGTGAAAGAAATGGGTGTGACTGTGTCAATCCCTATTTTTTAGTGTACATCATCTAATTGATGCTTTTTTCAGCATTAAATACCATATGACCAGATTTTTTGTGAGTATCAAATTTGAAAACATAAGGCTTTATAGCTGTTATTTAATTCTGTGAGTGCAAATTTTTTAAATTGCACCAACTTAAAACCATTTTTCTCATCATTTCCAGAAACAAATTGTGCATTCTACAATTGAAAATGTAAACATGTGAATGATATTTTATATGTACATGTACATTATATTTCGGGAAAACTTGATTTCACACTCTTATACCCACCTTGCAAACACCTGGCCTTTGCCGGCACAGACTTGCAGTATTTCGATATAGGAAAAAGTCACAACACAAATCACAGTAGGATGGTGATCAGATTCAAGAATCTCGCCAAAAAACAATAGGTGATGATGGCAGAGGTATAGATTTCAAAGCGGAGAAAATTGAACTGAAATCATACACATAAGGTGGAAGTAGTCTGAAATTAGTACTTTGCAAAATTCCTGGTCGTACGATTATTGACATGTTCTTTTTATGTAACTACATGTATATTTGCTGTTACTGAATTGTTAAACCACTGTAACCATGCATGCTTTTTACAGTCTTCAAGAATAAAAAACAGCTGAATTCTTTGCAAACAAAAACATGAAATCCTTTGAAATTATATATTATCTCTTAAATGACCTATCATATCATGCATAATAGAAATTTAGATTTTGTAACCATGATTGTTTACAAGTAATTGAAGATATTAATGCATGTATAATCAGGTATTGTCAGTTACAGGTATACCTTTTTGCAGCAAGATATTGTCAGTTACAGGTATACCTTTTTGCAGCAAACTGACAATGATTGTTACTCATTTTGTGATTATTGTTATTAATTTATTTACACTGCAAACTAAGCAATAACTGGTAAATGGCTGTTGCAGTCTTTGTTGTAAAGTATTTTCTACAATATTTCTTCCTACACTCTTTCACTCAGGAACCTGAAATTTCTATGAATTTTATCATGGTCATTTCACAGATCAGATCTTTTAATCAAAGAAGCAGGTTCGGTAACATGGAAAATCGGCCTTAATTTAAGAATGTTTTAGATTTCGATTGTATTTCGTATCAAGGAAGTTAAATGTATGGTTGTTTGAAATACCAAATAAATATTTTAATTTACATGTAATACACCGAAATATATGGCTTCAAAATCGGCTTTAAGTCGTAAAATGCTGAAAAATTGTAAGAAATGGGCATAATTCTGGTCAAAATTTATGAAAATAAGTACCGTGCCAGCCCTCACCCAAATTAATTTTCATATAAAAAATTAAATTTGCAATTTATCTTTGGATCTGCATAAAATTTATGTTGGGTGAGGGTTGGCGCCTATACTAATTTTAAAGATTTATGCAAAAAATATGGCGATTTTCCTTCATTTTCCGTCATGCAGAGCAAATGACGTCACAATGTGACGTCATAACGAACGAACATGACGTTTTGACAATGAAAAATATTTACTTTCTATTACGGCAGGTATTTGAGATAAATATAAGAGATGCTGAATCATAATTTTCATAAAATTATTTTTCGCAAAAATTTATGGCCGATTTTGGTAATTAGTGAACCTTCCCTCTTTCTTGACATGCATGCGTGTCCCTCTATGGTTAAGAATGAGGTTGACTTTTCTCAGGATCTTTTTGTTAATCATTCCACAGTTGTTGTGATTTGTAGTTTTTACAATAATGGACCAAGTACATGTATATGATTTATTCATTCCCAGTATCAGTTAATACAAATCATATTTTAGTTTCCAAAAAATGTTCATTAAATTAAATTTAAAAGTATAAGTTTTAGATAAAATAGATTTTAGATTAAATAATTTATTACTTGTGATTTTTTTATGCTTATACTTATTCCATAGATATGCATATACACAATTTAATTTACCAAAGAGATTTATTTTTCAAAAAAAAACAATCATGCAAATAGTGCCATAAAATATATACTTTCAAATTGACTATCAAAAAAATAATACTTTTACATGAAGAGTTTTTTTTTTACACTGTCATTTATAATTTTGTATATAAAAAACATGCTTTGTTATTTGAGACTCTCCACTCTCATAGATTATATCTTGTTTTCCATATACATGTACATGTAGATTACACATCATTGTTTTGAGATTTGTACCTACATACATGTATATGTGAAAATATGTATTTTGATTTTTTGCGTCAGCTTGCTTATGTTTTGAATGAGTCTCAATTCAATGAATGCATATTTTCTTAAGTATATTAATGTATTCCTAATAAAATATTAATGTATATGTATTAAATTACTAATAAAGTATCAATATATATATACTCATGTATATAGTAGATGTATTCGCAGAAATATATATAACAGATTATACTTTAATTTTAAAATTTAATACAACTTTTATTTGTACATTGTATCTGTTAGGATTTAAAGTTGAAATAGATTTAATGTCTTGTTTTGTTTATATTCACAAACAGTGAAACAAGTTTGGACTCCTCTACTTTTACACAGACATTTGGTAATGAATTTGACCTTCACCTTTGGTTCCCGTCTTATATCAATCTGTATGTCAAGGGAAATGTATAAACATGCAGCCTCTGTATCATGGTCCATTGTAGTGCATTTTCAAAAATTCTAAAGTCATTCATCAAGGTCATCGAAGGGAAACATTGAAAAGCCCCTCAGTAGACATACATACATGTTTTAACTTTCAGATGACTGAAAGGATAATCGGCCATAATACATTGATGTTTAGATTTGAGGATCACTGACGAGGGTTAAATTTGTACCCGAAATGTGCATGTCTGGTCCATGCTGTAAATGTATCTGTTCTTAAATGATATGCTATTGAATTTAAAGACGTTTAACAATCGTATACCTTTTGGTCGTTTTAGACAACCTACTAAGTCATATTTTTCATTCAAATTTGTATGTGTTTGGAACAGCGGACATATTAAACTAAATTGGAAATCTTTAGAATCGCCAATAATCTTCCACTGTGAGATATGCATGTCATGGGGAGAGAATGAACTCTAAATGTTATATAACCTTAAAAATAGAGTTCATTCTCTCCCCATGACTGTGACAGTTATGCTGTTTGTTAACTTTACCTGTAAACTGTGGTCAATGATTGCAAAATTAGCATAAAAGGAACCGACCTTAGGGCAATGCAAAGCTTAGCATCCTCTCAAAACTGCAATTTTGACACTAAATATTATATAACCTTAAATTTAATAGTGTCAAAATTGCAGTTTTGAGATGATGCTAAGCTTTGCATTGCCCTAAGGTCGGTTCCTTTTATGCTAATTTTGCAATCATTGACCACAGTTTACAGGTAAAGTAAACAAACGGCATAACTGTCACAGCAATGTGCTTGACCTAAGATTATTTAACATTAAAGTAATGCTGGCTATGTAGAAACACTGGCTTTGTATTAATTGGGAATCAAAGATGAAAAGATATTACACTGCATGTCAATTACAAGTGATCATTGAATATACACTGCTCTAAAAAATTAAAGGAGCAATTTTCCCATTGTAATATAATGGTACATGTATATGGCTTGTGAAATCTTTTGGGATAAGCAAGGCTACATCATCAAGTTTTATCATGTGTATATGGTTAATCTGTTCAATACAGACATTGGTAATAAAGAAATGACTATTAAATATGTCTTTATACATTTATGTTCATTATATAGAATAAGCAGCTGCAAACCTGTGTGATATGAAAGTAGAAACATTGCTCCCTTAAATTTTTTGAGCAGTGTATGATACGGATTACCAGTGAAACCATCTTCTCAAGACAAGTGTACGTAATACCTTACTCCCCACATTTAGTGTCAAGATATAAGGAGTAAGGTATTACATACACTTGTCTAAAGAAGATGCAGTGAAACTGGCAAATATTGATTGTAGTGGAGTGTACTGAAAGGCATTTGATACTGGGACATATTTCGTGTGATATACCATTTTATCGGACTGTTCAGGCACAAATAAAAAGGCACTTACACGGAAGTACACAAGTTTTCAGTCCGTTTGGCTTTTATCAAGTGCAAAATTGACAATGTTCAAGAACAGGCTGGGTTGAATGTTTGACCCTGAATATGTTACCTTGAAATGCTGAGATGCCAAGTCTCGACATATTAAACAATCCTTTTCAAGTCTGGTAATAGTAAAATGTATATATCAAGTAAGTTATAGCCTTATTTGTGAATGTATAGCAGACAGACCACCACAGGGCAGTGCCACCATTGCATGCAACATAATGAGGAGAGGTGGTGCAGAGGCACTTTAGCACAGACACGAACATAAAATGTGACCGGAATACAATTTAACCCCCTCATATTTGTTTGCAACACATGTCGAGTATAAAAAAAAATATGACATTCAAATTTAAAACAATTTATTTATATCAGAAAGATAGTGTATTTTGTGAATTGTATAACCTATTATAAGTAATTGAAGTAAGAATAAACAAAGGATCTATATTGATAGTTTCAGTGTAATAAAGCACCAAACGGACCATAACTATAATTTGCTAATTAATTTTTCAAATCTATCAGAAGAGAGGAATTTTAGTAACCAGCTAATACAGAGAAAACACAAAATAAATCATAATTGAAATATGTCAGTCATGATCACATATTTCAATATTGTACCATAAGTATCTAATTTCCATTCTAAAATTAGCAACAATATTTGCGCTAGCTAGGCTAGTCTCAGTAACGGCACAGTATATACACATCACAGAAAAAAAAACCCAAAATTTTACATCAACTGGTCATAAGTCGTGACTAAGTTTTTTCTCTAAATAAATGTTCAACAATTGAGTATTCAGTTCAATGAACACTATTTTAGATCAATACTGTACAGGAAAGTCAATTGGAATTCTGTCCACCAGATGTAAATAACTTTTGCAGTGACTGAATTGTAAATTTCAATACAATTCAACAAAATAACTTGACATACACACAGACCTGCCTACCCGTTTCTTACCAATAGTGCAAACTTTTGCTAAAGAAAGTGTAATTTAGGGAAGTTAAGCGTAATATAAACAATTGATTGTACTGTTGAGAAAAAAATCATTGCTTTTACCTGCCTGACATTTTTACAAATCGCTGTATCATTTACACCATTGCTTATACGATATCAAACTTACAACAAATTTATTTATGCGAGCCTATTCATTTGTTTAGAATATTTTTAAAGGTTACTCGGAAAATGTTAAAGGCAAGCAGAAAAATCCCATAGCCTATTTGTAGGTAAACATAGGGTAATCAAAGATTACATAGCTCACCTATACAGGTTTTTGCCAGAAACCAGGTTTTAGTTTTTGAAGAGTAGGTCAAAGTCCAAGGTCAAGGTCACTAGGTCAAAGTTCATGGACTCAAATGAAAGGTCTCGTCACAAGGTATCTACATGTGAAATATCAAAGCCCCTACCCCTTATAGTTCAAGAGATATAGCCCAGGTTAAAGTTTTGTCTACGGACGACGACAACGCCGAGTGTATGGCATTAGCTCTCCGGACATTTTCGTCACGGTGAGCTAAAAAATCGTACAAATTACGCCGAAATCGTAAAAGTAGGCAGGTCTGAAGACAATATACGTGTAAATCTGCCGTACTAACACATACATGTACATGTAGATAGGAGAGCTTAATGGCATGAAGATGACTGATAAATCAATTTCTTTTTTTTTACTCATTTCAAATCACATGATAGAAATCCACTCTTCTCTAAGTAATACTTGTCACAAGTGGGGCATTTTTGTTATACATGATTGTATTTTGACCAAAATTTTACCATATCCTTTCCATACATGGATGCAATTTATGATAATTTTTTTAACATCAGTCAACAAGATCTGTAGGTCAGGTCCGATGCACAGAAAACAATGTTTTGATAGGTTATTAAATTATGATGTCATGATTTAAAAATCCTAACTGCGAACTACAAATTGTATCATTGACTTGTGCATCTATAACAGTTTAAAATCATTGTAGAATATCTTGAGATCAAAATAGGTAAATATGTCTGGTGCAGCCATAGGTTATGATAGACATTTATATTATGGTCCCAACTGTGTATATTTCCTAATATGATTGAAAAACATGTAAAGTGTATAAGTGCAGCTAGAGTAAGTTTATATCAATACATAAAGTGCAACTCCAAGAAGTCTGCCAATAAATGGTATACCTAAGCTCCTTTAAATTTGAAAAATAAAGATTACACTTGATATCAATATTCACTATGATAAAGAGCGAAAATCAAAGAGAAAAAAGCAATATTGTTATGAACACACTGACCCTTGCGAATGCACAAAAATTTCATGTTAATTGCAGTTTTTACACAGGTTCAAAGACTGTTTGTAAAAGGGAAATAACATTGTGACATCATGAAATTCAGCATCTAGTTTTCCCAAATGAAAGGGGTAAATCATTTGCCTTTGAAAGAGATGCATGCGTTAACACATATTTTACAAAAGCTTTTGAGGTGTATTTAACATAAGCTTCGGAATACCGATCAACAATAACATTTAAATGAAAAGAAGTAACAGATAAGAAATGCATTCATATTGCACTAATTAGTAAAGTCCAAATATTCAACAAAAGCGCCTAGAGGTAGACTGTAGTGCTGTAGCAATATAAACTATATGTAGATGTACAGTATAACAAGATCCTATGGTTACACAACCTATTTATAAAAGATTTCCTTGACATAGTAACTTGAACAAAGAATGAAAATTTCTGCATCAACTGGTTTTCGTACATGTACATAAAATTATAATGATACTGATATTTCTGGAAAACAAAACAAACTACATGACTTTGTATGTATAATGTACTTTAAAAAGTTTACAACCTTCATACAATGTACATGTATGTTACATTTCTTACTGTTTTAGCCCTAACTTCAAAACAAAATGTTCGACATTATAATCCAAAAATAATTTAATTTCCATTGACAATGGAAATTAAATTATTTTTGGATTATAATGAACATTTTGTTTTGAAGTTAGGGCTAAAACAGTAAGAAATGTAACATAATGTACATGTACATTGTATGAAGGTTGAAGGCATTGTTCTTCTTAAGAAACAAAGATTCTGATTGGCTGAGAAATTGTGTTGATACCTGCATCAACCCAAACCGGAAGTATGTGCTTAGCAACGTCATAAGCAATGTCATTGGTTACACAATTTCAAAGCTGCAAATAAATGTTGAAATGCGACTAAATGAAATAATAAGTAATCAATGTAATATTTTTGGGGGGATCAAGGTATCAACACCAGAAATTGAGGGAAAAGTTATGCATCTTTCGCTATGCATTTCGAAGAAATGTCGAAATATAAGGACTTGTTATTGAAACTTTTGGAAATGAAGCCATTTAATCAACAACATGCCAAAAGTTCTAATGGACGACAAAATATCTAAGATAGGAACCTTTTCGCATACTTTTTCATTGTGAGGTTACAATGGAATCGTGTCTTTAACAAAATCCTCATAATGAAAAACAATGCGAAAAGATATCAACTTGGACATTTTGAGTTCAACAACATTTTAGATTGAAAAATACGAAAGACTATCAGTAACAATATGAGCTTATTATTGCACTGTGCACTGAACTTAACATTTTTGAGCAGAAACATAAATTATGCTTAACACTATGAGTATATAAAATAGGTATATACATGTATGTCTGAACACTCAAAAATTATTAGTGCGGGAAAAATATTTTTTTAAGACGTAGAGAGCAAATCTGAAAGATGTATGAAATAGATATTCAAGGTTTAGCACAATTTTCAAATGATTTCCTCTAGAAAGAAGGGGCAGCATTTCGAAGAGGAAATGATGAAATGCCAGTTGTTAACAAATAGGAAGACCCTTTTACTTGAACCTAATGAAACAATGGCAAGCAAATTCCATAAATCAAACATTCCAATCTCCGATGCAAAAGACCCTAAGGTTTATTTGTGTCGTAAATATTTGTGTCGTAAATATTTGTGCGCCAATTGTTATTAAGTCTATGGCACTAGTAGTTAGAATTTGGCAACTTGTGCACTCCACAGGTATCCAATCAAAAGAACATGTAACACATACATTTACAAAAGTGCCACGATTAGTAATGGATACAGTTCAACTTTCTATTAAGCAAGCTTGGACATAACATAAACTTCCTTCAATGGCAATTTTCATGTTATTGGGATAATATAAACACATTTACGGAGAACATTAGCTAAAGGTAAATGTAGGTGAATAAATGGAGGTTGTGACCGGTTTCAGATATCGCCCATTAATTGCAAGAGAGCTATCAATAATCATGGCCACTTCCTCAACAAAAAAAAAGGAAGGGGGGGGGGAGGTTGAGGTTTGATCAATGAAAGATTTAAGCAAATTTTCTTTTTCTGGAAAAATAATGCTATAGAATCTTATTGATGTTTCTTAATAATGGTACAATACAAAGCTTACTTACCCAACAGTAAATGACATGATAGTGACGGGGAAATATTGTAAATTGTATCGGAAGATAACAACCGACAAAATGGATTTCATATAATTGTAGATCAAAAGTAAAGTGCTATATACATGTACACAAACAACCATAACTGGTCAATAAGGACCCAGCTCAGAGTGCCGTAAAAATGTCTATACAATAGTCTAGTAACAATCAATGACTAATTAACAGTGTATAATGACTTAAAATCATTGAAAAACATGTAATATGTAAATACAAATAGTGGTTAAGACGATTAATTCAAAAATTGCAATAGATGATTTCTGGTAAAAATCTTGGTATTTAATCTTCACTCTTACATGTATATTGAGTCCTTGCGGAATTCAGAGTTTTTTCCCCTTACAGATGGTATCTGACGTAAAACCATTGTGACGTCAAACAATTGTGACGTCATGGAAATGATATGGTAACATTGAATTTTACCGTCATTTCCCAGACTTTATGAACTGTTTTCATAGAATTTGATGATGTCATAATCAGTCTACTCAGATACTATCTCTAATGGGAAGTAACTCTGGTTTTCGAAAATAACGAATTTATGACCAAAACTTTGAGGAATCTGATGCATAAAAATCAATTTATTGTACATGTTGTATGTATCAAACAAACATTATTCTAATGATGTTGCATTCAAGGAATGGTTTTGATAAATTATACGTGATTTTTATTTAGAAAGCTTTCTAAATTATGACATACATATCAAGTTTCATTTGTGTAGATTTAAGAAATAATACATTAAATTTTGCAATATACAAAAAAGTACAGTGGAGCTTTACTATAATGATTTTTTTCCTCTCCCAGAGTTTCATAAAAATTGCGTAGACTTTTAGGAAAATCCAAATAATGTACCTTGTGTGTAACATTTGTTATGAGGTGCAATTGACCCTTCCGAACGTGAGAAACATTTGAGAAATTCTATGACGTCACAATGCAATTTCGATGTTTGACCGAAGTTCGAAGCTTATTTGTCGGAGGTAAAAGCAGTGTGACGTCACAAAATTTTGCAGTTTTTTCCCGCAACCAGAAGGGTCAATTTAAATGATTCAGAAGGAATAGAATTTACACAAGAATCATCTTCTCGAGACAAGTGTACTAATGCCTTACTCCCCCTTGTCAGATGTCATACACAAAACTGCATCTCCGATAAGTTTCGCAGATGAGATTCATCAGACCAAAACTAAATTACTAGCAATTTTAGTGTTTATTAATGCGTTTGAATTATTTTACTCTCAAAATTGCTTGTACATAAAAGTATAATACAATGTAGACTCTGATCATGTCATATATACATGTACTCTCCGCTGCAAAACTCACCGTAGACGAAGTTTTGTATATGACATCTGACAAGGGGAGTAAGGTATTACATAAACTTGTCTCGATACGATGCACAAGAGTAGTAAAGATCCCCTTTATAAGTCTTAATTTACTTAATGAAATTCAATTTCATCTAAGTAAAATTCATAAGTGGAGATCGTCAAATAACATAATGGTTCAACTGTAGATTCAGGCAGATTTACCATCATACATTGAGAAGATCATCCAAAATACCTGGATTGTTTCTTATAAGGGTGATTGATAATAGGCAACTTGCTAAAATTCATAACGGCTGACAAAGTGACAAAAAATGTCTGAGGTTGGCAAATTTTTCCGCACTTTTTCATTGTTACGTCATGATGGAATTGCGTCTAATAATGTACATGTAAAACAACGCGAAAAGATGTTGACTCGGGCATTTTGTGCTTTCTTTCAAGATTGGAAAATGGTCTATTACAATTACATGTATGAGTACAGATAAGACGGACTGCAGAACTAGCTGTCATGACAAAAACAAACAGAAGCAGAAAATATTTGACGTAAAATCATAATTTATGGAAGCAACACCCATTGTAGCATAGGTGAAAAATCAATTTCCACTATTTAAATGAACAGTTACTAATGAGACAACCTTGCATCACAATTTCTACTAGTATGTAATAGTAAAATTCAAATGCATACATGTACAATGTAACTATAGTAGCTGTATAACTATAGTTGTAAGTAAATTCTTGGCACCTTTCTTTTGTGTCGTAGATTTGATGATTAAAAATTTATAATAATCACAAAGAAAAAAATAAGGAATGCTCTATTGGTCCAACACCGCACAAAAACATAATTGGATTAACTTATGCAAAATAAGATAAAGAGTAATAATTTTTCAATCAATAATAAAATAGACGTGACTTTAACGCTTAAAAAAATTGGAATGTCTTTCATAAATTCATTTAAGCTATGGTAACCATGTCTCCCTGTCACCTTGTATTAGGGATATAATAACAGTATCGCCGAAAAGCTAGAAATTATGTACTACCATATCTTACATATTTTTAGATATTTGATATTTTTTTAATGTTTCATTCAACTCGCCATGAAAATGAATGGTGCCGATGTCGTGCGTCTCCGGCCAACTTCGTGGTATTTTAAAAATATTTCTGTTATCAAAACAACGAGAAGTAGAGTATCATACCCCTAATGCCTTAATAGGCAGATACATAGAACTTTAAGTTTTTAAAAATCAAATAGGCCATCTAAAGGGAAATAGAACAACCCTTATTCCATTTATTCATTTTCTGGTTTGACCAAATAAAATCTTGGTCGTCAATGATAACTTGATAACTGGAAATTTTGATCCATGGAAGCGAAATACGTGTACATTATCCTCTCAGAAAAAAGTTCTGAGGGAGGTAATGGAAAGTTATAAAATTCCTAACAATTCAAAAATGAAAAGTTGATAAGGCAATATTTCTCTCCTGAATCCTTTGGCCCTCTCAAGAAAATAAATATTCTAAAATTACTCTAAATTCTACTTCCTATAACGACATAATCATATATCCTCTTCATCGATTTCGTCTTCTTTCACGTTACTTTCGTCGTCTATGGAGTTCAACGATCCAAAATCATTCATTGGTTGAACACTGGACATGTCTATGCGAGGAAGGGTCATTTGTTCAGGATAGAGCCACGGTTTATATTTAGGATTGTGAGTCGCTTTCCATGAATCGTAGTTTTTACAACCTTTCTGTATCCGGCTTATCACCTGAAAATAGGATTCAAAATTATCGAAGGTAAAGCATCTTATTTGAAATAATATATTGCTGAATGAAAAATTTTAAGGGTTGTCACCGTGGCACAGCGGTATGAGCGGTCTGCTTTGTATGCTAGGCGAAGCCGCCGTATGGAGTTTACCGACTTTAAATAGAAAAATTTACAGTTTTTACACCATTGATAGGTTTCTCCTTTCTGAGCCAATTTTTACTACAGAAGCTATTTCATTTCAAAGTTATTCAAATCTATTATTTATCAATTTTTTTTTTTCAACTCCTTCTTTACCATAGGAAATAATGAAGTAAAAATTCTTTTGATAATCCTAGGAGTAATTTAAAAGTTACATTCTGTCGAAGAGAATCATATTTGGTTACATAGTTCAAAATATCTGCATACATGTATGACTACAAAACAAATATTTAAATTCAACAATTTTTAAAATTAGAATTTTTATAAAGGACCTGTTAAGATAAGGGCCCTATTTAGCCCTAAATCTCGTGACTTATTTCCTTATTATTTTTATTTTATTATTTAGGTTACATTTTTTGATGGATTAAAGAGGAAAAATAGTCAAATGTGCTATATTTTATGGTCGAAAAGGTCGATTCTTAAAAAATGCATCCCCCTTTCCATTTTTGGTTTTTCGTCTATGGGGTTGTGTTCCCCCGGAGATACAGAACCCCACTTTTCAAAAAAAATTGTATCATTGATATTCATCTCCAGTAAAAGTGGCTTTCTGTATATCCGGGGGGAACAATGTTAAAAAAAACTTTTCTGTTTTCTATTGATTTCTGTGAGAAAAAGAGAAGTTTTTACCCCAAAATTGGCAATAATATGCAAAACAGATAAAAATTTACTTCATATTCTGATGGTATGCAGTATAGGTATACATTTTACATAAAAAAAGTTTTTGAAATTTCAATTTTCAAAATTCCACTTTTCAGGGCTGATTTTACGCCTTATCTTACCGGTAACAGCTCCTTTCTCACAAGTTATTTTGTAACACATGACAAATGTCTATGAAACAAGTACTGAAATACTTTCAGATATGATATATGT
Source organism: Pinctada fucata (assembly GCA_028142955.1). Lineage (NCBI taxonomy): Eukaryota > Metazoa > Mollusca > Bivalvia > Pterioida > Pteriidae > Pinctada > Pinctada fucata. The sequence continues at coordinate 45,196,673 of AP027111.1, read as the reverse complement.
GTGGATCATGTACGACATACATTTTAAAGGACTAGGTGTGCTAACCCCTCATATCGGCCCTATAATTTTGACGAAAAACATTTTTGATAAACGAAATGTTAATTATCACTTTTTGCAAAGTTGAATGTTTGAGAAAATGCTGTTTCAAATTCTGAGCCCTCGTAACGTCACGCGCGTGATGTATGACGTCATGTTTTGACGTCATTTACCCTGAATGACGCAAAACTCAGAAAAATCATCGTATTTTACACACAAATCTTCAAAATTCATCTATGCTCCAGGCCTCGCACACGAATTTTTTTATGCAGATTAAAAGGCCGATCAGAAATCCATCGATTGACACAAAAATATTTATGGGCAAGGCCTGGAGTACCACTTGATTTCATAGTTTTGTATCGATATATCGCTCATTTATTGATATTTTCAATGATTTCACTTTTTCAGCGTTTTTAGACGTTTTGAGCGACGTATTGTTCAGTATAGGATTGTGAAATAAAAATAAAGCTTTCATGATTTGGACTCACCATACATTTGACATTTTATAAACTAGAATATTATGGATATACAAACAACTTTAAAAATAGGGCCGAAATAACAGGTTACCGCACCTACTCCTTTGCTTGTGGCTTTTTACTACTAACATGTAATATGTATTTCCACAAATTGTGTGAGGATAAGAAAATATTCACGACAGATACTGTAAACAAGGAAATTTTCATGTGGGGGTAATTTTCATGTGGGGGTAATTTTCAGGGGGGGTAATTTTCATGTGGGGGTAATTTTCATGTGGGGGTAATTTTCATGTGGGGGTAATTTTCATGTGGGGGTAATTTTCAGGGGGGGAGGTAATTTTCATGTGGGGGTAATTTTCATGTGGGGGTAATTTTCATGTGGGGGTAATTTTCATGTGGGGGTTATTTTCATGTGGGGGTAATTTTCATGTGGGGGAAATTTCCATGTGGGGGTAATTTTCATGGGGGGGGTAATTTTCATGGGGGGGGGGGTAATTTTCATGTGGGGGTAATTTTCATGGGGGGGGGGGGGGGTAATTTTCATGTGGGGGTAATTTTCGCGTATTTCGCGAATCAACGGATTTTGTGGAAATTTCCTCCATGTGAAAATAACCTGGATGCATTCTTTCTAAGACAGAAACGTTTCTATCGTGAATGTCTTAATGTTATAATCGCAAAATTTTCCCCCAGGGAAAATAACCATGTTTACAGTAAACCGAAAACTCACCTTTGGTGCCAAATAATGAGTCAATTTGTTCACAACCCACGATGGAAGTTTGCCTGAAACAAAATTTCATATTTGAATGCTATTACTACTAGTACATTCTACTAATAATTTGACAAAGGTAGATTGCCATAATTACGCAGACAATAGGCATTAAATGATAGTAATTACTTTTTTCGACATATTTTAATTTTACGTAACAACAGAAAACATGACTATACTTCAATACATTGTGATCACAATTAAAATGTAACAGAATATGCCACTTGCCAAAATTCATAATGGCTGACAAAATGACGAAAAATGTCTGAGGTAGCTAATTTTAGCACACTTTTTCATTGCAACGTCTCAATGGAAACAACTGCGTCCTTTAAAAGTGACGTCATAATGTAAAACAATGCCATAAGACGATGACTCAGACATTTTGTGCTTTCTGACAAGATCGGAAAATGGTCTATTCTATCAAAGCAAAAATCATTCCAAGGAATGCATGTGTCGTCTGCGAAACATAGCGACAATCAGGAATCATGTATATAGAGTGTGACAGCCAAGTGTGACAGTGTCATTATGCTTCGCAGGCGACACAAAAATAAGTACTTTTTAATTCCATGCAATGTCATACCTCTAGGATCTGATTGAGCTACGTAAGTAAACTGGCACGTCTGGTTGTCCTGTTTACGTATCAGGTAACCGGTTAAGTATGATATCCCTCGTATAAAACCCTTTCTGATTGGTTTCTCCTAGGAAGAGTTATACAAAATTATTGAAAAAGTTTCAGTATTTTTTGCAACATAACCCATAAGACATGTATCTTTCAAAAAGAAGTAATTGATCAGATGAAACGACAAATACTTTTGCAATCCCTTACATCGAACATTTACATTTATCTCTGTCGTTGGCTTGTAAAAAAAATATTGATCCCGTGTAAATTTTTCAGTTCAAAGTGTAGACTGACAAACGTTCTTGGTTCTATCTTTTCATAAACAACATAAACTGATAAAGTAGTTCTTCAGTTTGCCCTAAATTTTTCAGTTTGGGATGTGTATAATTTAATGTTAAAGGCTGATGCTCTCTTATCTATGGTATTTAACATTGTTAAATTGAAGAGCACGTGCCCTATGGCCTGTTTAAAATTTCTTCAAAAATCCTGACGACTTTTAAGAGCTCTAAGCAGAGGTGTTAGTGAGAGGAAGTTTTTACAGCTACATCTGTCATCATGGTACATGTCGATAACTGTGGCAGAGCCATGTGTGTTGGCCAAGATGGCTCAGTGGTTAGAGTGCTTAGCTGCAGATATAGATGACCCAGGTTCGAACCTAGTCTGGGCACGTCTTTTCCTACCCTAATACATTTGCTGCTTTGAATGTGAACCTCGGGAGAGGTAGAACCAAGGTTAATTTTTGTTTTTGTGAGATTTAAATGAGAGAAAACATACAAACACAAGTTATCTAAACTTTTTTGCCCTCTAATAATATGCAATGGTCACCTTAATTTACAGAACTCTCATTGGATAGAAATTAAGTGAAAAAAAGGATTTTTAAATGCCAATTTTCACAATTTTATTGGAGATATGTTGCTTACATGTAATTTGCGTAACAGAGAGTCATGTATACACACTACTACATTTGCATGATTTGCAAAAATAAAGTTCAAAATTCTCAAATTTATTGTGAAGGGAATTTGTCTTACATGTATGTTTCTGTTACCATAGATACAGATAAATGTAAATGTATGAGACTTGTTGAGTGATTTTAAAAATGTCCTGATCAAGGATTGATGAATCAAATAACTTGTCAACTTTCATATACATGTATATGTATATCATATGAAGAAGAAAATTAATTGAGATCTTCTGAAAATATGATACTATTTATTCAGACTGAGCATATACTGTACTTACTTTGTAATTAACAGAGTGATTAATGATAATGAACTCTGATCCTAGATCCAACCAGGACCTCTGTGTAACAAAGTCTCGGTTCTTTAAGGGGGATGGGCACTTCACTGTAAAAATAGAAATATATATACCGTATACATGTATACTGTTACAGAAAATGTTAAAGATCTTCTATAAACAATTTTATGTAATATTCATGACAGCTGAAATATTGAAAATACAAGTAGTCAACATATTCAAATTATGTATTTAACAATGTATGTCCATAAAAGTTACTTTCTGTGGTTCGTAATTTAATTTTCTGTATTAGCAAACTAAAGAGAGTTTCACCCTTTTGTAATTACCACATGATCAAAGTAGTAAGAATGAAATAATGGTATCATCTTTGGGACACAGTCATACGACATACAATTTACATGCCTCAATCAGTTTCAAGATGTACTGGTACCAATATTTCAAGCATATGGTATGAGTAGCAACCCCAGGTGAAATTTTCAAAGTTCTCAAAGTGTTCTACAACCAGTTTTATTGGATAGAGCTTTGAAAAACCTACACAAAACACTTTACTTTGTTCAGATATCTTTACCAGAACCAAAGTTATGACAATTTGAAGTCCCAAAATTTCGATGCTTTCGGGGAATTTTTCCTGCACTAAAAAGCAGTCTTCGAGATGCTGTTCGCGGCACCGTCGAAACAAGATTTTACACAAAAACTGCCATATTTTTTTTGTTTTTCAAAATAACCACACCAAATTTTCCAATCTTAATGGAAATTTTCTTCTCTTTCCAATTCTGATGTTTGTTTCTCTATATCACTTCATTAAATAAGACTAAATTGCTGAATTGTAGTGTCATCTGATCATTTTATTGAAACATTCATAGAATGTTTATTCAAAGACTCAATTTTTTTTAGATATAAACTCTTTTAGAGTTAATGGAAATTCTTTAATACCCTTCAATAGAGTAGTTGCTGTAAACAATCCAAAATATTTGCAAGAAATAGGTTAAATCAATACATATAGAACCACATAATATATCAATTTTCGTAATTATTTTATCGAAAATCATATCTCTTACGCTTTCTGAAAAGTGAAATATCAGGATTCAGATAATATTCTAAATAAATATCACAGATATGTGTACATGTAATTATTATCTGAGATAGTTAATACATGTACCATAATTCTAGATATCTACATTACTATGCTATTTAACACTATTCTGAGACGCTCAACTTTACATGCAGTGTAATTACATGTATATTAAGGTTTGTTACAACACAAGGTGTCTTAATTTTGTCACTAGTCTTTCCCTTGTCATGAGTAAGCCATACTGAATCACCCATCATGGTCTCTTCATGTAACAGTGCACAGTCCTTGCCTTTGCTTACTGGAGATGATGGGTACACACTTGGAAGAGAGAGAGGGTCCAAACATTTTTTTTCCTCACCATTTCTTGAAGATAGAGTCTCAAATGCAAATTGCTTATCAATAAATTCCTGTAGTGTTCTGTTTTCTTGACTCTTGCAATGCTACAAAGTTTGTCTATAATTCCCTGCATTGATTTGTTCACAATCTGGATGAAGTAAAGAAAGGTACTTTAAAATGGCTTGAAATCTGCTATCATAAAGTATAGGTCCATTTGTGATGTTTTCCGTTTGTACAGCTGTAGCTTAAAATTCACAGAGAGGCTCAAGGATTTAGAATGACCCAGGATATGTCTCCATTCTCTTATATACCACTGAAAGCACTGCCAGTACAAATTGAATTTGGATGGAGAAACCTGAGAGACTGAAATGAATAAAATAGATATGTTTAAAGTTTGAAGTTTTTTTCTCTCATAAAAACAGACATAGGAGGTATTTTCTAAACTTTCTTTCTTTGCAGGGGGGGGGAGGGTAATGAAAGTTTCAAATTATAGCCCCAACTAATACATGTAAAAGCACTTTTACTATATGTTTGAGGTTGCTAGTATAATAGATCTATAGTCATGGAGTTCTTAAATACCCATGATAACATAAATAGGGAGAGGAGGGGGTAGGGGTGGGGGGGGGGGGGTTGGCAGTAAGGCCTAAAAGTGAAAAAAAAGAAAAATGGAAGTGTTTGCCCAATGTTTCCCTTTCAATTACATTTGAAAAATAAAATAATCCCTATCTATAAATGTTTTAATAGCTATATCGATTTACTCAACTGAAATTAAATGTATGCAAGTTTAAGATTGGGTTAAATTAAAAAAAAAATCCAAGTCTCGACATTAGAAAGGGGGGGGGGGGGTTTCGGGTTAAACTTTCAAAGGAGGCTTTCAAACTTATAAGTTTATTTTGAAATTGAAAAAAAAAATTATTAATTTTTTTAGTTGGGGAATCCCCTGCGATCGTAAGTCCGTCCATCAATCATTCTTGCTGAATTTATTTTAACTGAATGACCGGGGGATGTTTGGAAATAAGGCCAGTTGTGAAAATTTCCAAGTCCGTAATTTAAAGAAAATGGGCAGGGTTCCTCGGTCCCATTGATTCTTTCTAGTCCATCCTATAATCCCAATTATTTAATGTCCACAGCCACTACGTACTATACAAATATTACAAAATGAATGTTGGAGAGGGGGTACGGGAAGAAGGCAGTGGGTTGTTAATTAAAATAGATGGCTTGTAATTTTTTTCTAAGTCCGAAATTTAAAAAAAAATTGGACAAAGGATCCCATACGGACGTAAGTCCAGTGTTTCTCTCCAGTCCAACCCCTTAAACCCAAATTATTCCCTTGATTTTGTGAATAACATAATACATTCATATTTCAATGCTGCAGTGACGCGTCCGCGGCAATGTTTGGCGTTTTAATTGTATATAATTACTTTCTAAATACATATTTTGATTAACTATGTATTCATAAACATTGTCTATAACATTTAATTACTTTATTAGAGTTATTAATGATTTTTCAATTGAGTAATTTATCAAATTCAAGGCGCCGGCACGGAAAATCCAATATGGCGCCGTTTGTTTACATAATGTAAACAGGTGCGTGGAGGCGCCGTGCGAGTTTTTGAATGAACTTGACCTTTGACTCCCGTTTGCGCAGTGCTAAATAATACAAAATACTATTAATATATATACCAAAAGAAAATTTAGATTTTTCTCTACAAGAATATGTATTCAAAATATTGACTTACCTTATAGTATTCACGTACTTGTTGATTAACTTTTCACGCTTGTAGCTCCGGTCATGGTCAACATATTTTAATTTTGAAGGTGGCTTCATCCAGGTAATTTTCTCACCTGTTTGGTCTGTAAATTTCATGCATATTAATGGAGATTTGACCCCGCGGAAATCCTTTCACGTGTAACATATGTGACAAGAGCTTAGTGTTTTAGGCGCCAAAATCGGCGATGCGTAATTCTTAGCTGTGTATTGCAAATAACTCGTCTAAAACGTTATTTAGACAGAACAAAATATCAAAACGATTACATATTCAGAAACTTTAGATTATTAGCTTCAAAATGGTACGTAAATAATGAAAATTGGTTGGGTAGAAGTTACTGTAATCTTAATTTTAAAAAGGGAGGTATCGATTTTCGGCGAATTCGCCGCTATCGGCGCGCTCGGCTGGGGTTGCTAGTATGAGCACTACTTTAGAATTACCAAAGTGTGATACTCTGATCAATACAGCCTTTACACATGTTACAGGTATGCCAGCAACAATACTAATTATCTTACCAATAAAGGTTTTAATCAGCTGCAAAAAAGCATATATTCACTGACAACTGCAGTTCACACTTTTTGTCTTATGACAGTAATACAGAACCCAGAAATTTTTCATGAAACAATCTTTATGTGTGACTTACTTGCATAGTAACCTATATCGTTGTTCGGATTGATGGCACAGATTTCATGACCTTCTAACATAGTGTGGTCCCATTTCTTTCTGTAATCGGGATCGTGTAAAACGTCGTACAGCGTCTCTGCCTTCACATCTGTGTATACTGTCCTGATCTGAAGTTAACAAATACAGAATACTGTAATTAAAATTTTTCTCAGAGACAATAATTAGTGAACTAAGCTATGCATGTGAATGTCCTACAGTTTCCTTTTTCCAAAGGTAGAAATTTAAGAATTATAACCACTTGAAATCAATCTACAATAAGGACCTGGAACCAGCTGCCTGTGAACATGTGTACAGTTTATGCAGTTATAATTTAACCTCCCTCAATGCCTGGAAGGACGAAATCCAAGGACTGATGCCACGACCACAGACATCTGTAGCGCATGTTTTAATATCAGCTTTTCAATTGTAAATACTAAACATGCTAAAGTGCTTTTATATTCCCCACGTTTTTAACTCACAGTGACGTAATGCCACAGTGTGGCCCTTCACATTGATGGAAGAGGATCTGGAGTTAATTTCCCTTTTCACAACAACTAGAAAGTCGTTTTTGTGTTGTAAGACTAAGGGAAAGGCCATGGAGAAGAAACACACATAAATAATCAAATAACGATGCAGATTTACAGGTGCTGACAAATTGATTTTCAAATGAATTCATACCTGCCAACCCTAGGACATGGTAAGGAGGAACAGTGGGCCCACCCCCCATCTTCCACTGAGAATTCATTCAATCTACCACTATAAAATATCGTTAAAGTTATCAACTTCAGACACAAAAAATGCATAACATATCATTCATCTTTTCTCCAATGTTGCTTACTTACATTTACTTGCAAGATTGTTTTTCTAATTCTGTTGCTCAGAAACCATGTGTCTTTTATCCAAATATGTTTGGTAATATATGTGATCCCCCACGAGTGATAGTGAAAACAAATCTATACCCTGTACTAATATGGCACAGTAAGCAAATTCGGGGTCCTCTTTCATTTATGGACACAGCCCTGTAAAAACGGGAACGTACTCGTTTTTGAACTTGTTTCCTGCGCATATTCCATTATCAGGTGACGCCATATCGTAGCTATCTCCTCCGTCAGTATTGTCGTTTTTTCCTTTGTCGATGCCGTTCGCTGCCAGATTTTTATTTCAAAGTTGCCGTCATCTGTTATCGTTTTGTTCTTGGTCGGTTCAACGCTTTATACATGCTTTTTAGGGAACCTACCGTTAAGCATTTACAAGAAAGTGTCGAAACAAGAGAGGCAACTCAAGCAAAATCGCAGTTATTGTCGAAAGCATAACGGACAAGTCTAAATCCGGAAAGCGGAATTCGCCTATCAAAATCGGAAAAATTCCGCTAAAATCGGAACAATTGGCAGGTATGTGAATTGTCGGACCTTGATTTCAGCTTGTCCGTAATTAAGTTGTGAAGAAAAAAAACACTAGCCAGACCAAGGGAAGCACTTGCCCCTGGCATCTGGACTTGTCAGCCCCTGAGATTTGTAAACATGTAAAATAAAGTGTGGGATGCGACAAAGTGTTGTAGAGAAAAAGTTAGAGTTCTTATGTTATATTTGCCTGTTACATAGAATTTAATGTTTTAGTAAGTTTATTTACAACTTGAAAATTTTAAGTTTTGATGGCTGTGGACTTAGACACACACCTTGACCATTTTGAAATCGGACAAATCGTTACTTTTCGTCCAAACCAAGACCCCATTTTTATTTAACTCTTGTTTCCAGCCATCTACATCATCACATAGTGTTTTAAATTTTCGAAAGTCCTCGTCGTCTGCCGGTCTCACTTCTCCGACTTGCATCGTGTTATCAGCTGCCGTTGCCTCGCTGGAGGGGAAAAGTAAACAAGTTGTCAACTTTCCCTGCTGACATGGCGGTTACCAGTCATCTCGGCCCATTTCCAGTTCGATCCCGGTCATATCGGCCATTTCACTTTTCGGTCTGCTTTCGTTTATTCCTATACGGAACACCTAAATTGACCCTATTTCTTAAAATAGGAAATCATTAATCGCGGCAAAACCTTATAATTAGCATCGAGAAACGTGAAAAATTATCATTATATCTTCTTGTGATCAAAGATCAGCTATTGAGTCTGTCGATGCATGTGGCGACATAAAAAATCTCCACTATTAAAAAAAAAAAAGACTCATTTTCTAGGAATTTTGACATTCGAGAGACAATGAGTACATAAATGTATGATATAATACGTACAATCCGACGACACAACACTTCTAAGGCTATCGGGGTTTTTAATGCCAGACAGGCATTCCCTATCATAATGGTCTAATTAGTGGATGCAAGTCAAATATAAAACCCAAAATCCGAAAAACATCAGTGGCGGATTCAGGCGGGTGCGGAGGGGGCGTCCGCCCCCCCCCCCGGCACTGACCCAAAATTTTCCAAAAAAAACCCTATATTTTGGCCCATTTTCAGATAAAATCGCAAAAATTCGCCCCTTGACCCCCGGCAAAGGGGGCGCTGGATCCGCCACTGAACATACATTACAAAATCAAACAGAACAAAGATGTATAGGAATCGAGGGAGGAAAAATACACCCATGAGACGATAGTTTTGCTCTTTGAGCCCTGCAGTGTACAGGAAGAAGAAATAAAAGCAGACAGTCAAAAGAGAAATGAATAATCACACCGCAGACCAAGGACTTATATAAGTCCTTGCGCAGACCAGACTTTCTTTTATCAATCAATCAATCAATCAATCAATCAAAATCTTTATTTTATGAAGGTTACTCGATAAGCAGTATGCTTTTCTTCCTCGAGGCCTTCTTTTAAAACAGCATAATACCTTTTGTACACATAGAATTTTACTCTAGAATTTTACTTGAGTCATTCTGGAAGATAATTTTAAATATGTGAAAATATGGTATTCGATTTAATCATTTCTGATGTAACATCAAATTCCTATGCAGATAACATATTTTTACAGCCAATGTGGTTTAAAGTTTTTTTGTTTGATTTATGTTTGGGGGTTTTCTGATGAAAATCCCTCTTTGACAATCTCTATTTCTAACTAATTTACTTTTATGCACTTTGTTATCTATGCCTCGTACACGACATCAATTTTCTTCGCTTTCTATGGCTTTGATCAACCCGACACTAATGTCCGTAGACGATCAGCATATTATGACGTCGTGATATCTAGAATTCAAACTTATTTCTTTTTCAAAGTTCTTTGACATATTTCAGTGTTGAAAAGCCCTGAATTAGGATAATCCGTGCATTTGTTGTACTATATGGATTATGTGAAGGGATCTTACTCGACATCTATCGAAAGATAGACATGTATAGCTTCAGTCTTCAGAAATAGTCTTACAAATGTCAAAACGCCTATTACTTTGGTATATTTCGATTGATGAATTCAAAGGAAATTTAAAACCAGTATCTCCTGTACAAGCCAAGATATGTCACTTATATATATTATGTCATTACATGTCTGAAGACTGAAACGATGGTTTTTCGATAGGCATCGAGTTTACAAGATCTCTTTACATAACTCATAGTACCACCAATCGTAACTCCCTGTCATTGAGCATTTATATATATAGTAACGGGTGTTCATGGCAAGTATACAGGACGTGCTTACTCTTTCCGTGCATGGTCTCAGTAACCTTGTGGGAGTTCACTTTTGTTTCCTTTTTTATTCGTTAATTGTCTTTTCCTGAGTTTTGTAAGCCAAGTCCTTGGTTTTTGAATGATAAGAACTACATGTGAAATTACGGATCTTCTGCCATTTGTCTGTGGTGATTTCCACCCATTTGATATACTAAATTAATTTAACATATCTTTGTCATCTCCATAATTATTCCCCTTACAGGAATTCCTTTGATGGTCAATGATGATAAAAAGAAGGGAGGAGATCTCCAACAAGACCCCGTTGCAGCATCAACAGTAAAACACCAAAACACCCGATGCAAAAACACAAAAGACGAGTACAGCACGAGACGGAAAAGAGACACACGACATGTAAACATCAAACACAAAAGACTACACATAAACCGACGAGACCAATGGGTAACCGGTGCCGACTTTGGACGGCCATCTATCACGCAAGTAGCAAATGGTGTGGTTATCCTGGATTACGTGCGCACAACCCTCTCACTTCTCCAATTACCCAGAGGTCTCGAAGAACGTACAATTGTGGTGTAAAACAACCTCCTCACTGTAAGATGACATCACACAAACAAGACCGCAAAACGCAGAGGCCCCAGAGACACAGATGAATATGTAAATGGATATAAAAAGAGGGCATGCGTAATACAGTCCGTGCTCTGCCGGCTGTAGCGAGCTCATGTATGCAATCATCCGAGGAGTCCGACTGACATTCAGAGAGGACAGGTGGTCGGGGCCCTGTCTTCTCTAAAGAGGTTTGGACAGGGCCCGTCATGGAGTCCCGTCGTCACAGTCAGTCACAGTGCAAGTTTTAAGAATGCGCTTGTACAAGACTGTAGATTGGTCAAGTACCAAGCCTAGTGTCCGTCTGGTGACATTAGGATCATACCCAGTGAAATAAAGTCAAACACAAAAGCCGAAATTAGATTCCAAATTTACAATCAAAAGGCTCACAACTTCTTGAAAAAATATGTAACAGAACTTTCTCACGCGAAAAGAAAAAAAAACAAAAAAAAAAAACGGAATGACGGAGACAATGACACATTTCCATAGAAACTCGAATGACATTTCTATATAATGAACAATCTAAAGAGTACAAGAAAGGACAGCATTGTGGGAACGCGCCTTACTTATTTGAAGAGTTTAATCATATTCAGATATCACATGAATAAACATGAAAGAAGTACCTAACCGTTATTCAATCTCAAAGTCGAGAAGGCAAGGAAAAATCGTGAGAATTTCCATCGAAACGGTTGCGAATCCCGGAATGAACAACATTCCGAAGTGAGACCAGGTGCCCGGGGAGAGTCAGCGTCTCCTGATTGCATGCAACACCCATCGCAACAGCTCCATGGAAACCTGTCAGGTGATTATCTCAATGTACATTATTTTGATGTACATATCAGGTAAGTATGTCTTGTTTGGTGATGATGACAGGCATTCAGTCACAATGTAGAATTAATGTCACTGATCATTCTGGAAAGGGGGATCTCATAATTATGCTTTTATAACATCCCCGTATCGACCGAAGAACTTCCTCAATGATGATTTCAGTCGTTGTGTAACGTTACCCTGAACAAGTAGCTTACTTGCAAGCCGTCTGGTTCCAATGACGAAATTCCCACACCCGGAACATGATCCGGCGCACCGTACCTGTCGAGAAACAAAAACACCACAGGCAGGAGAAGACGGATTGCCGCTACTCATGAAAGGGAAGTTAGTTATGTGGAAGCTGAAATCGTCACGCTTGTCATACAGTGAGGTGTTCAAATGGCCGTTTGCGTCGAAAGATAGAAGTATATGAATCATGTTACATATCTAATGCAAGACTGGTATCTAAGAAAGTAGGACCAAAAAGGAATCCTTTATAAAAGAGCTTATTTTAATTTATATCTTCGTATTATTTGAATATAACAAGGGCGGAGGAGAGGGCTTTGCTCATTGGCCCCGGTATGAGCATGGAACGAGTGATTGTAAGCGGCGCCACCCAGAAAAATTTCGATGAAGAATGACAAATATTGATAATGACCTGGTATCCCTGTATACAGTACAAAATCGATAATTCAGAAAATCAGAAACCGAAGGCATACAAAATCAGGATAAAACAGGAACAAAAGCAAATAAACAAAAACCTCCACCACATGAAAAGAAGCGAACTCCCGATATGGGAGTGAGACCATGTGCCCAGGAAGAGTAAGCATCTCCTGCTAGATGTACACTATAATTAAAAATGCAATTCCATCGATCCTAAAGCCTGCTAAGCATAATAATTTCCTGTAGAATCTGCTATTACAAAGTAGAAACACAGGGAACACTGAAGGCCACTACACCGACAAAGAGGAAGACACTTGTGAAATATTTCTTCAGCAAATTATACAATCAACCATAACATTCTGTTTGTTGAAATATTTTGTAAATAAATACAAACTTTCAGACTAATTAATAAGAAGAAGTTATATCTATGGCAGTTTTTACGTGTGCGGGGAGGCACATATTGAATCGATATCAACAGTCTGAGAGCAATCTAAAATGAATTTCCATTTTACGAAAATTCTTATGGAAATTCATGACAAATAATACCATCAAAACATTCTGCAAAGAAGCAAAAGTGAATATCAAATGGAGATAAGATCAGGTGCCCGGGAAAGTCAGCATCTCCATTTTGCTAGCAACACCCGTGATTAAATTCATGCAGATAAAAAAGCCATATGCCATATCCGGTAAATTGTAGAATTGTGTTTTGAGTGGATCTAACCTGAAATATCTTCCAACATGTAGGAAAACGAGATGTTATAATGTTAACAAATGTATCCTTGGTTCAGTAGTTTTTCGGTTAGTCTAGCTCCTTGCCCTCAGAAAGAAGTAGTTTGAGCTTGTTTTGGAATAACGTATCAATCGAGCTATAATTATGAATACATCCTACTGTCCTGGCAGGGGACGAAGGAATATCACTACTAAGGAAGGGGATATTTGTAATTTTGAAGCTGAAGTAGTCACGTTCTTTCATATATTTTGAAGTACATGTACATACTAGTATACAGTATGTCAACATCAAAGAAGTACCTAACTGTTATTCAGTCTCAAAGTCGAGAAGGCAAGGCAAAATCGTGAGAATTCCCATCGGAACGGTTGCGAACCCCGGAATGAACAACATTCCGAAATGAGACCATGTGCCCGGGAGAGTCAGTGTCTGCTGAATGCATGCAACACCCATCGCAACAGCTCCATGGAAACCTGTCAAATTCGGTGATTGTCTCGATGTACATTTTGATGTACAGATCAGGTAAGTATGTCTTGTTTTGAGATGATGACAATCATTCAATCACAATGCAGAATGTCACGGATCATTCTGGAAAGGGAGATCGGAAATTCTTTTATTGTATCCCCGTAGTGATATGATATACCTGAGAGAAGAATACTAATTTGGAATATATGTATATTTTATTTCATGCCCTTGTAATGTACGTAATTATATACATGTAATATAATACAAACGATCTCAATGTAAAGCGAACGAGGTATGCGAGTTACATGATATCATATTGAGTATTTAATTTTTGAATAATAGAGTCAGTTCAATTTCAGTCATCTGAATTCAAATCGTCCTTTGCATTTTTGTAAGAAATTAATGCTATGGCATCTTTCACTGTCATAAAAATACGATCTGTTTGTTCTTCAAGTAATTCTGTTGTTTTGAAAATTGATAGGACTTCATCTGAAAAAGAAAATATTCTTAGTTTTATTATTAACCATAATTAATTTTTCTTTTAATTTCTTTGATTTTGGTTTAAAATTGTCAGTATTGAATATGTGTTCTGTAGTAAAATTTCAGTGCACCATATGCGCATTTCAACAAAATATATCGCATCAGTTATGTTTGGAGCGAAAAAGAGGAAATCCAACTAATATAAAATTATGGAGAGCAAAAGTAAAATTTTCCTGCCAAAGATCCTGCGAAATTAACCATCCTATGATCGTTTTCTCTCACGTACCGTTGCATTCTGTAATGTAAACTTCACTACCAATGCTTTCATAATCGGCAAGAATCTACAAACAAAAGATGCATTTTTATTAAATATAAGAAAATCATGCATGTTCCTAATAGTATTCTTTTTCCGAGAGAAGATAAAATCATATTCCGGAGATCTAGATAAACCTACATGATGAATATTCTTGAAAAACATTACTTGAAAAGAGTAAAAGAAATACTAAGTAAACTGCACTTTGCATGCGCTTCATCCTTGTTATAATTTGTTTAATTCAAAAGAGGACCAATTCCATCACCCTTTTCTTTAGAGTACTGTCAAACCCCGCAAGGGGTTTGACAGTAAGTGTTTCGAATATATATCCTTGTCATTGTCGCCATAGCACTTTCTATATAGACATAACGTCAGACAGTGCATGAATTTGGTTTTGATTTTCGTGCTTGAATATCGACGGCGGGTGCAGCTAGCCAACAGGGGATGCTTTCTCCTCCCGGGCACCTGGTCCAACCTCTGGCTTGCTAGGGGTCCGTCGATGCTTAATATTTTGCTCTATTGTGAGTGCTGTTGAGATAATCGTCAAGATCTTCTTTAACTCTTGAACACCTATTTGATTACAAGAAAACCATTCCATTGGTATGGCAATCAATTTACACTGTACATAACTGCCAACACGAACTTAAAGTAATATCCTTTGATTCCCCATACTTACATCTGCATATATACGGAGTGCATGGCAAAATTGACTTCCATAAGTATTCAAATTATGACAAATGGACAATAAGGTCCTTCAAGTTATGTTCACATTGAACATGCACATTTGAACTTGGATTTTAATAAACAAACATTAGCCCCATACTTTATATCGATATATAAGTCAATGCATATGACAATCAATTTTAAGCTATATATACTCACTCTTTTGATAGCCTTGATCCCCACAACGTCTACAAATCCGACCCCTCTAAAATCTAAAATGATTGCAGACATTGGCTGGCAAGTCCTTTCTGAAGTCAATGCAACTTCTTCTAGATTTCCTTTGGCAGTCTCGTCCATCTGAGAATAGAAAAGAAAGAAACACTTTACCAATCAACAAATCAAATGTTTGCTCGATTAAGCTTTTGTCATGGAACTGCATCAATACTAAGCACGAAAAAACTAACAAATTGTCAATGTTTAACGGCTTTAAACTCAATAGCAGCAGATATATTGGATGCATGGACTAGACATGCACGTTTCGGGTTAACTTAACCCTCGTCAGTGATCCTCAATTAAAATAAATGTAATATGGCCAAAAAGTGTTAAAGTTATTATGTCCAAAAATGTCCTGAATGACGTAGCAGGATGGGTGGGATATGATGCTACAGGACCCACATTTTTGAAATTTCAAGAAATTTTGTTAAGAGAAATTTTCGAATGCGTTGAAGAAACAATCAACCGAAGTTGATAGAACTTGGATATATGTTCCCTCGGGTACTCCGCCAGCAGTGACATGTTAAACGTCTTCAAATTCGATAGCTTTATTTAGAAACTATAGTTTTGGATTTAAACATTGTTTTTGTTTTCACAGTGAAGTTACCTCGACTTTAAGTTCATCTTTGTCACTGTCCTTTTGCTGCCCTTTGTTTTGTTTGATCCCATCTCTCTTTCTTTGTTTCCTAATGCGTTCAGGGTCCATCTCAGATCGTTTGTAAACGTATTTCACAAATCGATCTGCATTTGCAAAATATATCGGAGAGTGAAATTGTATAATCTTGTAGGCAGGATTTGGTGATACCTATAAACAAAAACGTTACCTAGTGCAATAAGAAATAAAGGTTGAACGCTTTTAAGTGCAATAGTTTTGAGGGCTAGAAGCTTTGAAGATTGCATGCCCCATAAATAGATAAGTATTTTAAGTAAGGTAGCTAATTTGCAATTTTATTTTTCCTATAATGATTGATGTGATGGCGTCGTCCGTTTACTCTTAATCATTGACTGACAATGTACACGTCTTAATTTGATTTTTTCATTCATTGAATGAACTGAACAATTGCAACATCCATGCCTTAGTTGTTCACTGTACGTATTTGGCACAATTCTGTTCAGAATGGTGCTTTCTGTCAGTTTAGTTTGAACATTTTGTCTAGAGCAACATCCTACAATTTCCTGCTTGCATATGTTGCGTTCATCTGTTAGTGGGTGCACAATATGTAAATGTACATATGCAATGACAAACTCGAATTAAATCGACATTGTCCTGAGGACAACGTGTCTCCAATAAGCTGTTTAGTCAGGATAACGTTTGTTTTCAACGACAGACTCTGATAGGGCCGCACGGTCGATAGAGAATTAAACTAATGTGACAATTTGACATTTATCTTCAACATGAAGAATAGCTATCTAGTTTAATACATATAGAGCAATTGAATAATTTAACTTCAAATCGGAATTTACACCAGAGCTTTAATATTTCGACACATTGCTACTCAATACGCAACAGAGATGCTCACTCCGTTTTGTATTGGTTTTTTGTTGTTGTTTGTTTTTGGTGCTCAACTCAATTATTTTATGCTTAATCTCTGATTTTGGATCTCTTATTAAGATGTATCGTAGGCATCTAGGTGATATATGTATGTGACCTTATCCATGTTTTGTCTATATTCCTGATACTTAGAGATATCTTAAAATCTATATGTATAATATACTTACCGATGTGTATTCATCAGCTTTCTTCAAAATATCTGTGTCATCAACATATCCAGCTGAAAATCCTTTGGTCCTACAAATGAAACAATGTAAGTCTTTCAGGTTTTGAGAATAGAATACTAATATAAGGAATAAGGCGCATAATAAATTGCACCAACATAATCTTTTCTTTCAGGATACTACTCTTTCAATTCTTTACATCATCTGTTTGATACCAGTACCGTTTTTAAATGGAAAGTATATGTGAGGCGGTTCAAGTCTTTTGGATAGTACTGTCTGAGTAATCAAAATAGTTTGAGAATGACGTTTTTCACCTTTAGGTTTGTGCTGCAATCGTGAAAACAAGCCCATTCAAGTCATTTGGATAGTATTCTTTGAGCAATCAGCATAATGTACGGTAATTAATGAGAGAAAAGACGGGATCTCCAACAACTCTCGGCCGCAGCACCTGACAGCAACACCCCAAAACACCCAATGCAAAAACACAGAGCAGACACCCACAGGAAGAGACGCAAAGGGGACAAGGGACACCAACCCACACCGCAGAAACATGAAACACAGAAGACCACAAACAAACCAACGAGACCAACCCAAACCATAGATACACCAAACACAAAAGACCTTACATAAGCCAACGAGACCAAAGAGGCAACCGGTGCCGACTTAGAACGGTCATCTGCCACGCAAATAGCAAACGGTGTGGTTATCTGGATTACGTGCGAACAACCTTCCCACTTTTCCGAATACCAAGAGGTCCTGGAAGAACGCCTAATATTGTAAAATAACCTCCTCACTGTAAGGTATACATACAAATATGAATAATGAATGACATTTCCTCAACTTTGGTTCGTTCTGCAACCGTGAACACAGATTAGCCCATTCGAGTCTTTTGAGTAGTATTGTTTGAGCAATCAACAAACATGTAATTTATGCCTGATATTGTCTCACCTTTGGGTTCGTACTGCCACTGTGAACACAGAGAATACTATTCCTACAGCTATTCCAATATCGGCGTCTAGAATGACTGTGGCACAGAACGTCACTATCCAAATTATCTGTGTAAAACATCAGCATACACTGTGTATTATATGTAATTATCTGAGATGATTTGGTGGTTTCAAGTAAGGAAGTATGTGTAAGATTGAATGAAAACCCAAAATTTATGATGCTGCTATCAACAAAAGAGCCAGATTTCTACTGGTTGGATTATAGATAAATTGTTTTCCTTAAACTCGCTAATGTGGTAAAGGGTTAATATCCTCTTCAAATCACCACTTACAAAGTCAAATTTGGACTTCTTCCACAGCGGCTTTAACTCTTTGAACTGTAGGAACATTCCTCGTAGATTGACCAATATGACGGATGATAGGACACACTGGTAGAAGAAATGGAAACGACACAGATGTAATAAAATATCTATGGAATATGTATGGAGATTAGACCCAGGTACGTAACGATATAAAAAGTATGAAAAAGGCATATCAGATATAAAGAAGATAAATGAAAAAGAAGTATTTCACATTCAGGTTTGTAAAGTAGTTTTTTAATCTAACTTACTTTTGGCAACGAGTAGAAAAGAGGCCCCACTGCTAAAATGACTACAAGGACCACGATGCATCCAAAGAGACTTGCTACCTGATATATGTAAAAAAATATCGTCAAGAAGGAACATACTAGTATTTTGTAGAAAAAAATGGTGTTTGCAAGTCAATGTTATCTTGTTTGTAACAGAATTGTATGTTTCAACATTTCAAGTGCAATAATGTTAACAAATAAAAAAGTATCGAAAGAAATTTGTATGTAGACATATAGCATATAATCGGAGTCTCATTTTCCCATTTACTGTTCCTTAATGTAAGTCCTTTCATGACATTTGTCATGCTCGTGCACAGTTCTAGAGAAGCTTGATGGAATTATCCAAGAACTTTGTCTAAACGCTGTATTAAAATCTTTGCGCATGATTTGTTTTCTTTTTCAAAATCATAGACTGCACCCGTTTCCTACCATTTGTAAAATTCTTCTCTATACATAATTATACATGAAATCTCTGGAAGAAATATGATTATCCTATTGAAATACAAATTCTATCGTAATAACTAAGTGCACCATATGCGAATTTCAACAAACAATGTACCATCAGTGATGTTGGAGGCCGAAAGAAATAGTGAATATACGAAGAGCTTAATCTTAACATGACCTAAAACGTATCTCAAAGAGCCATATATGGACAGAGTTATGCCATCATGAGGCAGATACTCTTTGGTTTCACAATACTTTATCAAATTTAGTTTTAAAAAATTGACAAATACATTTCAAGTCAGTGCAGAAGCACAGAAAGACATGTGATGTTTATTGCAAGGATAACCAATTAGTTGACAATTATTATTACCTGAGTTTTACCACCGGCACCATCTTGGACCATACTCCTGGCTACAGAGGCAGCTGGTATGTAACCCAAGAATAGTGAACACACAACACTGGAAGCTCCGTACGCTACCATCTCCTGAATAAAAATCAACATTTCGTTTTTAATATTCATTTCAAAGATGCATGCCAGTGCATTTCCTCCGAATCGGGCTGACTTTCTCTTGGTAATGGTACGAGCACCACCAATTCAAAATGGTGTAGAATAACTGGACTAAACTCTTTTCATCCCAAGAAAAACGAGCTGACAGGAGCTTGATGTTTGCTCTTCACGAGCACGTTTCTTGTTCCCATTTTGAATACTCTCACAGTTAACGTTTGGGGATTATGTTTTTTTCTGATTGATTTTCCAATTGTACAAGGTTTTCTAACACTATTTGGAAAATGTTATCTTTCATTTGTGATTTCAGTAATGGATTTATCGTTTTTCATTTGTTTTACCTGGTTTGGGTCTATGCTGTAGTTGTTCTTCCTGGCCAAGATCTTTGCCATGGAAACAGACTGAGTAAATGCCACGATACCAATAATAAAGGAATCCTTCAAATAACCAGATGCCACGGCAGGGTTAGGTATGGAAGGCATTGGTAAGCTGTGGGAAAATGATAAACTTCCATTTTTAAATAAATACTCTACTTCAGTTGCACTTCTTCTGTATTTTACAATGTTTATATCTTTCCCCCACTTTCAATCATATTTTTTTACTTAAAAGTTTATACATATTAGTTAAAATAATAACAATCATTTATTTGTATATATACCCAACAGAAAAAGAAACGCATCAATTAATCTTCATTCTATAAAATGTATTATGTAATCTATGGGTATTCTATTCTTTTCCATCATAAATAGTAGGTATACGCGTGACTTATTCTGTCAAACGCCAAACGAATCCGTCTTCATGATCAGACACAGCGCAATGATAAAGACACTTGGTTCAAAACGCAATGTCACAAAATGGCTTTTAAGAATTCCGTTCACTCTTCAGAAATGATTAAAGCTGTTACACCTATCCAAACTGATATATTAGGCACTGCGATTTGTTTTTTCAATGATGATAAACAATTTTCCCTGAATACATTTTCATATAATTGCTTCAAATGACGTCATCAAACAGAAAATCTAAATTTGAAAAAAACATCCCAAAAATCAACTCTTTTGAAAATGAAGTCAGTGGTGTGATATTTTTCGCCCTTAAATGTGTCGCAAAGCACAAAATTACCCCACTACAGCTAGAATCTGACCTTTTTCCGCAAGCACCAGTTTTCAGAAACAATACCTCGATCTTGACAGGTCATTTTTACGTGTAATTCAATGGTTTTGAATATTAGTTTTAAGCTTTTCTGGTATTTCATACGATTATTTCAATGCGATGTTAAAGATAAATCTGCAACAGATAAATAAGAATGTCTGAAGACAAAATCAGTGCTCCTTTGGAGTCAGAATTGCAAAATATTGATATCCTTTATTGTAAAACATACCCCAATATACGGAAATTTCCACTAAGATATTTAATTTTCAGATTTATTGGCATATTTTGACTACATTTGAATAGAGAAACCAGTATTTGCTGAAAATGGTCAAACAACAAACTTTCAGAAGGATACCAAACCTGCGGCCATGCAATAGGAGCTAGAAACAACGCGCTTCGTTCAGCAGTTTCATTGTGATATGTTGCGAAAAATTGATCGAAACGTGTTTTATCCTCGGTAATTCGAGTGCTGGAAAAAGAAAACTATAATCAAATGTCTAACTAAATATTTATGATCAACTGAAAAAAAATCACTATATAATATGAGGTGCGTTTCTTTTTTTGTCGGGTATATATGCAAAGCACACAATAATATGTCCATCAAACATAGATTTGGTTTCATTCTGAATCGTGAAATCCGTATTCTAAGTTCTAAATGGCGATTAACTGATGCATAAAAGGCCGAACCCACGGCAATTAAAGAAGAACGTATTATCATTTAAAACATTGAAGAACTTTACAGAGATGTCGAAATCTATCTCACTCTTTTCAGTATATTTGTCACTCCGGACAATGCGGACAATGAAAGGTATTGCTATCTTTTGTCAGTCAGAAAGAATTTTTGTCAGACATTATCTTCGGACTGACACTTTCGACATCTCTGATATTACTTTATCTTTTTTCTAATCTGGTGTGTTGCACCTTTTGTAAGGCCTACCTCAGACCGTGGTATTATATAGATTATCTCACCCTGCCGGTATCTCCCTTAAGATACTCAAATCATGGAATTTTCCGAAGTGAGAGGCTGTGGTGGCAAGAATGACCTACAATTTATTTAATTGAATTAAGATATTTTGTAATACAAATGAATGTAATTAAAGTCGTGTACCATCATACTTGACAATCCCTGTCAGGCTGTTATAATACATGTAACAGTAAAAATCAAGTAAGAAATAATGGATGTTTAACGTCTTCAAATTCATTAGCATCAATTTAGAGCAGATAAATTTGCAGCTTGGACCAGATGTCACGTTTCTTTTCGAGAATTTAAAAGAAAATTGACGGCATGTTATCTTTTCCTCTTTATTCGATCAATCCTTTAACACACATACATGTACTTACACGTATCATTCTGATTGCTGATTTCAGTAAGCTAGGATGAAAAATGTTGGTTGAGTATTCAACCTGTGATTCATATGTATTTTGACCAAATATCGTAAGATCAGATACACATTTTAAAAAAAATTTGAACCACCCAATCAAAGTTATTGCTCTTCGAACACTCCCTCCCAATATTACAGATTGGGAGTGTTCGATATACTCAGATATACTAACCACGATGATTTCAATCGGAATGGGGATTTTCAGTCTAGATTTGAACCTTTGGTTGATGTGTATTTTGACTAGGTACAGCACGATCATACAAATTATTGACATAACGACTGGGATATAGTTGGTTTCTGCAATATGTTTAAATATATCAATCCAAGTCTGTAAAAAAGGAAAATCATTGTTATAATCAGCCTTTGCTCTTTACGCTGATAGTATCACAATGTGTTTAGCACATGTACCTGTTTGAAAGATGAAAATTTCAACAACAGTCTTGCTTTATTTATCACAGCGCGTAAGGGAAGGGTGGGAGTAAAAAATTCGTCAGAAGTATTCTATATATGTACAATAAAGATTTAAAGCTAGATGTGATACTTCCAAAGTTTGATAAAATAAGTAATATAAAATCATCAGGAAAACTAAGTCACAGCACATTAAAAATGTAACCGATTTTTGATAATTTACGTAGAGCTAATAAACAAAAATCGCAAAAGTGAAACAGCTGAAAACCATATACATTAAAATTTTGCAAAACATAATGCATTTTGTTTATTCTTTTATCATCAGGGTGGTCCTGAAGATTGTTTATGTACCTTAATTATTTTGAATATTCCCGTCTGTCTTCGAATTTTCAAACCAAGGATATGTTTGGCTTGACTAGTTGTCACGTGGATAGCAACCGCCGATGTGAAACCGCTCACCATTGGCTCGGGCATGTAGGTTGTTATGAAACCGAGGCCAAGTCGTCCAAATATTATCTGAAGAAAGTGTTTATAAAAATCATATTGGAATCATGAACAAAAAGATGGACAATTCTTGACCATAAAACATTCTACTAAGCTCACAACTACACAACAACTGTATCGAGATTGAAGAATTCAAGTGCGCTTACCATTAAAAATCCAGAAATCAAAGAAACCGCTGCGGCAAGTTCAATGACGTCAGAAGCTGCCTCTAAACCAGTCTGTCCGACTGTCTCTAACACTGACCCTTCTGTAGTGTTAGTTGTAGTTACATTTGAAGCCGGAGATACCGTTGTCGTGAACGCCAGTGGAGAATTCTGACCAATCGCATCCGACTTTGGGAATGCAGACTCGATGACTGAGCCAATCATAAGACTCACAATGGCAATACATCCTGTAAGTAATCTTGTTGACTTAATTCAGTCTATCGGGAGATTATAGGATATTAATGAGAAACGCTAAATATACATTTATGCATAGAAATAGACCGGTACAACACTTACATGATGAGGTCGATGCTTAGAATTTTACATTAAACAGGCAATATACATTTATTTCACGGCAGGTGAGGGTAATATGACGGTTTATTCATACTTTCTTGTGGGTTTGTTTCTCTGGGTGAGTGCAGGGTGGTCATGCTGGAGATCATTCCCTTTTCTTCGGCCCAGAAAAATAACTTTCCATGAGGGCAACGCCTTAAAGGAGCTGATAAGATAAGGCGTAAAATCTGCCATGAAAATGTGGAATTTTCAAAATGGAAACTTAAAAAAAATTCTTTCACAAAATTGTTGCCAGTTCTTGGTTTCATCATAATCAGCAGTTGCATAAGATTTATCATGCATAGTTTTCCCAAATTTTAGGGCAATATATGTCTTTTTTCTATAGAAACCAATGGAAAATGGAAAAGTTTTTAAAAACATTGTTCCCCCCTCAGCTACAGAACGCCACTTTTACAGAAGGTGTATATCACTAATACACATCTTTTGACAGGTGGGGTTCTGTAGCTCAGGGGGGAACGATGCCCCAGAGACAAAAAACTGAAAAAGGGAGGGTGGGGGCTTTTTACAAATCTGTGTTTTAAGCCGTAATATAAGCGAAATTTATTTTTTCCCCTTTTAAAGTCATTTATTTATTTAGTCTAAACATGTTCACATGAAATGCACAAGATTTTTGAATGAAATAAACGGCAGTGTGCAGTTTCTTTCTACACAATGTGTATTTCGCGGTAAAATGCCTACTTTGTAGTCAATGAATACAAAATACAACCATATTTCAGATTCAAAATTTTAAAATTTATGGAAAAAATTGAGACCAGTCTTTTGAATTTAATTTCTAGTAACTCGTTTAGACTATAACTATGTTTTAAAGTTTATAGATATCCATATTAGCCAGATTGTTCTTAATTTTCAACGTTTTTGATCGATATTAGCTTCTTTTCAACGTGGCTACCCCCTTCTCTTTAGACTATAATTTAACTTTTTTTTAAGTATCTAGAAATAAGCTTACCAAAATAAAAGTTGTATCAGGAATCTCCAAATACATTACATTTTAGTAATTATCAAGTTTTTGCGTACAGATCATTGTGTAGAAGAAATACTTGATGAGATTCAGGGCTTAATACAGCCCTTATCTTATCAGCTCCTTACATTGAACAGGCAATATACATTTCTTGCGCAACAGTGAAGGGATATGAAGATAAAATCATATTCCCCGAGGACAAGTCTAGTCGATTTAACAGCCTTATATAACATGTGGCCGACCTAGAAATGTCCTTTCCTATGAACTTTTTTTATGATTCTTATCATTGGGATAGTACTGAACGATTCTAGCTTGGTTGCCACTCTGGCAACCTTGGGCAACTCTTTTTATCGCCGGAAATTCAAAATGGCCGCCAAATGCCTCCCACCAATAGATGAAATGATATTCTTTCTTTAAATATTAAGTGTGGCACATCAAATCAGGGGTTTTGAGGGTCAACAAACCAATTTCCGGTGTCATTTTTACAATTTGAGTTCATTCAGGACTACAAATTTAAGATGGCCGCCAAATATCAATCTCATTATGGTACAATGTGAATATTTCAATAAAACGTTTGTGTAACACATCTTATTTGTAGTTGCATTGGTCCTAGAATGCCTTTATTTTGCTGTTTTGGTTGTTTTCAGCTGACAAATGTTTCTGGGACAGCTCTGCTTATCGGGGGAAATTAAAAATGGCCGCTAAATGCCTTCCACCAATAGGTGAAATTTAATTCTTTCTTTAAATATTAAGTGTGGCACATCAAATCAGAGGTTTTGAAGGTCAACAAACTCATTTCCAATGTGTTCTCGACATTTTGGGCTTATTCTAGGCTAGAAATTCAAGATGGCCGCCAAATTTCAACCTCATTATGGTACAATGTGTAGATTTCAATGAAAATAAAAGTCATGTTACAAATCTTATTTGTAGCTACGATGATCCTTGAATACATTTATTTTGCTGTTTTGGTTGTTTCCAGTTCACACATATTTGTAGGACAACTTTTTTCATCGGGGGAAATTCAAAATAGCCGCCAAATAGTCCACTATCACTTAGTAAAATGTAAAAAGAAATAGCACAAGCTCTTATTTCATAAGACTTACTATGTAATCAAAAATGAATAAGAGTGACATATAAGATTGGATGGTTTCAGCTTTAACAGACTAGGATTCGTCAAAATGTAATGCAAAGATAAACATGTCATTTGTTTGATTAGAATGGTACTCGAAAGACAAAAATAAAGTTTCCCTATTGATCATGTTGATATAAGACCAGTTTGTTTGACACAAGGGATTCTAGAGTAAGCAAGTAAACTCGAGGTAACTTGACTATCTTTGCTCTTTGACCATCATGGCAATTTCTTTCCTTGCATGGCTTGTATAGCTTTTTTTTCCAATCGGCATGAATTATGCAAAAGAAAGTGTTTGATGTTTTTTTTAACAACAGTCCCTCGGTGTAGTTTATGTTGAGTTGAGCTATCTACTATATTTATGTATAACACTAATGATGACATGTACCATTTTGCAATGAAATTCTGAACCTTGCATCTCTATCCTAGCTATTTATACTTAAAATGGAACTATGTAAGAATAGAATGTCTTCCAATTTGGCAAAACAGCGTTAATTATATATGCTTCTTTGAATCATTTTGGCTGGAAGTACCACTAATGAGCATTCGTTGTCCGAATCATGCATGTCTGGTGCATAGAATGTATTCTTCTATTTAAAGAAGGCTGCCCAATAGTAACAGGGTTAGCACTCTCCTTTTTCTTAGAATGTCTTCCAATTTGGCAAAACAGCGTTAATTATATATGCTTCTTTGAATCATTTTGGCTGGAAGTACCACTAATGAGCATTCGTTGTCCGAATCATGCATGTCTGGTGCATAGAATGTATTCTTCTATTTAAAGAAGGCTGCCCAATAGTAACAGGGTTAGCACTCTCCTTTTTCTTCATAAGGACGGTTAAGTTTGTAAATGAACAGGCCTTTCAAAATTTCATCTGCTATCATTACATCTTAGGATAATTTTAAATTCTGGTCGGGATTTCGTCAGTTTTTCTCTACAGTGATTCAAAATTAAATCTGAGGAATCTTCAACTGTGGTAAGATGAAATGGTACTACGTATGTTTTGGCATGTGAAACTCAAGTGGGTGAAATCTATCTTTAAAGCAATTGTCTTGGATATCAGTGTTCCGTACAGTTTGAAGGTTGTTTCTATATCATATATCTTAAACAGGTTTTCATTCTAAATGTTTTCTTACAACAAAGAGTATTTGGTTGGATAGTAAGACGTAGTCAGTGTGACAAGCTTGAAATGAATCTTAGAACAGAACAGGAGCATAAGTCAAAAGAACAGTGACAGGGAAAACGATCTATGTCAAGAATACAGGTCATGCAGAAATCCTGGAAGAACTTTGTTCCTTTGAATTCCTTTTGCAGACTTTCAAATAGGACAATCAATTAAGTATTTGACATGATATTTTGACAGTCTATAGCCCTATGATGTAGATTCTTGCTTCAGGTCGACTTTTATCCCCTTTCTTAAAATATACAATATTTGCAATTTATTTTTATCTTTATGATAAACAAAAATTCTTCTCTTTTACGGTTTGAGAATGTGCAATCTATGTAAAAAGTGCATGTGTAAGCTCATATCGACAAAAGGAAATTACAAATAATAATTCATTAGCATAATTTTAGAGCAGATAAATTTACAGCATGGACCAGACATGAACGTTTCGGGTAATAAACACTCGACATTGAATGAGATGTACCACAGTTATTCGTAACGAAATGGGAATACTGAAGTGAGGAGTCATCTTATGTTTAGCCTTTAATGAACTAATAAGCAAAATGACACCAGATATGGATTTCTTGGCCCTTAAAAGCCCTGATTAGATGTGCTATACTTAATATATCAAGTAATTATTACATTTTACACAGTAGTAGAAGACTATTTGGTGGCCATTTTGAATTTCCCATGATAAGCAGAGTTGTCCCAGAAGCATGTGTTAACTAAAAACAACCAAAACAGCAAAATAAATGCATTCTAGGACCATTGCACATACAAATAAGATGTGTTACACGAACGTTTTATTGAAATATTCACATTGTACCATAATGAGGTTGAAATTTGGCGGCCATCTTGAATTTGTAGTCCTGAATGAACTCAAATTGTAAAAATGACATCAGAAATTGGTTTGTTGATCCTCAAACCCCTGATTTGATGTGCCACACCTAATATTTAAAGAAAGAATTTCATTTCATCTATTTCGGCCATTTTGGATTTCCGGCGATAAAAAGAGTTGCCCAAGGTTGCCAGAGTGGCAACCAAGCTAGAATCGTTCAGTACTACCCCATAGATAAGAATCATCAAAAAAAGTTCATAGGAAAGGACATTTCTAGGTTCCGAAATTTTCAAATCGACTAGTCGCTCTCGGGGAATATGATTTTTCTAGACTGAATAAATCTTCATATCATTCGAACTACCTTGCAATAAATTAAATCTTTGGAATTTGCTCAATAAATTGGAAATGTTTTCATCATTAGCGATGTGAAACCGCCCGGCCGTGACTGTTGTTGTAGTCGTCTATGCACGGTGTCTCTGCGCACTTGACTTCGTACCCGTTGCAGCATTATCGATGTCCAGAAGCGATAACTATGAAAGAAAAAGAGCGATGAACCCGAAGGGACACTCGATGTTTTAGCCAAACCAGCACATTACCATCTGAACCAATCAGATAACGCGTTTTAAAGAATTATTCATATAAGGTGTAATAATATGATTTATATACACTGGTCCATTTTGTATGATTTTTTTCATCGGTGTAGAGATTCATTTGCAATCGGTGATTTGAATTTAAGCGTTTATTGAAAGTATGTTGAGGGTGACATCATCAGATGGGGCAGAATGAAGTTCTCCGTGCACATGGGGTATACTGTAGTACATACCTTACTTCTAATATCTTCTTTTAAATAGGAAAAAATCACTTTATTCATATTTTGTTAAATACTGGCACTGCCCATGCCTCGTCAGAAAAAAGTTGGCCAGAATCCCTGGTACAACATGGAATTTAAATGCTCATGAAATCGCTTCACCCAGTAAAACACGCTCTGTATTTTAAATGCCTATTGATTTAGAAAACAAGACTTAGAGAAGCGGATCTAGAGGGGTGATAGGGGGTCAAGATCCTCTTAAATTTGTCGCTAATCATTATTTTTACCGTTATAACTTATCTTTTTTTTCAAAATCATTGAAGCATTAAATGATACATCCAAGAAATTAATTTAATACATGTTTTCTACATGGCATATGATATGAATACTAGCTTCAAGGGTTATCTATATCTGATATCACATCGATTAAGATCGCATGTGAAATATAATTACTATTCGTTACCTATGACCACCAACATGTTTTGAAGACAAACGGACAGGCCACAATCTATACTAGTGATGACCCTGAATCCCAAATTAGGAGAGCATTAATTTTGTAAAATAGTATACCGTGAAATCATCATATTTCGTGGGGGCTTAATTTTCATGGGTGATCTCATCCACGAATAATCCTCAACGAATAATTGTTCGCTAGAGTTATCTTTCTTTGAACGAGTTGCATCCATGAAATTACGTCCCCACGAAAATACTGAATCTCATGAATCCACGAAAATTTGGCCCCACGAAAATAAATGATTTCACAATATTCATGTTAAGGTTCTTGTTGAGTACTTACCCATCGAGGCGTGTCTTGATGTTCCAAGAAAGAAATACATCAAGGGGGAGAAGAACGAGATATATAAACCACAGATGGGTGGTAAAGAGGATAGTAGGGCGTATGCCATCCCTGAAATGAGAAATGAATATGTTATGCATACTTGAACAAAATAAAAGGGGGGAGTTAAATGCCTAAAAAGGGGTAGCAATGAGGACAGAAACTTGCACATCTTTTAAGATTGAAAATACATGAAGCGTAATGTCAAAGTTATGTAATGTACAGACGAAAGCGGGGTGATGGTGGAAAAAAGGGCGGAGGTAGGCAGGGGGGAGGGGGTTAAATGAAGCGTCGAAAAAGGTAGTTGAGAATTTTTCGAACTACCCCCTCCCTAGATCGCATTTTTTTCTCTCATTGCAGACAAATTGCTTGAATCGCCATATTTGATATTAAAGTCGAAATGGTATGCGCCTATCTAGTATAACATTATACAGATTTAATTCTGGTGTAACACATGTGATATTTATTTGTTTGACAAATGAGGCAGATGACATTCATTTCAGGCATCCTAAACAATAGCCTATATTGTATCTCTCAATCCCGTGATCTTCTTAATCTACAGTCAAACTTCACATTTCAAGTGTGTAAAATATAATTAAGTTAGTATTACCATGCGCGAACCTAGAAAATGTTTCTGGAAAGCGAAGGATGGGGGGAAAGAAAAGTTGACGATTTTAACATCATCACGTTATATTATTGCCAGCTTGTATTTTACGCGCTCCTTGATGCTCATTAGAGGGACAAATATTTCTTTCTTCCTTCGGTGTAGATATGCCTTCTGACATAGTTACCCCCCCCCCCCGCTTTAGAATGCTTTTTCTTCAAGAGATTCGATGTTTCTAGTTATTGTGCTAGTGTGCTAGATCCTTTGAACATGGACCGAGAAAGCATCAGCAGCGGATCTAAATAGCTAGGGCACAGGGATTTATAGATCTAAAAATGGGTTACTTATTAACCCCTGAGGTGCCTTAGAGAATGCATTTTCCCATTTTCTTGAAATCTTTGCATGGCCACCTTCCCCGCCGTAAACATCCCACCTCCTGGACCCCAGCCGAATTTCTTATCTGTTCACAATTTTTTTTAACTTACCTTGTGGAATCTGCATAATTCCCACGGTAAATCCTGCAATGAC
The DNA here is from genome assembly GCA_028142955.1 of Pinctada fucata. Classification (NCBI taxonomy): domain Eukaryota; kingdom Metazoa; phylum Mollusca; class Bivalvia; order Pterioida; family Pteriidae; genus Pinctada; species Pinctada fucata. The sequence goes on along the minus strand of AP027111.1, from coordinate 45,165,969 downwards.
GTCATTGGCAAAATCCTCTCGAAATTTATATTTCTTCAAATTTCTGACAAAGGGAAAACTAGTGTTTGCAAACTGTTTCCATTTTTCTCTAGTGCATTTTCTCTTCGCCCATTTTTTCAAAGACTCGCAGAGCGTATCTGGGGGCACGGGAGGTTTCTTAAATTTTTCCTCAAAATCAACTACCCTTCCACGATATGGTGTGGAAATTTCTCCGTTATTTTCTTTTTCCATGATGCAATGATCATACAAAAAATGTGGCACACTATCTTTTTTCGTAATTCATCAAATACTTTAAATAGTCAACACGGTCAAACCACGTGGTCTTTTGTTTCTTTTTTTAAAAAAATAAATCTGATCTTCGGGGATTATTTCAATAATAGCTCACAAATCTCGCCAACGTGTTGTACTGCTATTTAACGGCCTTGAACTTGAACATTAAAGCCATCGAGTTTTCTGCTAAGAGCTAGCTATGTTTGCAACAGTTGTGCTCATTAAACAGAGATTTAGAGAGCGATATAAATAGGGTTTACGAGCAAATGGGTCACAGTAGCACAAAAAAAAGTTGATTGATCCCTAAAATTACATACGCTAGAGTCAAGATGAAGAGGGAATCAGGTCATTATGTGAAAAAAAGGAAGACAAAGTGGAAAGGCGGGGGGTGGGGGCGCTCGCTAAAGTGTTCTTATCATGCATGCAGTGTTAAATGACTATAATTGTGAATATATGTTAAAACCAATTTGAAAGAGGAATTTTCTATATATGCATGACCATTGAATTTGTGAATATATATATATATGAGGGGTGGACAGGGTGAAAGGGAGGCGGGAGGAAGGAGGGCGGGAGGAGGGAGAAAGGGGGAGGGAGGAGGGAGGGAAGGGGGGAAATGGGAGGGAGGAGGGAGAAAGGGGGGAGGAGGGAGAGAAGGGGGCGGGAGGAGGAAGGATGGAGGAAGGGGCGGGAGGGGGAGGTAAGGGAAGGGTGAAAAGGAGGGGGGTAAGGGGGTTGGAGGGGGAGAGGTATCCCCCTGTCCGCCCCCCCCCCCCCCCCATATATGTGTGTGTTAAGCCAATATAGAATGAATAATTTGTTTAAATTGATGCAGTCTGAACGTCTGCTGTATAATGATGATATTATAAGTAATATTTCATTGAAATCTACATAGAAATGTAATGTTCTAGTAAAGCCCATCCAGGGAAAAGGGTCCCTGCCAATGATTTCGAAAAAATAGGAAAAAATCAGTATTTTGGCATATTACAGGGGTTAACTTGGGATGGTTTCTGCCCCCTTACCAACCTCATTAGATCCACGTGCGCTTAATTGTAAAATATATATAATTGTAGAAAAATGTATGACTTCGCTTCAACGACTCGACTCTGATTTTTTGTACATTTACACCCTCCTCTTTTTCCCAGGGCTAATCCGAGGGGCCGCGTACTCTCATTTCTGCATCAAATTAGAGTAAAAGCGACATTAAATGATTCAAGGTCAACATGGCGCGGATCTATACTTAAAAAAATATGTTCTTTTTCTATCAAAATCAGTCAGTTGAAAGACTAAATTCTAATCAAGGATCATTGAATCGAAATCTGACATTTTCGGGACTTTTCAAGGGTAATTTATTTTCAAATGACTTTATATAGACTGGTCACTCACTATATTTACAAATGTGAATGAGCTAGCTGTAAAGACAGATGGAAATATGTATAGACCACTTAAGTCAGTCACTTATATACAGTAATATGTGGATTGTTAGCCATGTATTAAGAAATAAAAAAATATTTGCACATGTTAAAGTCTCTCACTTATTTACAGACCTCTAGGCCTACATCCTTTTATGAGAAAAAATTAGTGTGAAAAAATATGAGGAGGGGGAGAGGGCCATACCGCCTATATTTGTGCATCTTTTTTCTAAAATAAGTAAAAACTTGGATTTACTCTTTCTGAGCTTGATGAAGTGCCTCAAGCTCTTGCAACACTTTTAAGTCATCCTTCATTCTTTCACCAGCTATAAACCTCTGTATACAGCAGTAAATGTCAGAAGCTTAGAACAAAGAAGAAAAGCAGTCATGCCACTCATTTGGAGTTTTACAGTGTTAACTGTACTACCCTGAATAAATGACAAACAATCATTCCAAGGAATGCATGTGTCGCCTGCAAAACATAGGTCAGAAATCACTTTTATCACGCCTCAGACAAAAATGTTGGAATCTGATTGGTCAGATCATGTGACGCCGTAAAAAAAGCCGTATCAGGCTTGTAAATCCGTATTGGGCGAGTAGTTTATTATGACGTCAACGTGACGCCGTATCATGCCGACGTAGCAAAACAAGATGGCGGCGACCAAGAGATTAAGGCAGACTTCATCAACAGAAATTGACGAAAAAAGACTTAGTTAATTCGTAAATAGATTCCTTATAAACAATTTTAAAAAATAACAATAACAATTGTTTTCAATGATTGATACGCTTAAAGGGGAAACATTTGAGTGAATTGTATGATACAGAGACTTCCACACATACAGTTAGAGGTCTTCGACGTGATAAATTCGTTACACGGTTAGCTACTGACCTGATACGGAAAAATACATGGTGTGAAAAGAAAACCCGTATCGGGCTCGGCTTTCGCCTCGCCCGATACAGGTTTTCTTTTCACACCATGTATTTTTCCGTATCAGGTTACTAACTGACCGTGTAACTAATATTATAGGGTGTGACAGACAGACGGACGACAGACAAAGTGATCCCTAAGTGTCGCTATGCTTCGCAGGAGAAAAAAAAATACCAAGCATAAATTGACCTTGACCTTTGACATTAATAATCAAGAGTTCTTCCTCTTGTCTATGCAATCCATAATGTTAGGTTTGAAAACCATAGAGCTAATATGAGTCCCATCAAAACGTTTGAATGAAAGCAACTTGGTGTGATCTTGAAATTTGACCTTGAAAATCAACCTTTGACAAAACTCTGATTTTGATAGGGTTCTTACTCTTTTAAGGAGTGTGAAGTTCGTAGGTCTAATGATTCAGTCTGTATACTGCCATTAAGGATATTATGGTAGATATACAGACAGACACATGGACAGACAATGTCATAAAATGATATCAGTCCAAATATGAGTGTATAATAAGTCAATGCAAAGTGTAGTACAATGACAAAGGACGGACATGTGCATCACTATATACCCCCACCATTTTATGGGGGGGGGTATAATAATGACCTTGACTTTTTTTTAAAGTTTTAAATATGCAAAAATGGGAAAAAACTCCTATAAACTCATCATCATTCGTAAATAGTAATACGTGTCATATTGAACTGTAAAGCTCCGACCACCAAACGAAATAATGAAAAGGACACTTTATAGTGTTACTTAATTCATTAGACACATGTTACATATCTGAAATGAAATTTGCTATTATTTTACTGACTTAATTCAAATAATTATACATATTTCACTCTCAGATCTCTAGGTACCTTTGCCATTATAAATTAGGTTATACATGTAAATATGCATTTCTCACAATTACTCAAATCGAGTCTCAATTTTTGAGTTTTTGAGTTTTATTCACGTCATTTTAATTACTCTAACATAAATACACAGATTATGGAATAATGGATTAATAATGTCACACTATTGCATTTGACAAAGTATAAAACATAGCAAACGACGCTGATTTTTAAGTAAAGGGTTCAGACTGTACATACATGTAGTACAAAAACAAATCACTACTCACATTTGGTCTATAATTAAAAGAGTTTGTAGAATTCAAGCAAATATAAAAAGAAATATTGCACCATCCTTTTGTTTATAAATTTTCATATTCATATTCAAAGTTTAGAAATTATGCCTTTATATACAAAAGCAGAAATTCTTTTTTTAGATATTTTAAGTAAACATACATTCAAAGTATCTTCAAAGATGATTGGTTCATTCAAAACTTTTCTGACCAATGGAAGCTCATTTCTTCATAGAGTACATCTGTTCTTAAATTTGATTGGTTCATTTGAATTTGAATTTAAATTGTAGTTGCCAGTGATTGGTGGATTGGAGGTTGGAAGCATCGCACATGCTCAACAGGAACACTGTCTACATCACTTGTTTTCAGATATTTATTCAGCACAGCAAAAATCTGGTTGTTCAAAATCTGGAACTTTCTGATCCTGTCCACCATCTTCTTAAGTTGCTGCAATTAATAAAATAGTTCAATCAGCCCAAGTTTATTCTCAGAAATTTTGTAAAGTCTACATATATCGCATACAAAATATCAGTATCAAACATAGAGAACGGTATCACATAGTCAAATTCTATATACAATAAATTCCTTGCCAGATCTAATATTGAATGATAAGGTTATAAACATCAGTATGATGTGGAAATCGAAGAGTTTAATGTATCAGAAAATCTGAAATGGGTGTTTCAAAACCAACAACACTCTGTTGCAGCACCCACAGCAAAACCACAAAACACCCAATGCAAAGAAACAGACCAGACACCCACAGAAAGATACACAAAAGGGACAAGAAACACCAACTCACACCATAGAAACATCAAACACAAAAGACCACACATAAACCAACAAGACCAATGCGCAACCGGTGCCGACTTCCGACAGCCATCTGCCATGCAAGTAGCAGACGGTGTGGTTATCTGGATTACGTGCGCATAAGGAAATGTCTTATTTGTATCAGACATCAACATGTACAGAATATTTATACATGTACTGCTGTTTGATGAATAATGTGACCATGTGAAATTATTGGAATTCTAAAAGAGATCTTACAATATTCATGATACTGTATACTTGACAGTTTTTGCCTGCATTTTATTTTTGTTCTTTTCACACAATGTTCAGAGAGCACATGTACAACTACACTGACTCAACAAATTGTTTAGGACATTTTTAAAGTAGACAGATGAAAGACTTTGTCAATCATTTTGGTATTTACAAAATGAAAAAAAATTGTTTGGGCAAATTAAAACCTCAATATTTAAAAAATCCTTTTGTGCCTTAAAGTACAATGAATCATTGACCAAATTGATAAAATTTTGAATACTTACTATTCCTTTTACATTTTCATCTTTCATGTCTACTCTGTTGACTTTGAGTATGTGGTAACAGAAATCCAAGGCCTCAAACCTGCGCTGCTGGGAGAGCAGAACGATAAGGGCACATCCAGCCCAGTTCAACCCCTCACCATACAATTCTCTGTAAAATAGCATACATTATAATAAGAGGAGCTAAAAAATATTAGCATAGCATGGTTTTGAAAGCAGAATGGCAAGGAAAACAACTCTCTGTAAATAGAATTTGGCATAAGTATCCTGGCAATTTTAACCAATCACACTGTCTGCATTTTTTATTTTGTTTAGCAGGGAATTTGCTGAACATTAAGAGTTATTCCTCTTTCCTTACAGATTAGCATTATTCCTGACTTTAATAGAAATATATACGTAAAGTCATAGTAACTATACTATTCTAAGACTTTTTATTTTCTTAAGCCCCTGTCACACCTACACATTCTGGCATGGCGTTCGCACTACGACTGCCAAAACTGTACGAAACATGGCATGAACGTAGTAAGGACGTGGGGAACGTAGTAAGAACTCGCTGATACATATTGAGGTCTTAGTAAGGACGCCGGCGAACGTGCCAGTACGCCGAGCCACCACGACCATTTTGAACTGTTCAAAACAGTCATAGTGAGGACGCGCTGATGACAGAACGTGTTAAGGACTACTTGCAAACGTATTGAGAACTTCATGGACGTATTAGAAATGTGTCGTGAACATAGTAGGGACGTAGTACGGACGAATAAAACTTTTACATATTATCATATGGAGATCATCACGTCTCTGCCGTCCTTACCACGTTCTTCGTTTTAGGGGTCGAAAAAATCAAAATAGACCTCGCACAAACAATTTATTCTTTGAGCGTGTCATGATCATAGCATGAACGCAGTAGGGACTTTGAGAACGTAGTAATAACGCCGTATGATCGCAACACAGACGCCTTCGTGGTAGTGTGAACTTGGGGTTGATGGTAGTGCGAACTTGACAAAACGTATTAAAGACGGGAAGGACGCAGTACTAACGTGTTACGGACTGTAAAGGTAGTGTTGCGCACGAATTGGAGTCGTCAATTATTCTTTCGGAGAACCCTTCCGGGTGAAAAATGCCACGTTCTCACTTCGTTCATGAAAAATTTCAAGGACTTCAAGGACGTAGTAAGAACGTCTTGAGAGAAGGTGTAGGTGTGACAGGGGCTTTAGCGTTCAATGAAAATTGAAATAATCTATTTCATAGTGCCTTTCCTTAATTTCAAATATTTATTTATGCAGAATTTTTTTTTTAAATCAAATGAGCGATCATTTTTAGCCACTAGCCCTAAGATTAATTTTACTAGTTTTTTGTATAGTTCTTAATGAATTTCTACTAGCCCAGCAACAATTTTGGTTGTCTCGGGCATTGGGCTAGTGAGTTTTGGAAAAGACTGAGCAATCCTAATCAATACTTACTCTATGGTGAATTCATTTTCTCCAACTGGAATGCAGAAGACAAACTGCATAGCACTCCACAGTCGATGAAATTCTGTGCATTCATCAATGTTCATGACTCCGTTAGAAGGCTGCTGCCCCACCCACATAGGATCCTCAATGAACGAGCGTATACGAGAGAGGACGATCTCAAACATGGACAGACCGCAGCACAGCCTTTCTCTGGTAAGTAGGTCACCTTCGGCTGCTATGTCTGCTTGCTAGAAATGAAATTTTATTTTTGTTATGACGGAAATGTATGTCACAGTTGGAGGGGGGGGGGGGGGACAACAGACAGAGGGTCAGATAGACAGACATACAAATGGAGAATATGACAGAAGGAAGGAGGAAAGCAAGGACGGACAGATTTATGGATGGAACAACAGACATAGATCAATGGATAGATAAACAGATGGAGGGAAACATAGATTGACAGAGAAAATGTCAAGGGGGGAGGAGGGAGTTAAGGTTGGATAGACATACAATTGTAGAGACAGGTGGACAAGCAAAGGTTGAAGAGTGACAGTTGAAGGATATGATGCATGGAAACAGTCTGAATCTTACCAAAGTGACAAAAATTTGCAAATTAAATGAAAACAACAGATAAAAAAATTATATGTATTTAGAATGAATATTCATAGAGTTGCTAAATTAAAAAAAAATTACAGTTGAAAAAATGTAGCAGTTCTACAAACTTACCTGTGGTGTACCTAGTTTACTGATGACAGGTACCACTTGTAGGGCTGCATACTTGGCTTCCAATCTTCTCATTACATTCTTAAGTTCCTGCTCTTTTTCCTTCCTATTGTCTCCCTCTGTAAACATAATTATGATAAAATAGTTAACACCGAAACACTAAAGCTTAAGTCAACAGATAAGGGGCTTAAGATTTTTCCAGGATATTAAAATGATAAATGCGACGGCCTGACAAACTTTTTTGCGTTACATGTATTCCATTTCAACTGCTTACCTTTTATTGGTATGAATGGTTTGGGTATGATGTTCTGGAAAGGCGCTGCATGCTTCAGATCACAAACCTCTTCTTGAGTCTGTAAAACAATAGAATATGTTACATATTAGAAAAGAAGTTTATGTATCCCTACATGTATGTACATTCTCAGTCAGTATGAGTGAAATGCAATTTTCCTTGATCTCTGATCGTTGACTGTGATTTTCTGACAATTTCCCTAATCATAGTTGAGAAATTTATTATTATTAATGTTGTAGGTGGTTCTAAAGTCATGTTATACTAATGATTGATTAATTCTATTGTAACCTCTGGAATGACGTCGTTCTAAAATATCATTGACACACATTGTCAATCAAATGAATGGTAAATTTTGTGTCTTTTAAACATAGGGTATTCAAAGATTACATAGCTCGCCTGTACAGGTTTTTGTCAGAAACCAGGTTAAAGTTTTTGAAAAGTAGGTAAAAGTACAAGGTCAAGGTCACTAGGTCAAAGGCAATGGTCTCAAATGAAAGGTCAAGGTCACTAGGTATCTTCATATGAAATATAAAAGCCCAACCCCTTATAGTTCAAGAGATATAGTCCAGGTTAAAGTTTTGTCTACGGACGACGACAACGACGACGACGAGAGTATGGCATTAGCTCTCCGGAATTTTTCGTCCCGGCGAGCTAAAAAGAAGAATGGGAAGAACAACTTTGGTATTCACTTTCCTTTTGTTACCTGAATGTGACTTTGACCTTTTACGTTTAACTTGGATGTGACCTTGAACTGTGCTAAACAATTCTATGTCACACAGTTATTACTTGTCAATAATACAGAAGTGTTCCATCTCTTTACCTTCTTGAAGAAAATTTCAAACCAGACACGTGTTTCAGTTAGTAAATCCTAGCCAAATGTATTTCAGTAGCGCCCTCTGGATTTATTTTTGGAATCTAAATTTGTGCGTTTACTTTGCAGAGAGTGCGAGTTACGTTCACATGTCTTTTGTTACTTGAAGGCGACCATGATTTTTTACTTTAACTTGGATGTGGCCTTGGACTTTTCGCAAAAATTCTATAAGACACGTACGTAATAACGGTCAAATTGCACGAAGACTCTACGACGAACATTGGCTCCGTGTGAAAGATGCTCGTGAATGTAGATCTACAGAAACTATTATCCATTCATTTCCATTGTATTTTCTGAATCAATCGATGGAAACTGAGCATAAAACATTTGTAATTTCTTGTTTGCTAGATCAAAAACAGTGAAACTTGATATCAATCTACATGTACATCGCCCCGCCCCTCCCTTCTTCTCAGTTCCTCCACGTTTATTTTTTCATACAATAGGGTCGCTAATTGCATGTCAAATAATTCATTAATAAATTTCTCAAAATTTACACATCTTACTACAATATAAAGAGATGTCAATATTCCAATAAACAAGCACTACCTTAAGTTTACACAGGGACAGATGATTTTCGTTACGCAGTGTAATCTATGATAGAGGTAGCGCATCTGTCGGATGAAGTTTCCGATATTCTCGACAAGTTTTCGATCGAAATAGAATCAGTATCAGGTCTTTAATCACATAAATTTTTCAAATTCTTAAACTTTAATATGCTTAAAATTTCTACATTTATTTAAATGATATCTGTGTTATGCAAAATCCCGAATGGCATTGATAGAAAGCCGTTTCATTAATATTAACCCCCCCCCTTTTTTTAAATTCTGACTTACAATTTTTGTCAAAGTAAGTTTTTCTGAAAGTCTTTCCACTCAAGTACTTGAGTCGATCAGTAATCGAAATATAAATTCCCCTTTCTTTTGCGAAAATGTAACTAAAGGCATTTTGGTTTTTGTGTAAAGTCGAAGAACAGTCTTATTATTTTTTTAAACTAGAAAATCATTCGACGTACTTCTTGTATCCGTCAAATTTTCCATTTGACTTTAAAAGCAGGACGTTTCATCTAAACTAGCTCTCTATAAGCATGTTGCTTTTCTGACAAAGAGCAAAGTCGAATCCTTAAAGTGCAAAGTCGCAGATAAAAATGGACTCGTGCATTTTTCTCTCTGTCTTCAATCAAACTTGATCTTTCGTAAACATGTTCCATAATTATCAGATCAGGAGATCGAGAACTTGAAATAGTATTCCCTGACAGGTGTCTTATAATCATGGATCATTTGAAGGGCACAGTAAACAATGAAGACGCGCTGATTTTCTCTGACGGCCCGCAAGTTCCATTTTCATCACACTCCCCCTTCTAACAATGTGGCGCAATCCGAAGCATTCCACAAGTTGGTTTAAAAGCATGTCCTTTATCTCTGATCTATCAATCATATCGCATGATTATAATATTTAGTCCGAATTGGAACAAATACGAATTGTTGACACGATTCATTACGGTCAACACAATCTAAATTTGAAAAGCAAATAGGAGAAATTAGCTCATTGCCGATCCATCATTCACTAAGGGGGGTTCGCGGACTTCGAACGTGTGGAATGATTTTTCATGAGACAAAATCGGGGAATCACCGCGGAGATAAGCGCTGAGTTCCTACCATTAAGGACAGATTCGTACATGGTACATGTCATGAGTCGCAGACTTTTGGTAACGTACATTTGGTGCAATATAAGGCGTTTATAGCAAAGAACAGGGGCATAGGGGTCCTGTTCATAACATATGAGGATTATAGGAGGAAGTAAAGTCGGACAGAACATTTCATGTTTGATATATCCTGGGAATTTTTCATCCCATTGCAATAAATGGACAAGAGAACAGTGTTTACGAAAATAGCCGAATACATTTTACAACATATATGCAGAATTCTATACAGTGACTGTATTGTTGGAAACCGTATTTCTTTTTTGGATTTTGAAAATATCCGTTCGGAGAAAAAGAGGAGCAAGAACATGGGAAACACAGATTATGACGCAAGGATGACGTAACGAGAATTAGATTCACCCACAAAATAAAATTCTTACTGGAAATTGTGATCTGAGTTTCTGAAATATTCTGTCGGATTTTATTTTGATCAGTTTTTAACTTACTAGTTAACTGTATTATATCAAAATACATGAAAAGTACAGAGAAATCGTAAGCTACGAGACAGATTCCATTCCAGTAATGAGTTCAACACACGGATTCTGCCAAGGATTTTTTAAAGGAAAATCTGCACATTTAAATTAAGTTGAAATAATAGACCAAAGATGAACAAAGGAATGCATTAGATAACAAGAGAGAAAATTCTAAATAAAGAAATATAAAGGTAAAGTCTAGTATGTTACTCAACTATCATTTCATGATCAACGAGTGCAAATAAAAGTAGGGCAAACATGTTGGTATGTAAGAAATGAAAATTATTTTCGAAACAACATTTTGAACATCAAATTTATTTTGAGGATATAATTTTTATTTTCTACCTTCGTTATACCCCCTCTTATAAATAAATAAATAATGAAGTAGTGTCCTCCGTAGGGAAGTTTAATATAATAAATAACCATGAACACTCCATATCCACAAATTTTCGGCCACTCGGCCTTTATAAAGTGGAAAAGCACGAATACAAAAGAATTCTACGTAATATCCATAACTGCTGGTAAACAAAGCCCAGCGTAATATCCATAACTGCTGGTAAACAAAGTCCAGCATAAAATCAACGCTGGGCTTTGTTTACCAGCAGTTATGGATATTACGTAGAATTCTTTTGTATTCGTGCTTTTCCACTCGATAAAGGCCGAGTGGCCGAATATTTGTGGATATAGAGTGTTCATTGTTATAAATAAATAGTTTTGATTTGTCGGAAAGAAGATACTGGAACGATAGTAATAATAGACTGATTCATGAATAAAGAATGGAGAAAAAAAAAGGAGTGATTGGAAATATGAATCGCATCGTATTTAATCCATCGATTATTCATCAATTGTACTGCTTTTACTAGAAATATATCGGGTAAATTTTAATGTTTTTTATATGAATGACAGAAATAGAAACACCACTTTCGTATCAGCGTCGAAGGACAAATATTTTTTTCATTAATACGTCATCATCTTTTTGTTCTTATTTGCTTGAATACCTCGAAATAGTAAATCCAAACAAATTCAATGAATGACTGTAAGTAATGATGCAAAATTCCAAAACGCCACGGTGATCTTTGCTGCGAAAATATTCACTTCTAGATTTTAAACTTTTTTTCAGATGACGTCATGTGACATCAATTCCACGGAGATCGCCTTCACCGACAGCGGCATCCCGTCATTCATCCAAGTGACGCGATGGCTCAAATTCTGCAAGACCGTCTACGTCAACAAGTGTGACCTTTATGCACTGAGACCACCGCTGGGTAATATTTCCTACATGCTTTCACAGTCTACCCACGAGGACTGTTTCAATACCAAACATCTAACGGCGTACTGCATATCGATAATTCTCAGCGTCGTCACAATCTTAGCCAATACCGTCATTCTTGCCGCCTTCGTCAAATCCCGGAAGCGGCTGATCAGCTGTTCAAACATCCCGATAATCAGTCTCGCAATTTCGGACTTGCTTGCCGGCGTGACCTTTCTGTACTCTTCAACTTGGAACATCCTGATCCTGACGGCCGGGTATAAGTTTGACATCATGGAAACTCTATACTACGTTAAACTTCGGACGAACAAATATCTCTGTTTGACATTGGACGGACCGGGGTTCGTTTTCGCAAGTATGATGTCATCGGTCCTCAGCCTCGGAATAATAGCTTCCGATCGATATCTTGCGATTTTCTATTCCTATCAGTATCCGAACTGGATTTCTATTCCAAAGGTGGCCGCCATTCTTATTGCATCATGGGTAATATCCATACTCGTCGGAATCTTGCCGTTGTTTGGTTGGAATAATTGGCAGGATACTTCCACCTGTCAGCTGACGAAAGTGATGCATTATGGGTACTTGGCATTATGGAGCACAATTTGTTTCCTGAGCGGATTAATAATTCTTTTTATTTATATCCGCATTTTCGTTCTGGCGCGAAAGCATAGTCGTCAGATCGAGTCCTCTAAAGTCAGCAATACGACAAGTTCGTACAGTCTGCCGAGCACGTCAGATTCGTCTACTTCCGGTGACTTGAACAAACTAGTGAAAAGTGCCCGTAAACAATCGCAGGTGGCGCTATGTACAGCGGAAGCGGAAATAGCACAGAATGACGAAGACAGAAAAGAATCTCAAGGTCGGAGAGTGGGTTTCAAAGATGAAAATGAAATAGCAGAAACTAGTTTCAATCAAGATTCTCCAGAAAACAAGAAAGATGAGATAGTTGTGAAACTAGGACGTATGGTCGCTTGGTCTGAGACTGATTTAGTTCCGGGGACGAGTTACGGCGTGGAAACTAGGCCAAGGTCAAGTTCAACCCCGGACCTAATACAAAAGAACTCACAAGAATTGGATTCTGGGATATTCGAATCCATAAATTTGAAAGAAATAACGCCTGCAGATCAAAACCACGACGAGCCACGCCAATCCGTTGTGTCATCGACCACTGTTGGTCGTATGTCATTGGCATCCACAAAATCGCATCGTCGGAATAGGCGTCCAACCATGAAGGCCGTGAGAACAACAGCCATGATTCTGGGTGCGTTTTATGTGTCCTGGACGCCACTGTTGGCGTACCTGCTGGCGTTCCGTAACAACTATGACAATTTGACAGTCTATTATTTAGCAGTGGTGACGCAGCTGAATTCTATTTTTAACCCAATCATGTACGGATACAGACAAAGTGACATCAAACGTGCGGTGAAGAGTTTATTTTCTTGCCTACCATGCTTACGGCCAAAATCATAACATTGGAAGAAATAAAAATTTCTTGTCCATAATGTACGTTTGAAAATTTATTTACATATAATTATACTTAATTTTACTTTTCATTGATATGGATTTTAATTGCAATGTTGACACTTATTCACTAGTGTGTCCTTTTGTGTGTTTTTTCGTCTTTTTGTACTTAGACTGCATGCATGCATTTCATTGAATAAAGATCGACATGCTGTTTTAAGAGAATCTTCGTCAATTTATACTCTAACTTAGATACTTTGAACCAATAAGACTTGCTTCTGAAGTTTCTAAAAATTACGAACTGAGGAAAAAAAATAGACTATGACCAACAGACTAGCAGAGAGACCAACATATCTGCAAACAGACCGACAGACTAGCAGAGGGACCAACAGATCTGCAAACAGACTTACAGACTAAAAGACAAACATAATGACTAACAGACCGACAAACAGACTGGTAGACAGACCAACATTCTAGCAAACTAACAGATCGATGGACAGACCAGAGACTAGCAGACAGATGGACACACCAACAGCCTTGCAGAGAGACCAACAGACCAGCAAATAGACCAACAGACTAGCAGACAGACCAACAGATTGGCAAACAGACCAGCAAACAGACAAACAGACCAACAGACTAGCAAATAGACCAACAGACAAACAGAAAGACCAACAGATTGGCAAACAGACCAACAGACTAGCAGACAGACAAACAAGCAGACAGATCAATATACCAACAGACAAACTAACAGAATAGTAGACAGACAGACTGTCAGACAAACCAACAGATGAGTGGTATGACTGGCAGACAAACCTAAAGACAATCCAGGCAGGCAGATGGACAAACCAACTGATTATCAGACAGACCACTAGACAAAGAAGGAGTGAGACAAAAGGACTACTAGTATGCAGTATACCACATAAAGATTTATATACATAAAGACCACATCAAAATGCACCATTACACAATATGTGCATGGAAAGGATACATGTATTCCTAGGTAGTACCTATAGGCACATCAAACAGAATTTTCCAATAGCTTCTGGAAAAATAGTCTGTTTGAACTTTGACCTTGTGTAAATCAAACAGATGCCTGACTGGTTGACAAATTACATGTGGGTCAGCTAGAGCATCATGGATTTCTGTTAAAGTATTTAAACCAACACTGTATCCCTATTAATAAGTAACATAAATCCAAGGCTTATGAGACACCCTGGCAATTTTTCTGATTTACTGAATTGAGTACCTATGCTCTATCAGTATGCTCCTTTTTCAAAAAGTCTAGATAGCGCTGGACTGGACAGGTTTTCAAAGGAGGTATACAAAGAAGTCACAAGAAACTCTAGACTAGTTTTACATGTATCTATGCTTTGAATAGGGACCGACAGAAATTCAGCTTCTATGCAAATTTCAGCTGAATACTGTACATGTACTTATTTTACCACAACCAAATTTTAGCCGAAACAGGACAAATATAAGCAAATCAATGTACATGAATTAGCATAACCATGAAGTGGCGCACTTGACTAATTTTCCATCATAATCTATAAGAGCTTTTAATACATTCAGCAAACTAATGGATTACAACACTCTTTTCATTGCCTACTCTGCTAAAATATGAATCGCGCTAAATCAAGTACACATACAGTGTTTGAAAAAGAACAGTAAAACTCATTCACTCACCAGAGCCTGTTCTACAAGCAGACAGAAGAGGAAAGAATTGCCGACCTCTCGGAAACCTTGGAATACTTCTGTCCTCAGATCTGGATACTGTATCAGATCGTTTAGCTGAGCTTGGTAGTAACCCATCACACCTACAATGGAATTATCATTAGAAGTGTGAATTTTTTTTATTTGAAATTAAAAATAAGATATTGCATATCCTCATTTTTTACAAATGGCTACACTGGGTAGTCCCAAAAAGTGTCAAGTTTCCTCAATTTTGGGACGTCTTTATTTCACATTGGGCAACCTAATTTTGCAAGCTTTCTTTCCTTCAATCACCTTAATACCTTTATTACGACTTCAGTTCTATGAGGGCTGACCAGATCTTTTATTCGAGCAACATACATGTATTTATATAATTTCTTTCTTGTCCGGAAATGACCAAGCTTTTAAACAAAAATTGAACTCAATATTCATGTAAAAAATATTTACCTGGTGAGCCGTAATCAAATCTGAGTAACCTACAGACAGGTCAGGCATGATCTTCATCAGTGTTCTCACATATATGTATTTACCTGGTGAGCCGTAATCAAATCTGAGTAACCTACAGACAGGAGGCATGATCTTCATCAGTGTTCTCACATACATGTATTTACCTGGTGAGCCGTAATCAAATCTGAGTAACCTACAGACAGGAGGCATGATCTTCATCAGTGTTCTCACATACATGTATTTACCTGGTGAGCCGTAATCAAATCTGAGTAACCTACAGACAGGAGGCATGATCTTCATCAGTGTTCTCACATACATGTATTTACCTGGTGAGCCGTAATCAAATCTGAGTAACCTACAGACAGGAGGCATGATCTTCATCAGTGTTCTAACATACATGTATTTACCTGGTGAGCGGTAATCAAATCTGAGTAACCTACAGACAGGAGGCATGATCTTCATCAGTGCCCTCACATACAGTACATGTATTTACCTGGTGAGCCGTAATCAAATCTGAGTAACCTACAGACAGGAGGCATGATCTTCATCAGTGATCTAACATTCATGTATTTACCTGGTGAGTCGTAATCAAATCTGAGTAACCTATAGACAGGAGGCATGATCTTCATCAGTGTCCTCACATACATGTATTTACCTGGTGAGCCATAATCAAATCTGAGTAACCTACAGACAGGAGGCATGATCTTCATCAGTGTTCTCACATATATGTTTTTACCTGGTGAGCCGTAATCAAATCTGAGTAACCTACAGACAGGAGGCATGATCTTCATCAGTGTTCTCACATACATGTATTTACCTGGTGAGCCGTAATCAAATCTGAGTAACCTACAGACAGGAGGCATGATCTTCATCAGTGTTCTCACATACATGTATTTACCTGGTGAGCCGTAATCAAATCTGAGTAACCTACAGACAGGAGGCATGATCTTCATCAGTGTTCTCACATACATGTATTTACCTGGTGAGCCGTAATCAAATCTGAGTAACCTACAGACAGGAGGCATGATCTTCATCAATGTTCTCACATACTCCATCATGGTACCTTTAAGCTGTAAGTAAAAAAATACATTTTTGTCAAAAAAAATTCTTACTTTCTTCTTTCTTTAATGATTTAAATACATACATGTAGATCAATTCTGATGGCAATATTTATCTAGAAAATTCGAAATGTTACAATGCTATATGTTGTTTGACCAAGAATGGAAGCCTGTTTGTCTGAGGTCAAAAACATTGTGATATGTGACAAAATTTAGAGATTTGCTTCCTGCATCAGAAGGGTCAGTTGTAACATACTGGCATTAGAACTGAGTAAGTCTTTCATTCAAATTTTCAACTCAGAAGGTCTGTACTTTTTTTCAAGCCAATAATACTTGTCACTGTTCCTGACAGATTAGGTTGTTAATTATGAAATTGTAGGTTGTAAGATGTCATAATTGATGGCTGAGCATTAATTTATTGGATGGTCCATTGATTATGTCGTATGAATTAAACATACTAAAATTCTGCCAGGTGAAGCCATGTTGGACATTTTGCCGTATGTGAAACAGCTTGAAGTTAGCCGTTTAGAAACATAACACAGGATAATTCTTTTGTATCTTACAATAACTAAAAAACAAACATTAAACTTACCAGATTTTTCACAATCTTTAATAGTTCCTCTATGACCACTGCGATGCCTTGGTAACCAAGGAGACGACACATTGACCTGAAGTGTGGCACGCCCACAAAGCCGTGATAGAGGTTATAAATAGCACTGTATGAGGTGGAGAGAGACTTGGTCCCCCACATATAGGAGTAGGAGGGAGCGGGCGCCTTCTCTCTCTGACTTTGCTGAGTGAACGGGAGTTTGGTTTTCACGAACCTGTAAAAGGCATGGGTAACAAGATAGAAAGAGTGAAGTTACATTTAATACTGGTAAAGCTGAATGACAGAAAAGATACTGAAAGAAAATTTTCAGTTTCAAAGGTTTGTGAATGTACCTGATTTCAAAAGGTTTGGAAGTACAGTCACTGTGGTGTAAATACAGCAAAATGAAAATTTAGAAATGCAGCTATGTAATTGTAACATCTATTAGCTGACAAGGCTTTTGATTTGTGTTCAATTTACATTTTCATCCTGTAGCAAAATGAAAATAGGAATCTGATCCTTTTATCAATTCTGAAAAAATCATTCCAAGGAATACGTGTGTTGCCTGCGAAACAAAGTGACACTTAGGAATCAGATCACTTTTACAGTATATAGGGTGTGACAGACATCCAAGTGTAACAGACAGACGTACAGATGGACAACGGACAAAGTGATTCCTACTTGTCGCTGTGCTTCAAAAATTCTCCTTCCCTAAATATACATGCTATGGCATTGTCAGTGCAACAGAAAGTACATCATTTCTATAAATTAAACACATGTATTTTTTCACAGGATTTTATAATTTTACACTTTACATTGTTTCATCAAACTTACCTGTTTGTGGCAGCATTGTAGCAGTAATTTGGCAAGAAATCGTAGTTTAGTTCCCAGAAAACGTGTAGCGTAATTCTGCCATATGGTGCCGACACGTTATGATTCGCCTCGCGTAACATGGCGTCAAAGTCATTCAGTGTCAGGTATTTTCCCATCAGCTTGTGGGCAAGTTTGTTACATTCCATCAATCCTTCTAGCTCCTGTTTAAGATAAAATATTATGTAGATCAATATTCTAGTATCAATTAAAACTCAAGTTGATACTATTGGACATTTTTCATGCTAGCGGACTTCGCACCTCGGACATTGCACTTCGATGGGACCGTGTCACAAAAGTAAATGGTTGGTGTTATCCCAATGAACCTAGAATACTTTGTGTGACAATTTATTTGTTTTCATGCATGAATACACTTTTTTGGCTCTCCAGTGTCATTTTGTCTATTGCTTGTCAAGATTTTACTCTTCAAATCGCACCTGATTTCTAACATACATGTATGACCCCTACATGCACGAAGTCCGGACTGCGAAGTCTGAAGTACGTCATCTTAAAAAATGTCTATTAGTTCTTTCATTAGAGAATAAAAGGCTTGGAATGCTTTAGCATTAAACATACATGTATACTTTGAAAATTTCTACAATTAAAGGTAAAATTACTCATTGAGAAATTTATTGTAGCTTTACCGACATGCATTCCATCGTTTCCGTCATATTTTCAAATTTAATATTCAATGATCAATCTTAATCAAATCGATTAATACTTACCACAATGCCTGTGATGTCACCAGCCTCGAATTTTGAGATCGCCACGTCTAGAGCTTTTTGTAATGAGGCGTTTACTCTCTGACCAATCAAACGATTCAGATCTATGGAGCGCCCAAGAATCTGCCAAAAATAAACATGATAAATCACAAAATGGAAAGAAACTACAGTACTAATGAATGAAAAATTCCTTAAATCTATTCATAAACGGCTGAAGTCTTTAGAAGTACATGCAGCACTACATACAATTATAATACTAGGTCCTCTTCAGCACATTTCTTCCAGGTCTTACCGTCAAATTGAATACCGTATAACCAGAATTTTTCATGAAATACTTATTATATAAATTTTTGCTATATTCTTGATTGATTAGGAAAGGCCAAAAATTATTCTCGCAAAAAATTGTGTGTTTGATAAGGTTGTTATATCCGCTACATTTGTTCATATTGTACATGTGCCATTCTTCACTTTTCCTGATTAAACGTAATGAGGAGTGAATTGAGTGTATTCTTATGATAGAACTAACTAAAAGTTCAATCCTGAAAGGTACAAAACAGTAACATCATATGAATATATTAGTTTGTAATTCAGGAATTGGGAAAAATTATACTCGCGAAAAAAAAACCAACACCCTATCTTACCATAACATCTTGAAATTTGATACTCATGAAAATTTCTGTTAATTTATGTACATGTACAAGTACTTGTAAACAACTTAACAAACATGTATAATGAGTATCAATATGCTACACATATAACACATATAATGTCTTCAAGATGATCCATCTTCATCAAAGTTCATATCAGAAATTCAGAATTTTCAGCAAAAAGACCCTAAATCTATATGTACCTTACACATTTTAACCGTACCTGTACATGCCGTTGTTTCAGCAAGGTTTGGTATCTGTTTGCCGTGGGATAAGGTATTTTGATGCCGACCCCGGCACATTCCGCTCGGAATCTTTTGTCCAGCATAATACTAAAGTAAAAACACGATTTTTCACATTTACATGTATCTCAAGGTAAAATAGTCCAAAGGCATATGGTTGCAATTTTATCAACATACATATAAACATGTGCATGTATGTGTTAATATAATTCTGAAAATCTTCTAATCAAAATTAAGTAACTGTTCATTCTTTCATACATGCACTTTTCAAACTGAATGCAACATTAGAAGCCATTGAAAAAATCAAAACAACGGTCTCAGAAGTAAGATATTACCTGCACTTTAGAAGGACGTTTAAGGTAATGTTTTCTCTTTTTTAATTTTTTAGACCTACCTTCCAGCGAGGTGTTTGTAATAGGCAAAAATCTGGTCACTCAGCTTGTACACAAACTGATCAAAGCAAAGATTCACCTGAAAATGAAATTAAATATCGATAAAAGAAATGTATGTCAAGATGGACCAGGTTTCTTTGAATAGTGAAACTGAAATTCATGTACATGTATAATATACATGTATCTAAGGAAAAGATGTTTAAGAATGTCAGTGAATCAACATAAGCACTAAATTTCTAATTTTCAGACTTTTTGTTCTGTGCAACAGGCCACTTGCCAAAATTCGTTATGGCTGACAAAATACCGAAAATGTCCGAGGTAGGTAATTTTTGCGGACTTTTTCATTGTTACATGTAGGTCACAATGGAATTGCGTCTTTTAACAGTGACATCAGAATATAAAATAACTCCAAAAGATGTTGACTTGGGACATTTTGTGCTTTCTTACAAGATCGGAAAATGGTCTATTGACAATGCATGTAACTGATATTATAAAGGATTAAATGAATTTTAATAACATTGTATATGTTCTGTCAAACTGACTCCGAGAAAAAATTCAAGCTACTTTTAAAAAATAAAAGAAAAATATTGTCTGCAATTTGTCTTGGGTAATGCAGCAAACAGAATTGTAACTGTGTAATTCATACAGCATTTTGTATCTAGAGAAATTTGAATAGTGCATAAAATCATAAGATATTGGTAATCTTGAATTAGAAGTGTTTCTGTTGGATCATGTTACATGGAAAATGTCTTGATTACATCAAATAAATTTATCCCAAAGAGTCTAAAAATTATACAAGAAAATGTCATTATTGCAGTGCAATTCAAATAGATAGAAAAACTGTTTGTGTATAACAGACAGACAGATGGACAGACTTTATAAGCCATACCTCGGCCTCCACTTCATCATACAGGAACTGCTTGTGGAATTTGGTCAAGGCGTAATGGGCACTATCATTGTAAAGGTCTAATGGGTACAGAATGTACCTGAAATGTTAAATTGTTAAACAGTTAATGGACTTTACATTATGATGTTGTAATGAAATTACCTGTCAAAGCATTGTTTGATGGGCCATTGATAATAATGTCATTATGAATTCATTCCAGCAGGTGTGCCGTCGGACATTTAGCGATCAAATAATGGTGTCAATGCAGTAACCGAACAAAAGCAGTAACCAAACAATAAATGAGTAGGGGGTATTTGAAATAACTAAATTGGATGAAATTAAGGACACTTATAAAGTATCACAAGATATCAACATAAGTGTCAACATTTTTATAATAGGGTGACTTGATGAATAGTTTTTGGTCAATGATAGATTCAGATTAGATATCATGGTTGGGAAAGGGTAGCCTCCTAAACCTTCCAGTAAGAACTACATGTATATATATGGAACTCTTTCTTATTTCTTTACAATTCGGTCTTTGTATAAGATGTTACTTCAGATTTATCAACATACAATTGAAAATCGATCAAAAGAACACACCCGAATGCTGGATCATTCGGTTACTGCTTTAGCAAAATTGAGGAAATCTTGTGGTTAAAAGATCGACATAAAAAATGATGAAATTCCGAAATTTTTTAGATAGTTATTCGATAAATATTTGAGACATACATGTATGCCAACCATTATTTGCTCTAAGTTTCATGTCTCAATTTAACAAAACAACGAATTTATCTTGAATTAGCCTTTAAAACCGTTCGGTTACCACTTTGACACCAGTAATTTTTTAAATTAAAAAATTTTTTTTTTAATTTTTACATGTTCTTTCTGTGCTAGTTATTTGTTGTCTACTTACTCCATCATTGAGGCGTCCTTGGTCTCCAGAATGTGATCAGTCAAAATCCATGGCATGGACATCTCTATGGGAAACTGTAAGGTAATAAACATACAATAGAAATTTGTATTACATACATGTATATGTAATGAGAAATGTACATCGAAACATTGAAGTATTATTCACTAGATGATAGAAGCAAATGTGTACATATATTAAGTGTAAAATTTAGTAGGATTTGATATTCTAGTTGTTAATGAATTGTGTCTTTTTAAGTGCTGCACTATTTTATGAAAAATGCCTTAATTTAGGTGAGTGCTTCAAGTTAAACCTTTTCACAGTCAATATTTTACATACAACACTTTTATACATGTACAGTAAGTACATAATTCCATCCTTAATTGACCCTTCTGAACGCGGGAAAAATTTGAGAAATTCCATGACGTCACAATGCAATTTCGATGTTTGACCGAGGTTCAAAGCTTGTTTGTCCAAGGTAAATGCCTTGTGACGTCACAAAATTTTGCATTTTTTTCCCGCAATCGGAAGGGTCAATTTTTTTGTATTGATAAAACTTCTATCATGATAAATTCATGATGCTGTATACATATATATCTAGATATTTTTTGTAAAAAAAAACTCCTTTTATCAATAAAAGTTTCATTGTTATCTATAGAGTAATGTTGAAAAGATCCTGAAATCTTCTGGAATAAAGTTAACATGTAGATTGTAGATTGTTACCTCAATTCTTCATAATTTTTTAATGAGTTATTTTTTTACAGTAACAAATTCATGGTTGCCATTTTGCTTTCATTGCTCCTTAATTTCTGAATAAATTTTGCTGAACAAGGTTTTATCTTGTTAGTCACTTAGTGTTGCTGAACAAGGTTTTATCTTGATAGGATGCAATGCAATTTATAGAGTTTTCTTAACATGTAAAGGAAATAACTAGCTTCTGATGTTATTTTTGTGGACAATAAATGCTGATTTTATATCCGTAAACTGAGTTTTCTGGCCATGTGTTAGCGTCACCATAAAAATGGATGTTTGCACCGTAAAATCAGCATTTACCGTCCGCAAATGTCAGTATCTACATGTAGTTATTCCCATTCTAATGCAATCTATATTTTTGTGAAAATAGGGGAAATGTGACGTTAGCAACATCAAAGCATAGTATGTTCTCGTTTTACAGTTGTAACTAAGGAGCAAACAACAAATGAAATTCGTTGTTATAGCGACATTGCATTAGAATAAGATATAGGAGGCTGCATGGGAAAAGATTATTACTGTTAATGCACATGTAATTTAATATGATTTATTTAGGATGAAATTTTATTACAAAATGTCATTGCATGCTTTGAGAATGTAGAAGTGGAATGTTTTGAAAATTGTCGTGAAGAAAATTAGATTTTTCAATCTACGACCATTAAAAGAGTCTTTCACATTTTCCTCTGACTTTTTTTTTAAACGTCATTAGATTTAGTGCCTACCAATCAAACACATGTACTACTGTAGTTCAGGAATTGTTATCTTGTCAACAAATATTCATGCTCTGTTATGATAAAGACTTTGTATAGAGATGCCCTCTTTAACACCTCCCCCAACCCTGGAACAATGTGTTAGAATTTGGTATTTTGTCCCTGAAAGGGGTAGGGTCATGAAGCCCTTAAATCGGCCCTGTTTCTTAACATTTGAATTGATTAAATATTTTTTTGTGATTTGACACTTTTTCAAGTCCTTCACTAAATGTGTTGAAATTTTGTAAATAATGCATTTGTCAGTAGCTTTAAGCCCTATGCATGCTATGAAAACCCTGAAATCGGCAGTTTTCCGTGAAATTGCTGCAAAACCTACATGTTTCTTTAAAATTAGCATTGGCCACATGTATCGAGAAACATGAAAAATTTACAATGAAAGATAATCATCATATCTTCTGGTCATAAAAGTTATATGTTTCTCGACGCATGTGGCCACATCGAAATTCTCAACTAAAGACACATTTTCGTGCATTTTTTACCATGATTTGTCAATACTGTACTTGAAAATGACGTCATTTGGTGACGTCACAATACCTCCTACGGTGCTTCAGTAGGTGATATGCTCCTTTCATTAAAAGCGGGAAACATTAATTATATATTATGTGATACATGTATATCAAGTATTTCTCATTAAGTTTAATTTTAAGGAAAATTGCAGGGCCGTTTTAGTGGCTTCGTGGCCCTACCCCTTTATAAGTAATTCTTTTTCATAGTACAGTAGTTAATTAAGGTAGAGTATCCCTCAGGTCATAATTGCTGGTAAGTTTTTGCCTGGATACCCTATTTTTTCTCTTCAGAATATTGTTTAGATAATCAAACTGATATGGTTTTGGGAAAAAAAACTTTTATATTTTATCACCTCTAAAAAGGGATTTTCCTTACTTTTTCAATAGAGTCCAATGTTTAAGTTCAAACGGCTTAAGTTCTCGGTATAATAATTAAATCTCGAATTACATTTTGATTTTATACCAGGTCTAACATAAGCTTTGAATATATGGAAATGAAAATATTGTAAACGTTGTTATTTTGGAAACATGAGCATCTGAGAACTGAGGGATGCTCTACCTTAAGCAAAGGATTGTTTTAAAAGATTGAAGAAGACGTCAGTTTTATCATTATTACCTGTACACGAGGTGCAAACTCAATACATAATGAATTGTTTTCACCTGTCTTTAAAATCATAGTCAAACATACATGTTTAACAATTGACCTTTCCGAACGCGGGAAAATTTTGAGAAATTCCATGACATCACAATGCAATTTCGATGTTTGATCGTGGTTTGAAGCTTGTTTATCCGAGGTAAAAGCATTGTGACGTCAGGAAATTTTGCATTTTTTCCCCGCAATTGGAAGGGTCAATTATTGAATTCAAAATATTAGTTTTGATCAAATCTTGTATAAGACGTTCTACCATGTCAAGAATATAAATTAGATAAAACTTTAAAGTGACCATCCATGACATAGAAAATACAAGTAATAAAACTTTAAGACCTCGACTCTAACCAAATAAAAAAAAAACAACACTTGTTTATTTAATATAAGAAGATATACACATGCTACATGTACATGTAAATTTCTATCATATGACTTATGAATTTTCAGATGATGCTTAAATTCCCATGCATAAAATTTTCCATACATGTATGAGAATATATTTTACAATTAAGATTTATCATGTTTATTATCATCTAAAATAGCTGCTATAGAGTATAAAAACTATTTACATGTAACCATGCATTATATATACATGTTTAAAACGTAAAAAAAAAAAATTGAGATTTTTACTTTACCTGAATTCTTTTTCCCATGGTCATTTCCAGGAAAAACTCTCTATACCAGAGCTGTGAGAGGTCACAACATTTGTACAGGGAATCTGAAATGTATGTGGGGGAAAAAAGATCAGAATCAGGTTGTTTTTAATGGTACACATAAAACAAATCTCATAAAATATATAGTTTATACAATGTTATATAACAAAACAACATTTTATAAATTCTTATTATTCTGTGCATGTTCTAAATCTTTGCAATGTTTTTAAAGGTATTCAGTGTCAAAGAAAGTAAAAAGTATATGCAAAATTTTAAAGAAATGACCCCTCCCCCAACAAAATGTTCCATTACCAGCTGTATACTGTGTACAAGATAATACATGTAGGCTGAACTGAAACTAAGCTCAAAGTCAAAAGATCAAAGCTTGATACGAAAGGGTCACCGGATTATGGGAGGATCTATAAAATGACTGCAACCATATTTACCATTGAAGTTAAGTAGATAGTTCCAGTAGAAGGATTCTTTATGGAAACCATCTATAGCCATGAGATGTGCACCATCTAGATCCTTCCTCAACGTCTTTTTACCACCGCTCTTGTCTGCGATCAGGGACTCCAACATTGTTCGTACCATGTACAACTGAAATACATGTACAATAGTATGCACACATACTTGTCCTAATATAATCAATATTTTACTTCAAAAATTCTTTAAAGCTTTGGTCTACGTTCTATTTTGATAAATCTTCCATGTGCTTATATCGAAAGTGTCACTTGATTTACTTGACATTAATTCATAATTCAATTTTTTCACACAACTTGTGGTTTACAAATCATCTAGCTCACATATTTTCTCATTTCTACATTTAACATTTATTCATGTACATGTATACATGTACATTATAGACTACTGATATAGAGACAGAGTTAATTCAAGTCTTTATACAATTTAAATCTACATGTAGAACCATACATGTACATGTATGTATTAATCAAATCAACAATTTTGCTGTCAACAGTTTATCGAGCCCCTACCTGCGTGCTGGACGGTCCCACATTACGTCTAGGGACCTTGATGCCGAATCCCTCATCTGGGTCTTTTTTACCCTTGAGTGCTGGGTCATCGGCAGGTTCTATACCTCTTATCCAATCAACACATGTGTCTCTCACAGACATTATTATACTGTTAAAGATAAATAAGACCAATGGTTATGAATCTAAGAAAACTGAAGGTAAACAAATACAAATGTATAGTATACATGATAATGTCATGATTGTACTTGTAGGTTGAAGAATATGATTTCTCATGCAGAACATAGAGCCTTGCGATGATTTAGAAGTGTACAAATACATTGACATTACATACAATGTATAATACATAAACTCTCAAATGGAAGGGCAGATCACGTTTTGTATATCAAACATGACAAATCAGAAAAGCTAAATGTCATCAAAGTTTTAGTCATTATCATACAGAAAATTCTTGCAATGCTTCAGTTGTATATTATAGGCAGAAATAAATTGTGCCGAGTTTTTTTGCTATTTTCAATTTCCATTTGTTTTCACTTGGCCAAAATTTGAAGGTTTATTTGTTTTTCAATATGTAATGTACGGTCCCTTAAACTCGTAGATTTACATCTTGCTTTGACAATGTTCACCTTTCTAATCCCATGAATGACAGTATATCACCAGTAACTTACATAACGTGTGACCCTCATAAATTACAAATTGCTATCTCTTATCTTTAAAATCATAACTAATATAACCCGTAACTTACACTTTTATAACGTCTTTCTTGTTTTTGATGGCTTTCCTCAGCATGTCCCTGACCTCTAGCTGTACAAAATCTTGTAGCACCTGATAGATGTGTCGACGAATAGCGTCCAGAAAAACGGACTCCATTCTGGCCATCAAGAGTTGTAGCCCTTTGATCATAGCGATGACCTCTATGATGGCAAATTTCTCATCGCTACTGTAGTTGTATCTTGTTGACTGCAATGGAAATTGGTACATGGCAAAAAATTGGTACATGGCAAAAAATTGGTACATGGCAAAAAATAATGAAAAATTGGTACATGGCAAAAAAATGGTACATGGCAAAAAATTGGTAATGGCAAAAAATAATGAAAAATTGGTACATGGCAAAAAATTGGTACATGGCAAAAAATTGGTAATGGCAAAAAATAATGAAAAATTGGTACATGGCAAAAAATTGGTACATGGCAAAAAATTGGTAATGGCAAAAAATAATGAAAAATTGGTACATGGCAAAAAATTGGTACATGGCAAAAAATTGGTAATGGCAAAAAATAATGAAACATTGGTACATGGCAAAAAATAATAAAAAATTGGTACATGGCAAAAAATTGGTACATGGCAAAAAATAATGAAAAATTGGTACATGGCAAAAAATTGGTACATGGCAAAAAATAATGAAAAATTGGTACATGGCAAATTTCTCATAGCTGCTGAAGTAACTGTTGTATCTTGTTGACTATAATGAAAAATTGGTACATGTGGGTAAAGGCAGCAAAGTAAACGTGGTTATTTTCGCTGGGGGGAAATTTCTCAATTATAACATCAAGACGTTATGCATGGGGGAAATATTCGCGATATAATGTCTTTCACATTGTAAGAATGCAGCAGGGATATTTTTGCGTGGGGGAAATTTTCACCAGATCCCTCAATTTGAGAAAAATGCGAAAAGTACCCCCAAGCGAAAATTTCCACGTTTACAGCATAAATTGTCCAATTAAAGGGATCTGACAACTAGAGGAATTGATCAAATCATCAGATGAGTTAACATCTAGCCAGTTGAAATGAAAACAGCTTCCAAGCAAATGAAGAAATTGATTTAGTTAAATCCATAGACAAATCAGTGCTCCTTTTCAAATTCAACTGATCAATAAATTTTCTTTTGGGAAAGTGAAATTATCATGTTACTAAAATGCAATTTATGATTACACATACCCGGTATAAGTACACATTGTTTACCTCCTCTATCTAACTTAAAGTTTAGTTTTAGACAATACTTCTCAACACTCAGGTCACTTTCACAAAATAATATCTTATTCATTTGATAAACTATTCTTAATAAGATAAACTTAATTTGTAGAAATTAGAATTCTTT
Organism: Pinctada fucata; assembly: GCA_028142955.1. Taxonomy (NCBI): domain Eukaryota; kingdom Metazoa; phylum Mollusca; class Bivalvia; order Pterioida; family Pteriidae; genus Pinctada; species Pinctada fucata. The sequence continues at coordinate 45,137,786 of AP027111.1, read as the reverse complement.
ACCTTGACCTTTGCACTCAATACTTTGACCGTGATCTTCTAGCTTACCCTTTCATATTCCTACAAAGGTGATCTTGACCTTTGCACTTTAAATGTTGACCTTGACCTTCTTTCCTACACTTTCATATTCCTCAGCAACCTGGAGACAGAGAGGGTTGGCATAATGGTCTTGATCTTGACCTTATAATCTCTACAATGGTGACCTTGACCCTTACACTTGAAATGTTGACCTTGACCTTTGAACTCTAACTTACCCTTCCATATTCTTCACTAACCTGGAGACAGAGAGGATTGGCATGGTGGTCTATTGATCTTGACCCTTAATCTAACAAAGGTAACATGACCTTCACAACCTATTTTGACCTTGACCTTTGCCTTCTAACTTACCCTTTCGTATTCTTCAGCATCCTGGGGACACAGAGGGTTGGCATGATGGTCTGTTGGGTGAAGCAGTTTCCAGGAATACTGAAAGATACATGTACCAATAAGTTTTCAAATCATTTGAATACAGAAATCCAATAATACAAGTACATGTAAGTACAATTCAGAAATAAAATAGCTTATTTCTTGCCATTTATAGAAAAAGGAATCATCGCCAAGTCTTTAAAATTTTAAAAATCTAATTTTGTTTGTAATTTTACCAGCAATCAAATTAATCAAATTCTGTTTTGCTTGATACACACAGGGTGAAATATTGTGAAAAATAAATTTGGGGAAAAGTTTCCATGTACATTTATCTGTAAGTCTCTCTACTGTATTAGGATTGATGTACACATGTATTTTGGATTACAATTTACATTTTCATCTGATAACATGGATAATGAGCTCAAATATGGTTCCATCAAAGCAACTTCTCAACCACTATTTGTAAAACTCATTTACTGATAGATCAGTTATAATAATTATAAATTACAGTAAGAATACAAACTGACCAGTTCCATGACTTGTTGTGTCCATGCTGACATAAGCTGTAGACCTCGGAGAGCCAGGTCACTCAGTTCTTTGTTTTCATGATCTTTTCTTGGACTCTCTCTGGTAGTTGTTATGGCCTAAATATTTGGAAAAAATATTTCATGATATGCACAGAAATGGAACATGTGAAAGGATTGCTATTTTTCTGATTTTGACGAATCTATCACTGAGAGATAGCAATTCTTATTCAAGTTATTCTCAGCAATACATACATGTGTGAAAATAACGGATGATATGTGCTCTGTAAATACATGCATCTTTAAACCACATGGGAAAGGAAAAAACAAGTTATAAGTTATAGTTGTATGTATTGTACCTTAATGAGTCTAATTGATCATGGCAGATTGCAGTAGAGGAAAAGTATATTTATTCAGACGAATATTCATAAGATTTTACAAACAAAAGAAAATTTTCTCAACATTTTTTTTTTTAATTCAAATTTTTATCAGATAGGTACACAAATAAATGATAGTCTTTTGTTTCAACGTTTGCCTATTCTTTAAGGTACATTGCATACACAGAAACATAAAATATTCATTGTTTTTTTTTTTAAACATTTCACAGTTACAGGTACATGTAAGTTTACCTCATTGCTGTGTTTTGCAAGTTGACTGATGTAGGACATATGATCTTCACGTATAGCGTCCAGGTTAGCCAGTAGGTTTGATTGGGGACTTAGATGACTCGATTCACAGTTGTTCCACTTAGACGGGTCAAAGTTAATACTGTTCTGTATATAGTGGTAAGGCTTAATCTGCATGTCACCGTATAATGGGACAACCTCTAGTTGCTGAAATAATAAACAGCATCAATAGATCAATTTCTAACTTAGTTTGGAGGGTAAATTTCAGGATGTTTGATCGTGTACATGTACATACATGATTTATACTTCACACCTTTATAGTCATACACTACAAAATGCATGAAACTACATGTATAATGAATATGACCGATTTTTCCTATACTATTGTCGTGGCAAACTGACCTGACTGGGTGGGGCTTATATTGACCTGGTCATCAGAAGAGTTTACTTCTGGCCAGGTGATATAAGCTATCAAAATTACAGGTAATGAGTATTTACTATAATTACTTACACGTACATTGTATATAATTATGCAATCCATAGTCTACATTATCTATCCTAAATTGTTATTGACTCATCTCATTTGCTTGATTGAATTGGCTCTGCCCGGTCAGGTAACTTTGCTACGACAATAGCTACTTGTATCAGATCTACGAGAAATCGTTATAGAGAATCATCTTATAAATGAATGTTTAACATTTTTGTTTAATGAACAATTCTTATCTTTGCACTATTACAATGATCCTCAATATAAAGCAGATGTCTATATCTAATGTTACCTTGAGAATTCTATCTATTTTGGACAGATTGACTCGTTTCTTGGCATCCATCTTATAGATGCTGTTTTCTTTGCTGTCCATCAGAAACAGGCCAAATGCCATGACCTAAACATTAAAGAGTACAAGTTTCATACATGTAAATTAGTTTGACACATAAATATTAATTTTATTTGCAACATGAAATAGGCTTCTGTCATTACTAAGAATAATCATTTTAAAGAATTCAAATTTCAAAAAAATCATTCCAAGAAATGCATGTGTTGCCTGCGAAACATAGCGACCCTCAGGACTCACTTTTATATACCTGTAGGGTGTGACATCCAAGTTTGACAGACAGACAGACAGATGGACAAAGTGATGCTTTAGTGTTGCTATGCTTCGTTGTGTTGGCATAGATCAAATCTGAAACTGAAAATTCACAATTTCCTCTTCCTTCAAATATATTGATACGGTGTGATAGATTTCAAATGAGATAAAGAAGATCCTGACGACAATCTCAACAGGTCTCACAACAGAGCACTGAACTGAACATTGACAGACTCCCAGCAAGCTAGAGGTGGGGCCAGGTGCTAGGGAGGAGTAAGCATCCCCTGTCCGGCTCATTAAGTCTCATTCAGTCTATTACACTGCTCAGCAATATGAATATGTCCAAAACAATGACAAAATTCAAATATCTAAGAATAAAACAGTACCTTGACTATCATGTGTTTTTCCAATGGCTCTAGGTACAATTTATTCTCATACATGTGAACTGAGATATTAACAACGTCGGAGAGTAGTTCCTCGTAGCCTGGCGTTTCCTCCAGAGCTTTCTTCAACATATCCCGTATTTGATTCTTCGTGGCAAGGAACATGGAGAGATTCTGAGATTCCTGCAGGGACTGGGGGTCAGCCATTACCTTCAAGAACTGTGCTGCCCTAAAAGAAAACAAAATTTCCATTGCAGAAACATTTTATAATCAAAGTCACACAATTCTTTAAAAGATGGTCAAAGATAAATATTGTTGTACTTCATATGATGCTAAATTTCATGTAGTCAGCAGAAAATTTATCAAAACCTAGATTGTATTTTGGCCTTACCAATTTATGAACTTTGAAAAATTACCTTTAAGATCTTTCACATTTTGTCTAAAATTGGTTATTTCACAAGTTGAACTTTTAGCCATTTTTCAACTATAAACTAAAACCATACAAACAAAACTTTTAAACAGCTCACAAAATGAATATATGAATTACATTTTGCAAAACCTGGATGAAGACTAATGTTAAAAAATCTATTAAAACTGAGAACACATACATGTAGGTTACAAAGGATTTACAATGACGGCAGTACCTTCTGTATGCAGAGTAATCATTCTTGACACTAGCTTTCATGTTCTTCAGCTCATCTAATTCGGCAAAAGTGTTGATGAATTTTCCGAGAGTCAATAAGTAGGCCTCTGATACAAAATCATTCCTCTTTTCTTTATGACAAAGTCGCTTCACCTCCGCACCAAATCTGTCTATTGCACGTTGCTACAAAAATCATCACATTATTCATTCTTTATTTTGTTGGAACCTAAATATTTTGTAATAAGACAAATCTAACTGAAAAAAATGGTGAAAATAAAAATATTGATATAACTTTTTCCTCCCCCCTTTTTCTCTTCTTTCGTTAGAAAGAAGGTTGAAACTTTCCTCAAAGAGAATAACAATATGATACTAGGCCAATCTAGAAATTCTTAGTGAGTTCTCTGTACACGTAGCAAATGTACTCAATCAACATTTTCAATGTCAGCTACATGTAAATAAATAGTTGACATGTGTAGAATGTTTATTTCATGAAATTTGAGAAAAATTCCCTTCCTACTAAAAATTAAATGACATTTTATTTATTGCTTCTTCTTCCTCTAAAGGAATATTGATGGATTTGCTACCATACACGTATAAAGACTCTTTGATCTGTAAACATGTATGTGCTTTTACTTACTGTGAAATACATGAGATCCATCAGCCTGGAAACTTGTGGGGTCAGAACCTCCACGATCTTATTGTAGATTTCTACTCTGTTGGGTTGTTCATTGCTCTTCACCTACAGTACAGTACAAAAGTTGTCAATCATTTCAGTACTTGTCAATCATTTTTCTGATTGTCAATCATTTTTGTGATTGTCAATCATCAAAGTGATTGTCAATCAATCTTGTACTGTACCTACAGTACAGTACAAAAGTTGTCAATCATTTCCACGATCTTATTGTAGATTTCTACTCTGTTGGGTTGATCATTACTCTTCACCTACAGTACAGTACAAAAGTTGTCAATCACTTCACATCTGTAACATGTACATGTACATGTATATTAAAATTATTTTTCCAAGACATAGAATGGGAATGAACGGGCTTGGATTAAAAAAGTCAAAATTGTGCCACGATAAAATTCTTAACTCTACTAACTACCCAGCTCTGAATTTTATTTCAGATTAATCTAAATAATTTTTTAAAAACAAAACATGTAAATACCATAAAGCTTCTTATGCAAACAGTCATATAGAAAGACTTCAAAATCTTGCTACACTCGCCATGTACACATAATCTTGTACAAAGTTGTCAAAATGTTGGTCTTGATAGCCTATCATACCTGGGGTAGAGCCCTAGAGCAGCATCTCCAGGTATATAACATAGCAGCATACTCCTGACCCTCCTCTAATAGTTTGTTCTGAAAACAAGGAAAATATATTTTGATAATTTTATTAATTACCGTACATTGTTTCTATTATTACATGTATTAATCATATTAATACATGACATGTAAATGTACATGTAATGTAAAGTTATAACCATATTGTACCTGTAAACAGACAAAATAAAATGCATCATACATGTTCATGTACCTGTGCTATTAACTCATTTAAGCATACTAATAGTAAAGTTCCTTTTTCAATAAATCTATCCATGTGAATGTATGAAACAGCATATAAAGTATGGTAAGATTAGACATACTTTTTTTCTTAAAGCTTTTTAAGTTAATGTTTCAGAACAGGATATTGTAAAAGTAAAACATGTACAATTTTCCATGAAATCAAGAAAAAAAAGTTCATTAACAACAAAATAGAGAGCAAGAAATGCAATACAAAAATGTACATGTCTGCCAGAACTTCATAATTAATAATTTTTACAAATCATTAGAAAAGACACATTGTCAAGTTATCTTTTTGAACAAATTGACATGCTGACTTAAATAGTGTGTAACATTCTAAATCAGTGCCTACCAGATCTGCATGTACTGTTGCCTCCTCAATATACTTGGCTACACCGGTAACATAGGCGTTCCTGTCCTCGAAGTTTGTGTCAAAGTTAGCCCTATACTGTACAGACAGTGACATACCCTCAATGCACGGCTGTTGGTCGGGTAAGGGGAGCTCATCCAGGACATCAACATTTTGGAGGGCATCGGTCAGGGTGATCTTGTCACCCTGCTGGGCCATGTGATCCCCCTGAAATAAAACAGATATAATTATATTATTTATAGATTTTGTTCGTTTATAGCGAGCGAAGCTCGCCCTTATGGTAACGCGTATACACATATCTTATTGAGAAAATATGCTGAATCAAAGAATGAGAATGTACTACTATGCTTTCAAAAACTTTCGTCCCCTCGCAGACAGAGTTGCTGCGGAGATGCTAGATATTGCCATTTAAATTTTTTTTCGACTTCAAGTAGACGTACATGTATATGTTATACTTAATTTTTGTTTATAAGTTTAATTTATTGAAAACATTTTTCGTAAATCAGGTAATGATAAAGCATCAACAAGACGGCGTAACCACGGGAAATCCGACATTTCCGGTTTTAAACGAGACGTTTCGCTCTGATTGCTTTTCTCGTCTAGGGTGGTTTCGTACTGTCAGAAGTCGGAATATATTTGTTTTTTTTTTCTTTTGTTCTTAGGTAATTTATTTTCAGCTAGCCTAAACATAATTCTTACAAAATAAATATGAATTATAAAGAACCATATTTTTAAAGAACCACATTTTTAAGCCCCCCCTCCCCCCCTTAAAATGTCCATCTGCTGGTCTAGATCAATTTTACAAATGCTTCCGTGTTTCCATTCGCCTTATACTACCTTTATTGGCAATCATCAAACAAAAAGTTTTGTAAGATAAAACAAACCATCATTGTCAAAATAAAAAAGAAAGATTTTTTTTTATTCTATATAATCATATCTATTTTCCCTCCGCTCGCACAAAAAGGCTTTGCCTTGATTCATATTACTGTACCATAGTTTGTTTTAGAGGGCGTCGGTCAGGGTGATCCTATATCCATATCAATGGTTCTGAATGAGTTTTTAACTTTGAAAGTCAAACACATACTTTATTTTGTAAGATCTAATTCACCCAAATCTACACAATCAAATATATATGAAACTTTAGATGTGAAAACAGAACCGGCTATTCACAGATACAAATGTAGGCATACACTACATGTACCGGTATGCCCTGGCAGCAATGCCCAAAACCTTAGCACAAATGGTGGAGGGGGGATAAAAACAGATTCAAACTATCAAGATGATGTGATTACGTTAATATACCCCGATACGATTCGATGCTTGTTGAAATTAGTGTGTGCATAAACATTTATAAAAATCATCTCACAATAATCAGGGTGTTGTACAGGGGCAGAGGAAATTCGAGCAAAATATCTCACTTCGTATCAACTGCATTTGCATTTTTCAATAAGAGAGGTAAGGAAGGATTAAAACCCTTACCATTTAGAACTAATTATCAATCACCATTTGTTATCTTGTCAATAATAAACTACTATTTTATCTTTGCGGAAGTAAAACAAATGCTAAACAGAACAAGTCGACTCAAAATCTGTTCGCTCGCACAAAGGCAGATCTAGCGGGGACTGTGCCAGTGCAGTCTCATTTGAATAATGTTTGCCAAAAGATATACTGGTCGGGCACATATTATCGCCACTTTTTTCAACATATTTTGCTCTTAATTCTTTATCTCTCTATGAAATTTGATGAAATTTGCACAGACGGATGAAGAACCCTCGCGAGGTTTTAATGAAAATTAGACGAAATGTGTATCGAGGCCTCGATACACATTTCGTCTAATTTTCATTAAAATCTGATGATCTGCTTTTGTTTATTGGTGATTTGTGAACGTTAGGGTTGGACCAAGCTTGAAAGAAGGGTAGGGGTACATATTATCGCCACCTCGACATGTTCTTTCTGAAAATCTTACACTTTTTCAACAAAATTGACATTATTTGAATCTTTGAACTTTCTTCTTTTCGTCTGTGAAAAAATCATACCAAAAAATTCCGAAACCAAAGAGATATAGATAGATGAAGTGGCCTACCCTTTCCCCGGAGAGGTGGGGGAAATACATTAAGATTTACCGACTTTCTGTCATAAAATTCGATATTTGCAGGTTATGAAATTATTTGAAATTTTGTATACCATTTTATGTTTCAAAGATGTAATTTTGGTGAAAAAATTAAATTCCTACATCAACAATATGCGGAGATATAAATGAAGTGGCGATAATATGTGCCCGGCGATAATATGTACCCGACCAGTATATCTTTCCCTTGTTAACGAATTTTTTGTTCAAAATCTTAGATACTAATCCATCCTCTTCCAAATGACTGGACACTTTTGGGGAAAGTTCCCCTCCGTCCTCTTGGTGGAAATTCATATCCGGTCCTCTTGGGGAAAAATCTAGACTGATCCCTGACCCACCAGATACAGATACCAGTATTCTTATTCGATTTTCTCGCATAAATTCAAATATTGATAGAGGACGCAGTCCGCGCCGCAGGCGCGGACGTAGTCCTCATCAAGGTAACACGTGTATATATATATGAAAAATGGTGTTTTTCAATTGAATTCTATGCTATACCTATAGGTTCCAAAACCGTGGTCAATGACGTCATTCTCCCCATTGCCCATTTGATCGGCGTGAAGCGCAAGCTTATTTTTTTGACAATGTTACTTGACGACAGAATGAAACCCATCGATGACCAAGATTTCTCGATCTCCTTTGAATATTCTTCGATTGGCTTACTCCTCCAGTGTCTCAATGTATGATTTGTACTTTGCTTCACGTAATACTGACATTGCACCATCATTTCCAACATATATCATGTTTAGTCCGAATATCCTCTTTGAAAATTACAACGTGACGTCAGCATGCGACGCGACGTCAGCATACAACTTTGTTTCGCGGACTTTCTTTCATCGACAGCTCCCTCAGAAAAATCCATGGATAAACTATAATGCTGGGAGAAAAAAACAAACAAAAAAATATCTGCGCGATCAGCGACTTACCGAACTTCATTCTGCTTTCGAGGATGATTTGCAGTTGATATTTTGATACCTGTAGATCGAATAATGTGGTTTCTCTCCACATATATAAGATCTACATGTAGAATATACAGGAAATCTATGCAGTGTAAATCCCAACACAAACTTCTAAATGTCTGCTGCCTTTGGTTCTGTTCGCGTCACAACTTACGTCATCATTTACAGTATTTAGTACAAATAGGTCAACACAGCTGGGGCTCTGTTAAAAGCATGAAGTATATTTTTTCTGTCAGAAATAACTTATAAAGCTGGGTATTTTTTTCCCTTGGAGGTAGTAAATCATAAGCGCATCCAAGGTAGAGGGGTGAAGGCTTCAGATTTTTTTTTTAGAAAGGGGGGGGGGGGGCGGACAGGGGGTAGATTTCTACTAACTTCTCTCCTTCTCTCCCCTGTCCCGCTCCCTTCTCCCACCTCCTAACCTTTCCCTCCCTCCCTTCTGCCTCCCTCCAGCTGCCTCCTTCCTCCCCCTCCCATTCATCCTTGCCTTTTATGGGGGTGGGGATCAGACATGGGGTACCCGCTCTCTCCGCCCCCTTATCTCCCCATCCACACCCTTCCTTCTTCCCCCTCGCTCCCTCCCTGCCCTCCCTCTCCCCCTCTCACCTTCCTCCCGCCCCTCCCCCTCCCTTTCACCCTCTTTTTTGAATTTTGTCTTCAGATATTACATTGGAAAATCATTTATTTTATTTAGAAGGGAAAATCCTGTAATACTAATGTTATACTGTACTTAATTTGTAAGTTTTAACCCCCTTTTCCAGATCATCCCATAAAACGATATATTGCTGATAACACTATAGACGGCGCCGAAAAGGAAGTTTTCTCTCTCTTCTATATTTTGAATGCTAATTTTTCCGGTGAAAGTAAAAGGGGAGAGGGGTGGATGGGTGCAAGGGGGGATACATATTCCTGATACGACAACTGAGATTTCATCACCCAATGAAATTTAAAAAGTAAACATTTAAAAGTTTAATTGAATTCATTGAATGATAAAGATACATGTTAATCTTATATAATATATAAATACTTCAGAAAACAGTAAAAAAAAATTCTTTTTTTAATTTTAATGGTTTGTGCCCACAGTTTTCTTGCCCGAGTTCTCTTTCCTTGGTTTTCGTCAAGGTCCAAGGTCAATTAAAATGTATAGATTAAGATGACATCACTTGATCTTTACTTATCTGTCATTTATGTTTCAAAATTAAGCATTGCGATTTCATGTTTTAACTGATTGTTTTGTGACATTGAGAATTGTTTCCCCGCATAAATTTTACGAGTTAGGTGCATGCTGTCGATCTAGAAATTGTCTATATAATATCCCCTCTCCTGTAGATGATTTTGGATTTCAAGAAAAAAACTAATGTAAGGCTGATAAAGACGGTAAACATGATGCTGGAAAAAATAACAAGAACACATATTGTATGACATATTTTATTCTTATTAACTTAGTAAAAAAAAAAAAAAAATTCAGTGATGTATGGTGAAACTTGGGTATTAATTCATTGAAATTATATTTCATCTGCGTCCTCACAATGGCTTTGCCATAATTCATATTATGAATTAAGGCAAAGCCTTTTAGTACGAGCGGAGAGAAAATAAAATATGATTATAAAATAAAAAATATCTTTCTTTTTTATTTTCTTGCATTTTAGACTAAATGACGGTTTATCTTATCTTACAAAACATTGCCCCCCCCTCCCCCCCCCCCCCCCCCCCCCCCCCAAAAAAAAGAAAAGGTAGTTAGGGCGAGTGGAAACATGGAAGTATTTCTAAAATTGGTCTAGACTCTAAACTCTAGAGCATAAACAAAAGGTGTCTGATTTTGAAATGTGGACCTTGGGTGACCCGGTCGCATTGTTTTCAGTTGAATTGATCAAAATCAAAGTGATCCAATGATTTATTCATATATATGATCTATGTATACGGGTATTTCGTATTGCGATACGATATAATTTTATATATATAGGATCTCAAATGAATTTTCATTTCATGCGATGTATTATGAAACGAGTTGTGAGTTTTATATCCCCGAGCCTTGGCGAGGTGATAGTTTCATAATACATCGTATGAAATGAAAATTCATTTGAGATTCTTTTTATCACATGATATTGCCAAAAAAAAAAAAAAAATGTGTATTTCTAACGTGAAATCAACGTTCCCGAGAACTACAGAGGCGAATCACGCCGTTATCTAGAAGTCGTCTGCTACACCATGAGAAGTAGTGTCTCCATCGAATAGATATTCTGTGCGAAAGAGAAAAGTATTTCAATTTTGAATAGTATTTTAATGCAAGAATTAATTCAACAACAACAATTTTGATCATTGATATTGACATCGGGTCTGAATTTAACAGTTGACCGATACTTGAAAGGTCACATTTGTCAATGTTTATGTGATTAGGTTCCAAACTTGACCAATCGCATTCAAGCAGAGCGATATGTAACGTTATCATATCATATATTTATGAAATGGCTTTATGAAACTGTATAACGGGTGTATCATGTGATAAATCGATATATTGTTACCCCAACCATGTATAAAGAAAGAAAAGAAAAGAAATGGGATAAAAAGCAAAATTTCATTAAAAAGAAAGTGTTGTAATCTACATAGGAACTTTGGCATACCACTACTATTGAAAGCTTTTTCCATATTTTCATTTCTTCTCCCAATTGGGGGCCTCGTTACCAAATGAGATGAGAACCTTGCCGCGTGGGTCATAGATAACCAAGCGTGGCTCAGAAACAGACGTGGGAATTATTTCTTATACGTTATGGAATTATTATTCTTTATACGTGATGAAATTTGTGATTTTTTGGAAGTGTTTTACTTTAAAGAGTTATTTTCTTGAAGTTAATACAGTTAAAGAATTCCAAGTGAATCGCTTCACCTTTGATTTTTGCTTAACGGGCATTATAGCTAAACTAAATTTAGAAACGTGTGGTGTATTCACTTAAACTTTGAGTATTCACTCATAAGATAAATGAGTTTTTCACTCATAAACTGGTAAGATTTGCATAAATGCAAAAAAAAAAAAAAAAAAAAAAAAAAAAAAAAAAAAAAAAAAGAGGATACCGTATTTACGACCTCTTTCTACCAGTGTAGGTTTTAAAATACCGTATTCACGGTTTTGCCTACCAATACACGGAGAGGAAATATAACAGAGCTTATCGGAAATAATTGGATTTAAATAGTTCTTCCTTAATCGAAGTTAATATGGAAAACTATGCATATGTGTACACATATGTGTTACAGCATATCAAGTAAAGGCATTTCATTTCAATGGAAGTACAATATTCAACCGTATAGAATATTACGGTATACTCAAGACAAATCCGGATTTACGGTATAACAAAAAGAAATAAAGTTGAAACTAAATCCGTACTTACGGTATAACAAAAATAAGTAAAGTTAGAAAATAAATCCGTATTTACGGTAAAGGAAAAAGAAGGAAAGTTAGAAATAAATCCGTGTTTACGGTGTAACAAAACGTAAAGTTGAAAATAAATCCGTACTTACGGTATAACAAAATGAAGTATAGTTGAAAATAAATCCGTATTTACGGTATTATAACAGAAAGAAGTATCAGTTGAAAATGAATCCGTACTCACGGTATAACAAAAAGAATTATCAGTTGAAAATAAATCCGTACTCACGGTATAACAAAAAGATGTATCAATTGAAAATAAATCCGTATTTACAGTATAACAAAAAGAAGTAAATCAGTTGAAAATAAATCCGTATTTACGATATAACAAAAAGAAGTATCAGTTGAAAATAAATCCGTATTTACGGTATAACACGAAGTAAAGTTGAAAAGAAATTAGAAAAGAAAAGTTGAACTAAAACGAGTTTGTACTTTCGGTATCTGAGAAAGAAGTTGAAAAGAAATCCGTATTAACGTTAACGGTAGATATGCTTGAAATGAAATCAGTACTGCATGTAATGGTATGAGAAAAACAGCAAAATTGTAGCAATTAAAGAATTGAAAATCCGTATTTACGGAATGTAAGAAAAGGATGCATTATAAGTCAATCGAAATCCGTATATAAGAAAAGGGAAAAACAAAATTTAAACGGATTTCCGTATCTACAGTATAAGAAAAGGAGTACATGTACATGCATAGAGAACGAATTTAAATTATCAGTAGCTTTATACGAAAGTCGAAATCCGTATTTACGGTAAATCATCAAATAAGAATTTTATAGATATCAAATCGTACTATACATGTATGTGCGATACATAACAAAGGCCGTAATGTGACGGTAAAATAACAGCAGAATGATATTGACATTGCTAAAAACTTTCTATACCAGTTATTTCGGTTTTAATAAATGAACATTTTTTATAAAAATGTCAGAGCATACTATGAACTGAATATTACAAATCCGTATTAACGGTACATTTATAAATTAACTCCGTATTTACGGTGCTGAGAAATATGGTTTTAATGACATTTTCAAAAACCCCAAATCCGTCGAATAGATTAGACGGAATATCTACAATGTATACATGTACATTTAAGACTTGGGTCAATTTGTCGAATATCCGTATTAACGGAGTACTAGAAAACACCAAAGTTGTAGAATAATACAAATCGCATTAATGGTACAAAAAGAAACGTTGTAAAAACAACGTAAATAAAAGTTAAAACGAATAGTTTTAAATGAAGTACATGCTTACAATATAGCTCTAGCAGAATACAGTTATCACGGTATCATAAGGATAGTAGGATACTTGTATTGTTCCTAAGAATATGAAGTATGAACACAAGGCTCGGTTCCTGCATTTGTAACGATGTTCAAATGTGAAAGTCGTATTGAAAATACACTGAAGACTCTCAGAACATGAGCTTTATATTAAGCATAATAAGCAAACGTTACTCAGAAAAAGCTAACAACATTGTAATAAGGTTAGTTTATAGAAAGCTATGTTTAGAAGTACGAGAATCACGTACAGGGCTCGGTATTCTTATCGAACGCACAATAAAGGAGGATATCTTTTCGTCATTAAAATATATTCTTATAATGAAGAAATTTACGTGAACGCATGTATATTATGTGAATTCACGGTATTCAGTTGATTTCATGTAACACCACAGCGTAAGGAACGCAAAACACGAAACCTGCATTTGCAGAATTATAACGCTTACATAAACTGATCATATACATTATGTTTTGAACCGTGTTTCAACTAAAATCCAGCTATGATGAAACTGTTATACACAGTATTTACTTACTCCATGAACAAAGAACTTGGTATTTCTTTTTTCTTAATTAGGAAATTAAGCACATCTTGCAATTGATTATTAAACAATTGTGCAAGTGCATTGTATGCACACAGTTACAAGAACTAGACATTATGGGTTACATCATACCTTGTCCATGCTGCAAATTAATCCGTTCTTAAATGATGTTATTGAATTTGTAGACGTTTAACATAACAAAAGCTACTGTTTTGATTCATATTAAATTGACAATGCAAAATACGTTAGTGTTTTTAATAGGCATAAAATGGCAGTACATGTCCGAACTGCTTTTAATAACGCCAGCTTAAATATGTTAAACAAAATTTATAGTATATTCCTTTCTCCCTTCCCTACCATTCTATTTCGAGAAAAAGGAGGAGGGGAGAGATGGAAGGACTTATACCTTGAGTGGTATAACTGCGTAACGTTCATGTTACCTATGCACGTAATGTTTTTGGAGTGCATTATTACAAATGTTTCATTTGCAATACAAAGACGTATACATTTGTATCTTACATATTCGTCATAAAAATGGATGTTGCACGAAGTATGTTGTACAAAGTAACCCGTAAAATGTTATATTTTACCGCTTTTATTTAACCCAAAAGATGTATTAGAGACCAAAAGCATTCTGATACGGACATTGAATATCAAAATAGTCAGAAAAGAAAGGAAGAGGCACTACATATACTCAAATGTGCAAATATATCTGAATATCAAAATTATGTAAAAGGTGTGCCCCTTTTCACGAATACGTTTACTACATATATATAACCGCGAGGAGCATGATAACATTCGCATCTCGTTTGCTTGGATGCGTAAGACATAATTTAATTAACAGAATATTGCTTAACTCGTATACGCTCAGCATGCTCAAAGATAGTGGTCAAATTGTTTGGCAAAAGCAAATGAACTCTGCGTGAATTTATGCACGTTTTAAATACAGTGGTCAATTTGTTGGCTGAAACATTACGAAACACAGGAGCGGTTGTACTAATCTATATGCTAATCTCTTATCAAGAGAGTGATAATATTGACAGCAGTTTATATAAGGCTCAAAGCAACATCAAACGACACGAGGCACCATTAGGGGCATATCCATAAAATCTTTACATCAATACGAAAGTCAGTTTAGGGTAGTAAAGATAATATGCAACTAATCATTGTCACATGAATTGATTATTGCTATCCCGAACAAGCAGTCAGGACCTTACTATTTTATTTTAAAATTTACATGTGATGTTCTTGTATCAGCAGCAAATGGCATTATATATTATCGATAATGTTGCATCAAAAATGAATTTCTTGTCTGAATATTGATAATAATGCAGACGAATCAATAGTCCTTTAATAGAGGATTATGTAAAAATTTACTTAATTTCATTCTTGGTTGAAACATTCTATTCTTGTGATTAATTCAACCGAAGGTTCCATATAGTACTGCATATCTGAAATATTACAAAAAATGAGAGACTTGATTGAATGAACAAACGTCAGGTTGATACGTAACGAGAAATATGATATCCTGTATATATAGTTTTCTTTCAACTGATGTTCATAAAGAAGATTGGTACATTAATTAAAATAGGATATAAAACAACTAATTTATTTAAAGCTATTCACAAACATAGATTATTCTTAAAAATTGTCTACATTCCGACAAAAGTAAAAACGTCTGTCGTGAATACGTTAATTGGTAACAATTTCTGTGCAATTTATGATACATTGTATATCCACAATGTATACATGTACTAGATGTATATACGGTAAATATTATCCAATTGCTGTTTTGCAGTCACCATATTAATACCGCTGAGTGTCCAACACAATGTTGTACACGACGAATTCTTATCAGCACAAGAATTGATATTTTTATTCAAAGAGAAAAATTTAATCTGTTTGATAATCATGTACAGTAGCAGTAACAACCGTCTCTTTGTGGTGTGATTAGTTACAATGCTACCATGCATGGAAAACAGAACGAAACAATGCATACCAGTACATTGTATATACACGAGAATATTATCTTTATATCCAAGTGTAATTATTATCAGTACCTTATGGATATGTTTGAATATTCTTCTCTAGGTATCACTATCAATATCTGTAATTTGGATTCATCGACTCTAAAGTCTCATTTGGTAACGAGGCCCCCAATTGGGAGAAGAAATTATAAAGTTAAACGAGACTTACCTGTAAGGTGAAGTTTGACTGGAATTTCTTCGACCAATTGGGGTGCTGAGGGATCAAATGCC
This sequence comes from Pinctada fucata, assembly GCA_028142955.1. Lineage (NCBI taxonomy): Eukaryota > Metazoa > Mollusca > Bivalvia > Pterioida > Pteriidae > Pinctada > Pinctada fucata. The sequence continues at coordinate 45,121,604 of AP027111.1, read as the reverse complement.
CTCCCAAAATATTCCCATCCCTAAGTTTATAGTGATTGATAAATCCAAATTAAACTCTGAAGTATGACCCACGCGGCAAGGTTCTCATCTCATTTGATCCCTCAGCACCCCAATTGGTCGAAGAAATTCCAGTCAAACTTCACCTTACAGGTAAGTCTCGTTTAACTTTATAATTTTATACTGCCAAGGCAAACTTCTACCTGAGCGATCGCTCAGGAGAGAGCTCAAACTGGGGAGTTTGCTGCCAAGGCGATAGCAAATGATAGACATAATTACAGGGACTCTTCCCTCTCCGTTGTTTGTTTGTTCGTTCGTTCGTCTGCATGGCTAGTTTAGCAATCTCAACTTGAATGGCGAGTACATGTATAGTCGCCTTTTAAAAGCCTATTTGAAATACAACTTTGAAACTTATATTGGCCGAAGGTCTGGTCAAGGGAAACCAGAATCATGTTAACTCCCTCAATAGCATACTTTAAGGCATGTCATTTATTAACTAAGGAATTTCAACGATTTTATGAAAACCATATTAATTCATCGGATTTATGTCAATTAATCATTTTATGAAGAAAAAATTGATAGGTCCGTGATGAAAATCAAGACTTTTGCTTATTTGGAAAACAGCGTAAAAAATGCTGGAAATTTGTTGCTAAAAGTAGCACATTTGTTACGAAAATACAAAAAGTGCTAAAATGCACTCCTTTGATTTTAATTTTTAATTAGTTTTCTTTGTTAACATATAATAAAACAGGTTAGAAACTTTGTATAAAACTTGATTTTGATAAAGTTTCACCTTACGGAACCAAAATTACAGATCATTTAAAATTTCCTCGAATTTACACAAAATTTACGAAAATCATCTAAGTTTAGGCCAAAATATCAGAGATACTGAATATCAACGAATTTTTCCAACACATGGTAAAGTGTGCTCCTGAAAAAGACTTCAAAATATTGAAGAAAAGTATATGTCCGTGTTGAAATAAGAGAGTACAAACGCTAAAGAATAGTGCCGTTTGTGGTTTTCCTGAGAAAAGTCAGCATGGTAAAGTTTGCCTTAGTTTGGGTGGAATTTATAAACAATTTTCATTTTTTCGGTATCCAATAGCTCTACCTTATAAAACAGTTAAAGTCAATGATATTCCATCCGTAAAACGAAATTCATGAGTTAATTATTTCTTCCTTAGGAGAAATCTGAACTGTTCAAAAGAGTACCTCTAGCTCATTTTTATTGAAATTATTATACTGCGTAGCGTTTTCTTACGGATACTACATTCAGTTAAGATCGAATTTTCAAATTTATCCGCATTTAGGAATGTAATGAATTAAAGACTTCAATAGAGTCAGAAATGATACATTAACCAAATTCATGAAATATCTATTTATTCAAGCTCAATAAGTGCGAAAACAGGAGGTGCGCAAGAATGGTCCTTATTCGTGACTGGACAATATGTACAACTCTTACGTCACGCGCTGTAGCTCCGCCCCATTTCGAAACTATTTCCTTCCCAATCTTTTTATATAGGAAAAACAAGTAGACCGGTATAATAAAACGGGCTAAAATTAGAGACTAGTCATTTTTTCAAGGGATCGACAACTTGTCTATTTGAATCTTTGTGTTCTAGTTTTTATTAGTAAAATTCAGTTAATTTCTTGGCAAAAAAGGAAGGTAATCCAATCACAGAAAAATATGTTCCAAATTGAGTGAAAAAAAACCTCCTCGTTTCAGTCTACCCCATACGCCGGAACTGGGGGAGTTTCACTTGAGGAGGACGGGAAAGGGTTGAGAAGGAGGTCGAGAAAAGGGAACGGGAAGAGTGTTGCATGTCTTGTGAGACCACCTATCTTGATTACTCTCATAGTTATCCGTGCATAAAAAAAAACAACTTTAAAATAAAAAAGAATTTTAAAAGTGACTTACGGGATCGATGTAAAAGTTTATACAGAACTAGGTCAGCTGATTCGGACAGGTGCACACGAATGTAAACATCGCACAAAATACACAGTTCTAATTATCGGAAAACTTTCATGAATTTGGATTTTCGTGTTAATATTATCATCTAAGAAGAAGATAAATCAAGGTAATAGTTTACTGTATGTAGAAATGTTTGATATCGAATTTATATTTGTGTGACCGCCTACCTGAGTAAATCAGTGGCGTAGCTACAATTGATATTTGACCAAAGGCCTATATAAAGTAGGTCTTATCGATACGGAGGTGACCTTTATTTTATAATATGAATTTTGATCAATTTAATTATGAATCAGGAAGAAATCAAAAGGGCAAATGCCTATGTACAGAGAATCGCTATCTTAATAACAAATTTTCATTCAATTGTAAAAAAAAAATCATTGCGGTTTGGACGATCATAGGCGGATCTAGATTTTTTTTCAGGGTAGACGTCAAGTCAACGATGGAGGGGGTCAAGCCTATGATTAAAACAGAACAAAAAATACTAAGATCTTACGTAAAAACGGTATTAGCAAGTTTTTGATACGGCTGATGTACTGAGTTTCATTTGAAACTAATAACCTATATAAGTGTACATGTTTATGATTTAAAAGTTCTTTTTCAATAAATTCTATATACATGTACATGTTCTATACTACAGGAAATGACAAAAACAATGTAAAAATGAGCAGCAAGGAAACTGATCGTTCTTACGATGCGGACGAGTCGGATTCCGGCTCACCTCCACCCGCCTACCAACATCTCTATCCTGAAACAACCATCGTTGTCACCCAGGCGGGTGGGGTGCAACAAGAATCTATCATTAATGAGAGGTCACCACTATTATCTGCCGAGACTCAAGTCTACAAAAGACGCTGGTATGTCCTAATATCTTACTCCTTGCTGGCGATGACACAGGGCGGCTTGTGGAACACATGGGGTCCCATCGCTGCCACCAGTGAAGATGCCTTCGGATGGACGGACGCCGATATCGCCCTCTTATCAAACTGGGGACCTATCGCCTATATTTTGGCTGCTTTTATACTCTCCTGGGTCGTAGATGTTAAAGGTACGAAACTTTCTGTCGGTCTGCCTTTCAATTTTTCGTTTTTTTTAATATAAGCAGACAAGTGAAAACTTACCTTAAAATGATTGATCTAATTGAACTGATTGAAGAAACCCCAACTTTTTTATCCTTTTTTTTTAGCAATTTACTTTCTTTAGTTCTTTCTTTCTCACTTTCTTTCATTTCTTCAATTTTACCGAATCTGCAGCAAAGCAATTTTGATTACTTTAATACAGCATTTAAGCTCTCTCTATCTCTTGACTTTCTCTTGCAGGCTTACGATGGGCTTGTATCATAACGGGGTTTCTCGTGGCATCAGGGGCGGCAGTACGCTGCATAACAGACGAACCACCGTATGTCACGTGGTAAGTTCAACTCCAGTTAAAAAATACTCTATATTTTTTAGCAGAAATGATAACAAACGAATTGATAACTTTAGATGAAATGAATACTTTGAAATTTACACATCAGTAAATTTATGAATGAAATCGATATTATTGAGAGAAATGAAATAGATATGAAATATCAATTATTCATGTTACATTGTCTTTTTTCTACCACAACCATTTCAAGTAAAGTTTCTTGTGTGATTTAAATTGCTTGACTGTACCTTCCTTATACTCTTCTCAATTGCATGCATTTTGTATTTTTGACTCTCTGCTAATACATGTTGATACTTTCTGTGGGTGGTACAGTGAAATTTGCCTAAACGATTTAATGCTGAATTTTTACAGATTTATGATATTGTAAATTACCCCCCCCCCCCCCAAAAAAAAAAAACTCCTCTCTGTCTTTCATCAGTACTGATTTGTCTTCTGATTTATTTGCTTCCTTTTTTACTTGTTTGCTTCCTGTCCGATTAACAAACGCACGTGTCCTAAATTTGCTTTGTGTATGACCCTGAAAGCATAGTCTGGTACAAGCAAATCCTGGATTTCCTCGTCAAAGATTTCATCTGGTGATAGATTTTATCATCTTTCTTGTCACCTTCCCCCAATACCAATTTGTAATTCGTATTTGCCACTCCATCTAACTTCCCCTTTTGCCGACATGTTTTTTTGCCAATTTGCCTCTATGTCACAATGACCTGATTTCTCGCTGAATGCCTGGCATATTTTTCGATGCCCTGATGAATACACAGGCACCAGATTCCTAAAAAAAAAAAAATTAAAACTCAATCTTCAACGCCCGTTTCTCTCCTCTTTACTCTCTCTTAAAGGCACGACAGCTTCCATGTTTAATCACCACCCCCCCCCCCCCTCTTTTACCCCCTCAATATCGTAAGTTTCAAAAGGATTTCTTCATAAAACTGCATATCAGTATTGTCTACATATATTTTTCTTCACGATCGTAATCTACTTATCATTGATTATTCGTGCATTTAGCCGCAATTAATCCAAATACCTGAAATGGAGTCGAAACCTATACTTTACGCTATTCTTAGCATGTGCAGTATTGTTAGTTTGAGTTGTCATCCTTGCCGCTTACGGTAAAGTGTAGGTTTCGACTCGATTCAAAACATGGAAGCTGTCGTGCCTTAGCGAAAGTAAAAGAGAAGAGAAACGGGCGTTTAAGAAAGGGTTTTAATTGTTCTTTTTAGGAATCAGGCGCCTGTGGATGAATACTGTATATATCTTCTAGATATCTCCTCCTTCCCCATAATCTTCTACCAGGACCTATTCATTTGCCTTTTATTGACATTCTTACTTACTGACCTCAAGTGTCTTTTTCAATATTAAATCACAAATCTCTTCTCTGACTTGCTTCCTTGATGATTTCACCTCTTGAATTCATTTCTACACGCATGTTTGCTTGCTGAATGACGTACTTGCTGACATGACTACCTATATGCTTAAAATTTTGCTGGCTGATAGACTGCCATTTTGCTTAAATAACCCTTCTTTGCTAGCTTGGCTTTTAGCTCCATCCTCACACGATCATCATATTATTTTTTATCGCAGTTTTCTGGAGTTATGACCAGTAAAGCCTTACCTTATCTTATCTGGACTCCGCTTACACTCCACTGGCCTCCTTCTTTTACATTTAGAGACGTCAAAATACATACACCTTCTAACCTATACATAAATAGTCTTCAACAATCACAACAGTTCCCCAAACCGAAGAACACACTTTTATGAAACCATGAAACAAAACGAAGCTGTATAGACTACCAGTGGACCCGAAATTCCTTGGTCCTCTTTGCTGCATGAAAATGTTTCCTATGTAGTTTTTTTATAATAACTTCCCTCTTGCAATTGGAAAAAATGTAGAACTCCTTACCTTGATTTTTCATTCTTGTTCTTTTTAAGGGCGGTACACACTGGACAATTGCTGAATGGGTTGGCGGGTCCCGTTGCTATGGGCGTTCCCCCGGTGTTGTCAAACACGTGGTTTCCAGTTGAAGAGAGAACTACCGCCACTGCTCTCTCTACTGTCCTGAACATTTTAGGCGTCGGTATATCTTTTGTTTTAGGTAAATATTGTACAATAATACACCACACTAGATGTAGTATTCTGTCCTTAAGCAGCAAGTACAATTATAATGAAACCACATCACGTTTGCACGCACATTTCCTTTCCTTTTCTCAATCAAAAATCAAATTTTGTTTTACTCTGAACCCAATATTGCCATGATAAATCAGCTTGCGTGTATTAAATTAATGCCTTTAAATGTGTATCTTAACATCGAGCTAAAATAAGGAAATTTTCTTCCTTTTGTTGGATTTGTCCTCTTTAGTTTATCTTTCGCTTTTTGACAGCATTTCTTCATATACATTCTTTTCTTTGGCTGACTCCAACTTGTCAATTACTTAGTATCCTTTTGTTGATTATTTTGCTGAAATGCCGTATTGCTGATACCTATTTGGTGCCTTATATTCTTTGAGATGTGGGCTTGACGATGACTGATGCCTTTGATGTGAACATTCTTTTTTGGGAACTTGCCATCGTCATCGGTATAGATTTATCCTTATGCTTGCTTGCTTCTTTACTGAATTATATCTTCCTGTCAAATATCATTCGTGTTCAACAATATTCTCGCTTTTAAAGCTTGGTTTTCTGTGTTATCTTGGAATTCTGGGTGACATGTTCTCTCGTCGACTCGCCTTCGTCACTTTATACCAGTAACCGTTTTGCTATCATGATGCCCTTTTGCCGTTGAAAGTTTCTTACCATTTACCCCACTTCCGTTCAACGTGTCGTCTTGCTGACTTGCCGTTTCTCAGATATTTGAATTTTCCTAACTCTCTTGCTAGCTTTGTCTTTGCTTAGTTGTTTCTCAGATATTTGCATTTTCCTAACTCTCTTGCTAGCTTTGTCTTTGCTTAGTTGTTTCTCAGATATTTGAATTTTCCTAACTCTCTTGCTAGCTTTGTCTTTGCTTAGTTGTATGAGCATGTTGATTTCCCCCTTTCCTCACTTTTAGCTTTGTTAACTTTTTTAGTTATTTGGCTGATTTGTAGCTTTTTTACTACCTTTTGGCATCCTTGCTCTTATTTATCTTTGCTATTGTGCAGGGTAGGCACTGGACTCAATTGTACAATATTATCTAAAACTTACCAGATATAGAGTCAATTTACATATATTTGACAGCGATTTATCGAAACAATAGTATACACAGAGCTGGATAACGTTGCTTATGTAATATTTTGCCTTTTATTTTCGCGCAAAGAATATGAGAATAACTCAGTTCCGACGTGTCGTATTCGTTTGGTAAATATAGATTTCCCGATCTCAAGCAGCCGGCAAACATATTATTGTTCTTCTGACTCTACTGCATCGTTTGCAAAGAAAGATAGGAGCCTTTAAATATTGCCCATACAATAGATTTGGCCTCCCTGCGCGATTCTTCCACAAACACTTTGATTTAGTGTCTCCGTTGACGGGTCGTACATGTATGACTCTATCGTATTGCTAAAGAATTTTCAATAAAAATATTTTGGTCTATATTGATATGATTAATTTCAACATCTCTTCGAACTGGTATAACGAATTTGCACGGTGAAGCAATTCGATGAACCATTGAAACAATTAAACAGAGTGGTTGAGTGGTATTCCTCGCGTGTTCATATGACCAAGAAAAAATCGTTGAGTAAAGAAGTTTGGTCGCATGAATTCACCTTTTTCATTCGAAAAAGAAGGAATTTCAACCCCTTAATATGAACTCTTCTTTTAAAGGATGGTAAATATTGGACAGTTGCTGAACGGGTTAGCGGGTCCTGTTGCTATGGGAGTTCCCCCTGTGTTATCAAACACATGGTTTCCGGTGGAAGAGAGAACCACCGCCACCGCTCTCTCTACCATCCTCAATGGATTCGGCGTTGGTATTTCTTTTATAATAGGTATATGTAACATCTGACGAAAAAATTATTTCTTATGAAAACATTAAGTATAGTCTAGAGTTCATTATTTCAATACCAAAATGCAGGCCAACCTTTTCTTTATTATGAGTTAAAGGAGATCCTGACGATAATCTCAATTATGTTTGCCCGTATCATAGGGCAGGCATAGAAAATCTACACTTAATTGAGACATCATCCCTACCTATCTTTCACAAATATGATACATAGAAGAGGTTGGCAGCTTTTTCACTCTATCCTATTACACTCTTAGAAATTGATCACATCACCCAGCTCCTTTCCAATCTTTTACAGCACTGTTTACATTCACTCCTATACATACACAAGAGTGAATGACAAAGAGGGTATGGCTATGTCAATGAACTTGTCAAGGCAAATTCACAAAAGGATGCCCGAAGATATCACTGTACCATCTACCTGACTTAAAATGAATTCGTAGTCAGAGGAATTTCAGTCATTAATAATTGCTCTAATCCCATGATTTTCAACTATTTGGATTATGTTGCAAAGAGTTGCTCTTAGATCTAGATTCCCTCTACCGAAAAGTCCACTATTTGCATTTGAGTGTTCGAGCATTTCCTCTGACTATGTACAACTGGTAGAAAAGTTTGCAAGCACATCTTTCCCACCTTTAGGACTGTGAATATTGGTCAGATCCTGAACGGTTTAGCGGGGCCATGTTCTGATGCCATACCCCCTGTTTTGTCTTCAAAATGGTTTCCTAAGGGTCAGCGAGTGACGGCAACTGCCATTTCTATAGTAATTTCTTATCTTGGCTCTGCCTTCACAGATTTCATTTTAGGTGAGACGACTTTTGAAAATTTAAATGATGAAATATACATCAACAAGGATGAATATCTAATATATCTGCGCTTGGCATAATATACGACCTATCTGTCAGTGAAGGTTATTCTTTTATATAATCAATTTTATGAAGTAGTTCGGATATTTTGAAAGGCTTTGTTCGTCGTTCCGATTATTGTCAGATGATGTATCAAGGACCCTTCAATTTGGAAAATATGGTTATTTATCAGGAGAGGAAGACACATAACATTGAGTCAATACTTGAAATATCAGGGTCACTGTTAAGATATACATTGAAGAAGTATCTATGAATTATTCAGTCTCAAAGTTGAGAAGGTAAAAGTTGCTAACCCTGGAATAAACAATATTCCGAAGTGAGACCAGGTATCCGAAGAGAGTCAGCGTCTCCTACTTACATGCATCACCCGTCGCAAAAGGTCAATGAAAACTTGTCAAATTCGGTTATAGTCTTGATATATATATATATATATATATATATATTGATGGACATATCGTGTAATTAGGGAATTACTTAATAATTTGTCTTCAGATGATACCTCAGCAGCTCGTTCACGTATTCAAACCAAGTTAGGATTTATGGATACATCATCAAGTGGATCAAACGCCAATATGTTAGTGTATTTAGCTTAAAGGTCAAGGAGCCATCTCGTTTTATTGATAGTTGTTGCAAGAGTGAAAGTTGTGCAAAACATTTTGAGTATTTCTTGTAAGGAAGACTTAAATATTAGACTTTGATATTTTGAACAGCAAGGCATCTCTTGGAAAACCTGAATAATTTATTCTAATTAAAGTATGCATGCATGCTTTTATCTGGTAAAAGAAAATTACATTATATTTCATGCTACGAATACTAGTGCCCGCATGTCTACTACATCCCATGTATGACAAATATGGACAATGACCATATCCCAATACACAGTACAAAACCGAAGGCATACAAAATAAGGATAAAACAGGAATCATGGCAAACAATAAAAAACTCCACCACATGAATAGAATCGAACCCCTGATATAGGAGTGAGACCAGTGCCAAGTTTCACAAAAGTTCTTACGAAAAAAATCAGGAATTTTCGTAACTTTAGTCAATAAATAAAACGTTCAAAAAGATTTTTTCATGTAGATTGCACTATGTTTTCGAATATCATTTTTACTTTCTTCATCTAAATTTAGACACAAAATATCGATATTTTCATTTTAAAAGAAGAACTAAACGATCAAAAGTTACGAAAATTCCTGAAATTGTTTTTTTTTTTTGTAAAAATGGCTGCAGGTGCCCAGGAAGAGTCGGCATCTCCTGCTTGCATGCAACACCAGTTCGGCAGACATATCACATCCTGTTACTTCCATTTTGGAAGGTACAAGTATAGTCTGAGGTTTGATGGTTCAAATGGTCTAAGACAGATTATCATCCACCATTATGGACAATGGGACATCATAGTGCATGACGAGTTCCCCGTATCGACCGTAGAACTTCCTCAGTGATGTTAGTCAATCACAAACGTATCCCTAACTGAGAAGCTTATCTGAAAGACGCCAATGTTTCTAAAGTTTAATTATTTCATGGTAAAACTTTAGAAACAACGAAAGATTTGTTAGAAATTACAAACAAGAGAATCTCACATCCTTTTGGCATATTTGATTTGTCTGTCGCTTATGCATTTATTTTTCTATATTTCATACTGTGCATAATTTACTTTCCTTTCCAGGTCCTTACATGGTACCTGATATAAATTCAAACAAGAACAGTACGGGAGGCAATGGAAGGTATGATAATTAAAGACAATGACGGGTCACAAAATTTTCTTAAATATATCATGGATGAAAAAAATTCCCTCGATATTTGTATATTGTAGATTTGAAGCAATTCATTTGCAACTTTGTTCTGTAGGGAAGACTTTTGCAAATTGTTTTTATTTTCAGTAGTGAAGTTAGCCTTAGTCTTCTGTCAGAGGTGGATAACTCTACAGGTAAGGGTGTTTCCTCAATAAAAGAAACGATTTACTCATCTTCTTTGAAGATAATTCTACGTTTTCCTGACATAATATGTGCAACTTTATACAATGTACATTAAATATAACGTGGTCTTTGAAAGTTAACAACACAAAGGTTTGCGAACGATAAAACGATAAAAGAGAAAGGAGAATAAGTCTTATTCCAAATCGATTGTTGGTCATGTACTCAGTACGTCGAACTCCCGATAAGTCGAACTATTTATGATGGTCCGCTGAGGTTCGACTTATCGAGAGTAGAATGTAGTTTCCTTTCATGTTAATTTGTACGAATAAAAATGTTTTTAATACTCTTTTCTTCAGCTAGAATTGCCAATGAACGTAAACAAATTATGAGGTTAATGTATGTTGGTAAGCAAAGTTTATCTCACTTCTGATATATGCATGCCACGATTTAATGCAATCTTAAGAATTGACGTGAAGAGAAAGGTGTATCAACTAATGTAACATTTTAGTTAAAACTTTGCTTTGATTATTGTGTAATAAGTGTTTAGATAGCTAAATTCGCTGAGCTAATTTTTTTCTAAATTATGTGACCTTTAAATATATGTTTAACGGTTTATGTGCTTTTCGATAAGCTATGATATGTGTAATTTAAGTCTTATATTAATTTTCTAGAATGTGGATGGTCTGTGTTTGTTTTTGTGTTGTTGTTAATTTATTTTCCCGCCAAACCTCCAAAACCACCAACTGTGTCTGCATCGATCGACCGTGTTGACTTTAAGTCTGGGACTAAACTTCTTGCAAGGTAATAATTAATTATCATAATCATATTATCATTTAAAATAATTCGATATGAATTATAAATGATAATGGAGTATACAATTAAACTCAGATATCACTTTTGATAATACGGATAGGTAGGAGGATAGTGCGTATGTAATCCTAAATAGATCGCCATTTGCTTTGAATATGGCATATGACCGTCTAAAGTTGGCATTGGGTGAATTTTGGTCCATCCTATTACGTTATTCGTATTTCACGTGTGTCTTTGTTTTGATTCCTTTGCTGTGAGTCTTATCAACGATTGTTTTTTGTGCTTTTGGTCTGTTTTCAACGTTTGTTCAATCTTTTATCTGTGTTTTGCTGTCGTCACTGCAAATTTAGCGACAAACCAAATAAATTCAAATTCATGTATTGCATTAACTGAACAGAAAGTCATAATGCATATACACGTAACCATAGGATCATACACGTTCTGAAGTATTTCACGTGTGTCTTTGTTTTGATTCCTTTGCTGTGAGTCTTATCAACGATTGTTTTTTGTGCTTTTGGTCTGTTTTCAACGTTTGTTCAATCTTTTATCTGTGTTTTGCTGTCGTCACTGCAAATTTAGCGACAAACCAAATAAATTCAAATTCATGTATTGCATTAACTGAACAGAAAGTCATAATGCATATACACGAAACCATAGGATCATACACGTTCTGAAGTATTTCACGTGTGTCTTTGTTTTGATTCCTTTGCTGTGAGTCTTATCAACGATTGTTTTTTGTGCTTTTGGTCTGTTTTCAACGTTTGTTCAATCTTTTATCTGTGTTTTGCTGTCGTCACTGCAAATTTAGCGACAAACCAAATAAATTCAAATTCATGTATTGCATTAACTGAACAGAAAGTCATAATGCATATACACGTAACCATAGGATCATACACGTGCTGAAGATCATTCATTTTCCATTTTCACGGTTTCAAACTCGTCATTGTGGACCAAGAGTCCCCGAGGGCACATGTAGCCAAGTTCGATCAACTTCGTTTGATCGTCTGTCTCTTCAACGCATTTGAAATTTTCTGTTACATAATTTCTTGAAATTTCCAAAACGTGGGTCATGTAGCATCATATCCCACCCATTCTGATACGTCTTTTGGTACATTTTTGGACATAATAATTTTCATCCTTTTGGCAATTTCACATTGTTTAGACTGATGATCACTGACGAGGGTTTAGTGCCCGAAACGTGCATGTCTGGTTCATGCTGTAAATTTATCAGGTCTTAAATGATGCTATTGAATTTGAAGACGTTAACATTGAAACGAATCTTCAATACTCTGAACATTGATAAGACTGTTATCCATTATATAATTGATCAACCAATGACAAATATGGATAATGACCATATCCCTGTATACAGCACAAAATCGATAATTCAGAAAATCAGAAACCGAAGGCATACAAAATCAGGATAAAACACGAAAGCAAACAAACAAAAACTCCACCATATGAAAAGAAGCGAACTCCCGATATAGGAGTGAAATTAATGGATACATATGCCATGCTATGCATACTACGAGGAAGATGTAATATGTTCAATACGTGCTATTATCAATATTTTTAGGGAGAGGGCTTTACGTAATGTTGGTAAAACTTGTTGCCCAATCCCTTTTCGTTTTATTGAAATAAAATATGTTTGAACTATCTATATTTTTTTCATATATTCAGGGTTCATTTTTGGATTGATTTTCATAAGTCTAGAATAACTTTACAGATTTTGTTTGGATATGCTAATGAATCGACCCTACGAGAAATTTGGAGCCGCGCACTATCTGTAAAGTAAAAAACACAAATTTAAGATAAAAGAATAAAACCAAAGGGTGCTGTTGAAGTGAATTTTAGCTGCTTATTGAAAGCACTTTGGCTGGAAGCATCATTGATGAGGATTAAAATATCTGAAACACGTGTCTGGTGCATTATTGATTATAAATAAAAACACAAACAATCAAATACAAAAAAATTCGGCCCCTTGGCCTTTATCAAGTGTAAAAAACGACGATCGTCGTTTTTTTTACACTTGATAAAGGCAAAGGGGCCGAAAATTTGTGTATTTGAGTGTTTATGTTTTTATTGGTTATCATCCCTTCCCTCTGGAAGAAATATTTCAACCTACATTATTGATTAGTTTGAAGTTATTTTCAAGAGGGTTTACTGTTGGAACACTTCCGTGTTATTGAAAATTAAATCGAGTGATAAACATTCCTTTCTTGTTTTTGCTTTTCAGGAATACGCGATTCTGGTTGATATGCCTTACGTATGGTTTATCACTTGGCGTATTTAACTGCTGGCAGAGCGTACTAGACGTGATACTCAAACCACATAACATATCAGAGGTACTTAATATTACCTTCGTACGTTACAAAACATTATAAAAACATAAAACAAGTAGAATTTTTTACCTAAAAAGGTTAAAAGTTTGCGGCATACGTAATAATTTATTGCCATCATAAAAAGATCGTGACGTGTTATTTGAAATATATCTAGATTTAACATTCTACAGTATTCTTATAGTATGGTTGTTTATTCTGCAGTATTTTGTTAAATCTTTACATCCATCAGTATATATAAATTTGATGTAAAAACGATATCGCCAACAACATTTTCTTGAAAAAAGATGAACAAATAACAGAGAACGCATCAGAGCTACTAAACTGACTTTGATGAGTGTACATTTTCAGAAAGAGGCCGGGTGGATAGGATTTTATGGAACACTTGCTGGTTGTGTAGCAACGGTTATATTGGCAAGGTATAATATAGACCTACTTTACTTTGTTTTAAAAACCCTGAGTTAATCTAAGTATGTCTTCTTTTTGACTGAAAATTATTGTGTATATGAGAAATGTGCACCGAGGAAAACAAGGCCCTTTTCATACTTTGTTATACTTGTAAGTCTTATGATTTAATCCATTTGTCACTAGGTTCGCAGATGCGTTTTCCCGCCACATGAAGATGCTTCTAGTTTTCCTTTACGTTGGGAGCAGTTTGAGCTTCGTCTGGTTCTCTCTGATCATTCAAGGGACGCTTCCTAACTCAACAGGTCTTGATTTTAACATAAATTACGATAAACAATTCATTTAATTGATTCTCTCTGAAATGTTTAAGACACTGCTTTTAAATTCTCTTACAAACTGTTATACAAACGCTCAATTTACAAGTGTTGATTATTTTTTTCAATTATTATATCAATTTTAAGATTTTCAATAGAGTAATTTTACTACCTGAGAATTTAACGTTTCAGTATCGTTGTACATTGCCATTATCTTGGCTACGTTACTGCTGAATTCGGCTACACCACTGTACTTTGAGATGGCGTGCGAGGTGTCCTATCCTGTTGCAGAAGGCATCACAAACTTTGCTCTCACTCTAGTCAACAATATAGGCGGGCTTATTTTCCTAGGAGTACAAATGATTCCTTCAATAGGTAAGGTTGTGAATGCTTAACGTATTCAAATTCAATATCATTATATAAGAACATTTAAATTTGCAACATGGACCAGACATGCACGCTTAGATCCTCAATCTAAACAATGGATATTGCCAAAGAGTGTGAAAGTTATTATGTCCAAAAATGTATCGAAAGACGTAGCAGGATGGGTGGGATATGATTCTACAGAATCCACGTTAAATGCAATATTTGCTGTTGCTAGTTGACAAAAAAGCTTTAGAGTTAAGAGAATTAAAAAAATAGTGAGAGAAAGAAAAATAAAACACTAATTTAAAAGAAAATCATGAGATTTTAAATATCATAAATTATGTAATTTTGCAAAAAAAAAAAAAATATATATATATATATATGATTTTTTGCGTCCCTTGTTGTGCATATATTTTATGTTTTGAATGGATGCTGCAACCGAGTGCTGTTGGTGATCCCATCTTTAAGATTCTTTTTATTTAACTCATTTTTTATTTCAGGTACAGGTTGGGAGAACTGGTCAGCGCTTGGTGCTATCGTATCATGTGTTCCGGTGTTATTAATGTTTAAAGAGCGATACAACAGACTTGAAATAGACGAAGTCAAAAAGGAGGCTTAGATATAAATTAATCAAAATTCATAGAACTCAAGATGAAAAATGCACATATTATTTATTCTATGTTTTCAGGAAAGTCTGGCATGCATTTTTCTTTTTGTACTTGTGCATGCAAAGGAAAGGGTGAAGAAAAGTTATGTTATTATATTTTAAATGAAGATAAAACTTAAAAATAAATAACACTTAATTTTCCACCTAAATCAATTATTAATAGAAAATGACTTTTTAATACCCAAGCATTTCGGATATTTTATTTTAAGCGACTTTTGGGTGGACAATAGGGTATGTACATGTAAAATTTGTGCACCGTGAAAACTTTATCTGTGATATTATAAATACTCGCCATATCATTGCAATTATATTTAATGCTGTCATATATTTACAGTATGATTTTTGTACATATGATAAAACATATTATATAAGGTTGAATTAAAGTAATAAAGAAAAAAAATATGATTTGGTAATATTTAGTGTTCTGTAGGTTTCTATCACCCTAGTAACAAAGACGGATAGGCATTGAATGACGTCCAAAATCTCCAACAAGACCGCATAGTATGCTAAGATGCAAAAAATAAAATCACAATTGATAGAAGCAGTTATATTATTATTTTTTCTACTGAACATAAACAAATTTTGCATACTGAAATTGAGTAGAAACAGGAATTTTCATCTTGTCTACATATATATGCTGGCGTATGAAATTTCGAGTGACCAAGCCGAACACCCGCACCTTTTCCTACTATCTTTTCACCACGATATCAACTCTTTCGTATTATTATGAACACTTATTTCCTGTTGCAGTGTGGAGCAGTTAAACCTGTTCCCCGTGACTCGATGTTTGAAGTATAATAACTTCTTTCCAGCTCTGTCGCATGAAAGAATCTATGTTTTTGCCCTTCAATTTAACATCATATCTATTAGTTTGCTATTTCGGAATCTTGTCTTTTTATCAAAAATATCTTCGAAATTAAAGGAGGTTAACATCTGAACACCATCCCTCCAATGCTATTTTGGTCATCGATTTTATCTTACTATGCTACTGAATAGGAAACTTGGAGCCGCGCACTCTCTGCAAAGTAGATGCACAAATAAAATTCAGAGAAACAAAACCAGATTGTGCTAATGAAATGAATTTTGATTTTGAAAATTACTATCCGAAACACGTGTCTGGTGCATTGGAATTGGTTTGAAATTCTCTTCAAGAAGGCAAAGGCAATTCCATATTATTCTTATTTATTGTAATCAATTCATTATGTACAGTCTGATCATTGCATCACGATTGAGTCATTATAGTTTGTTTGGTGTGGTATTGTCAATTCAAAACCCTACTTGAGACAATGAGCAGATCTATAATAAAAAATTCCCAGGGAGGGGTCCAGCATATGTTTTTGAGAAAAAATCTTAAAAACCGGAAAAAATCTGCATTTTTGGCAATTTTTAGATGAGTCCTACTCCCCTTACCCTCCCCTAGATTAAACAAAAACGGATACAGGATTTGAGGGGTGTGTGTGTGTGTGTGTGTGTGTGTGAGAGGGTGCGTTTGTTAATACCTGGTTGTCACTACAGGAATGTGTTTACACACCAAGGATGCCACTACTTCAGGGAATGTCACTACTTACACTCATGTAGTGGGATTCCAACCATTCAAAAAGACTTTATTTTCCTATAAATTATCATAATTTCATACAATTTCAAAATGTGTTGTTTCCCTGTGTGTATCCGATATTTCAACGTCATGTAATGGGTCAAAATTGGGTTGTTACACACTTTCACAAGGTTGATGAATCTTGCGCATGCGCATTATACAGGAAGAAACGAAAACAAAATGGCGGCACGGATCGTTTGACTAAGGTAAGGTATACTTCATTTTTGTATTTTTATAGCAATAAGACCTAAAAATAACGATAATTTGAGGTGCATGGATGCCGCAGAACTTCCATTTATCATGGCCTAGGGCTTACGAGGCGGCATTTCTCCCACATATTAGTTTGAAGAGATGTTTAAAGATCGATTTGCCGGTGGGGTTTTTTTTTTTTTTTTTTTTTTTTTTTGTTTTTGTTTTTGTTTTTTTTTTTTGGAAATTCATGAAAAAATTCTAAAACGCACTGCATACCACCATTCGCAAGCTTTCTATATGTAATTGCTATTTCCATTAAATCATAATTTAACACCCCCCCTCCTCGGGTCGGGTTTAACCCTTGAGTGTTTTTAACTGTTCAGGACCCGCACTTGAGGTCAGGTTCAAAGTCAACAATTTTCACAGCTACGTTATGAAAAAATAAAATTGTTTGGTTTAAATTTCTAGGCCGGGATCTGAATACGAATTAAGTTTTCTACTTTCGTTTTGCTACGACCACATTGTCATCACGAACAACCCACAGGCCCTTTTACCTGTTTACAGCTGACCACTTCGATCACAGGTAGAAATAACGAATATATCTCTTAGAACAACTAGTTAAACTTTAATCCGAAATACCAAATCCAGCACTTTACAGTTTGGAAAGTGGGGGCTGGGTACCCAAACCACCCAAATATGCAAATAGCTTGTTCGTGAGGTATTTCAGACTAGTGTGCTGTAGTCTTATTTGATAAGTTTTTCATCTAAACGTGACTATTTTTATTTCAAAGTGAAAAAAGGAAGATCCACAGCCAGCCGATGTTTATCTATTAAAAAAATAAAATCAACCTTTTGTTGTTTTTTATCGGGGAAAAAATGAAAAGGTGTTTTACAGAAAACAATTTAGCAGGTACAAAATCATGTCAACAAATTAAGGTTCAATATTTCGCCTCGATTTCTGTAAAACGCCTTTTCCTTCTTTCCTGTATGTATGATAAAAAACAACAAAAGGTTGGTTCTTATGTTTTAGTAGATAAACATCGGCTGCTTGTGTATAGTACATATAGGACGTGCTATACCCAAAGGTAGATTTTTCGTAATCATGACAATAGAAATGTCAAAATGATTTAGCATGTACAATGTAAGTGGGGGGGGGGGGGGTGGACAGGGGGTACCCCTCTCTGCCCTCCCAGCCCCCCTTACCTCCCTCCTCCCTACCCCCTTCCTTCCCCTCCTTTTTATCCTTCCTTTACCTCCCCCTCCTGCCCCCTTCCTCCCCCTCCTGCCCCCTTCCTCCCCCCTCCTTCCCCTTCCCTCCTCCCTCCCCCTCTCTCCCGCCCCCTTCCTCCCCCCTCCCTTTCCGCCCTGTCCACCCCCTCATGCAAGTTGTTTTGAACCTGCAATGGAAAATCCTTCATAATGATTGTATATTCTGTAAAGCCAGTTTCACACTTTAATGGATGAAGGTAATTAAATTATACATTCTAAGCAATCCATAGCTCATAACAGTATTAGTCTTGACTGGTTGTAGCAATTTGTACCTATCTGTAGCAATCTGGGAGAGCCAAGACAAGTTTTGATTGTTCAAAACTGTGATTTTTTTTGGCCCGATTTACCGCCGAATATCGGCGGCTTCCCCTCGTTAAAATTTAGCTTTATTTTCCCAAATACACGGAGATCAAAATTGTTTTCAAGATTGAATTGAATTTGACATGAAAAGTGCACAAAAGTAATCAAAATCTCTTAAGCATGCGATGGCTTCACGTTGATTACTTGTTGATGGGACGGTCTAAGTACTATGTCAAAAAACTAAATGAAAAAGGATACAAGAGATCTACCAATAATCCATTCATTTTAAAAAAAAAAAGGATGGTGATAATAAAGGTACTTGTAACACTCCCGTAATATCCAATGAAAATGAAGTCACCGACAGCATCGGTTCTCGACCCGAACAGGCCTCTGTTTCCAATAAAAAAGTCAAGGACATCTCAAATGAGGACAACAGTGTCCCAGTTCCTAATAATCGTAAATTCGTACCCCAAAAGTATGAAGCATCATACAAATGGCTTTACTTCTCAACAGTTAAAGAGGGGGGGGGGGGATTGGGGGCAATGCATGTTTGATCTGTAACATGGTTATTAAATGAAAATTTCTGTTTTGAACCAATAATTTTAATTTGAGCGTTTTTTTAACGAAATTTTGTTTCTAGATTTTCCTAATTTGTCCAAAATGTCGCATATTTTCCCAAATGAAAAGGTACAGGTGGCTTTTAAAAAAGGTAAAAAAATCACTGCAAAAGTTTTTACGATTCATTACAGATAATATTGCGGTAAGGGAGTAATACTGGAGTTGTAGTAATATGTAGGGAAGTTGTAGCAAATATGTGGATGTTAGTAGTAGCAACCTGAAATGCATCTCTAGCAATCCGGGACCATTTTTAGCTCTACTGGTCTCAGACCAGTCGAGCTTATGCGATACCCCGTCGTCCGGCGTCCGTCCGTCTGTCCGTCTGTCCGTCCGTCCGTAAACAATTCTTGTGCTCGCAACTCCTCTGAAACCATAGGAGATAGAAAGTTAATTCTTTTTGCATCCTACTTGGTATGTGGTCTAGTTGTGCACCTGACATTTGGTTTCAGCCCCTGACCCCCAGGGTCTTAGAAAATGGGCGTGGTCATAAAAATCTATGTAATCTTGTGCTCGCAACTCCTCTGACACTATAAATGATGGAGACTTAATTCTTTTTGCAATATGATGGGTCTGTGGTCTAGTTGTGCACCTGATATTTTGTTTGAGCCCCTGACCCCAAGGGTCTTAGAAAATGGGTGTGGTCATTTTCACCTATATAACTCTATGTAATCTTGTGCTCGCAACTCCTCTGACACTATAAATGATGGAGACTTAATTCTTTTTGCAATATGATGGGTCTGTGGTGTAGTTGTGCATCTGATATTTTGTTTGAGCCCCTGACCTTCAGGGTCTTAGAAAAAGGTGTGGTCATTTTCACCTATTTAGCTCCATGTAATCTTGTGCTCGCAACTCCTCTGACACTATAAATGATGGAGACTTAATTCTTTTTGCAATATGATGGGTCTGTGGTCTAGTTGTGCACCTGATATTTTGTTTGAGCCCCTGACCCCCAGGGTCTTAGAGAATGGGTGTGGTCATTTTCACCTATATAACTCTATGTAATCTTGTGCTCGCAACTCCTCTGACACTATAAATGATGGAAACTTAATTCTTTTTGCAATATGATGGGTCTGTGGTGTAGTTGTGCATCTGATATTTTGTTTGAGCCCCTGACCCCCAGGGTCTTAGAAAAGGGTGTGGTCATTTTCACCTATTTAGCTCTATGTAATCTTGTGCTCGCAACTCCTCTGACACTATAAATGATGGAGACTTAATTCTTTTTGCAATATGATGGGTCTGTGGTCTATTTGTGCACCTGATATTTTGTTTGAGCCCCTGACCCCCAGGGTCTTAGAAAATGGGTGTGGTCATTTTTACCTACATAACTCTATGTAATCTTGTGCTCGCAACTCCTCTGACACTATAAATGATGGAGACTTAATTCTTTTTGCAATATGATGGGTCTGTGGTGTAGTTGTGCATCTGATATTTTGTTTGAGCCCCTGACCCCCAGGGTCTTAGAAAATGGGTGTGGTCATTTTCACCTATATAACTCTATGTAATCTTGTGCTTGCAACTCCTCTGACACTATAAATGATGGAGACTTAATTCTTTTTGCAATATGATTGGTCTGTGGTCTAGTTGTGTACCTAATATGTTGTTTGAGCCCCTGACCCCCAGGGTCTTAGAAAATGGATGTGGTCATTTTCACCTATTTAACTCTATGTAATCTCGTGCTTGCAACTCCTCTGACACTATAAATGATGGAGACTTAATTCGTTTAGCAATATGATGGGTCTGTGGTCTAGTTGTGCACCTGATATTTTGTTTAAGCCCCTGACCCCCAGGGTCTTAGAAAATGGGTGTGGTCATTTTCACCTATTTAACTCTATGTAATCTTGTGCTCACAACTCCTCTGACACTATAAATGATGGAGACTTAATTCTTTTTGCAATATGATTGGTCTGTGGTCTAGTTGTGCACCTAATATTTTGTTTGAGCCCCTGACCCCAAGGGTCTTAGAAAATGGGTGTGGTCATTTTTACCTACATAACTCTATGTAATCTTGTGCTCACAACTCCTCTGACACTATAAATGATGGAGACTTAATTCTTTTTGCAATATGATTGGTCTGTGGTCTAGTTGTGCACCTAATATTTTGTTTGAGCCCCTGACCCCAAGGGTCTTAGAAAATGGGTGTGGTCATTTTTACCTACATAACTCTATGTAATCTTGTGCTCGCAACTCCTCTGACACTATAAATGATGGAGACTTAATTCTTTTTGCAATATGATGGGTCTGTGGTCTAGTTGTGTACCTAATATGTTGTTTGAGCCCCTGACCCCCAGGGTCTTAGAAAATGGGTTTGGTCATTTTCACCTTTTTAACTCTATGTAATCTTGTGCTCGCAACTCCTCTGACACTATAAATGACAGAGACTTAATTCTTTTTGCAATATGATGGTTCTGTGGGTTAGTTGTTATTCTGATATTTTATTTGAGCTCCTGACCCCCAGGGTCTTAGAAAATGGGTGTGGTCATTTTCACCTATTTAACTCTTTGAATCTTATTTTTTGTGTCATTGAGCTAGCAGCCCCTGGCCACTAGGATATTGAAAAATTGTCATGGCATTCTTTTTTGAAATATCTTATCTTGGATATTATGAATTCCATGAGTGATATTCTAGTTGCAGTTTAATGGATATGTTGTTTTGTTGTGCAATGCTCCTTATAATTTATTAAAGCGCCTGCTTCCTTATAATGGTCTTTGGTTTAAAAGAAAGGAGATCTTTTAAAACAAAACAACCAGGAGAGCTACAGTCTCGTCAGAGACTTCTGGTAATGTTAAAAATAGCTCTACAGATAGCTTCGACTCCCTTACAGATAGCTACAACTCACCTAATACATTGGTTTGCCACGGATAGCTACATATTCTATAAGAAATGGCTACATTATTAAAAGCTATGGATCAAGTCTTTGGATTTATTTCGAATCATGCATACTTAGGTCAGTATACTTGTATGAGTGAATACCTCAACTATGTATAAGGACATGTTACATAATGAAACTCCAATACTCATGATACTGTTACAAAACAAGTGAGACATTTTAGTAAATAATTATGTTTTAAAAATACATAGAAAATTCAAGTCAGTCTTATGCTACTGTAGGTTTACACTTAGCCAAGATGCCCTACGATGTCCACAATTGAGCAAAATCGTGGAGCTCCAAAATTCTATAAATAAAATTGGTCATCACACGCTCTCTGACACTCCAGCACACTTTAAGTGTGATTTGTTTCATCCTATAGGGATTTGTTACGATTGTAGATAAGATTTGTAACAATTTTCATCCCAATTCTATCAACCTTCGTTACATTCCCGTACGATTACAACAATGAACGATTGCGCTTTGCTATGCTCTATCACAGTTCCCAATAATAATTCAAGTTTTGTTGTGATCTGTTACGATGCACGATTTGAAAATTGGGTTTCAAGATGGAAACATTTGCTCCACCAACCCCCCTTCCCCTCCTAATTAGCCTTTGCAATATTGTTTGTGGCAATATCTGTGGCAAAGATTAAGAAAGCTAACAATTATTCTACTTAGCTAACAATATGTAGTAAACCTCCCTCCCTCCAACATACTTTTCAAGTAATGTAGATAAAAAATATCTTGATACATATTGCATCACCCCCTCCCCACCCCTAACATACATTTCAAGTAATGTAGATAAAATATCTTGTGATACATATTGAATCGCCCCCCTCCCCACCCCTAACCTACATTTCAAGTAGAGAAGATAAAAAATATCGTGATACATATTGTATCGTCCCCTCCCCACCCCTAACATACATTTCAAGTAGTGTAGATAAAAAATATGGTGATACATATCGTATTGTAGGCTTTGTATCGTGATGTGTATCGATATGCTTCAGACCCGTATCGTCCCAGCCCTACCAAATACATATATATATACTTAAATTTGTATTAATTTACCCGTACCGATCTGTAGCAATCCCTACCAGAGTTGTAGTTTCATGGTAGAGTGAACATTTTGGGTCATGAATAGCCACAGATACATGTAGATCCATTTTGAAGTTGCAGTGAAGTTGTGACACGATCTTTGAAAGTGTGAAAAGGTGCTAAAGCAAAACGAATGTTAAAATGTACAGCCTCAGGAAGAAAATGATAGATATGTTTGATATTACATATTCAAAATAAAATTAATAAATTATACTTAAGTACATTTGTATAATAAAGATGACTAATATTTTTAATAGCAATATAATATGTATTGTAGGTCCCTGGTACATTGACAAATTGGAAAGATGTCAAGTCGGGGAAAACTTGCTGTAAGTATAAATGAATAATAACAATAAAAATCTTTGCTAAGAATAATGGTATGGGTGTTACAAATCAAAGCCATTGTTTGCACATCTAGAAAAAATGGTCAGTCTTTGAGACTTGAAAAAATCAATGTTTATGGTTTCCAGAGATAGAGGAAACTGTGCACTCATATTTTAGAAATTAACTTTTTTGTCTATTTAAATACTGTTATCGTGAATCAATTATCCAAGGTTTATCCAAGGTTTATTGGACATCGCACATTTCTACGAAAAAAAATTGAGTCCGTCCAACATGTCCAATTAATGTCCCAACTGCACCAGACCAAAATGGCAGATAAGGACCTAGTGGAGGAAGGTGACAAGGAGATTGCAAAACGTCATTACATTTTTTAGCTCACCTCGACAAAGTTGAGTGAGCTTATGCTACAGTAACCAAACTTGCACAAGTAATTCATCTTTGGATGCTGAGGTGAACCCATACAAGAGATGCTGCATCTGACCTACATTTTCCGCTTGAGTGACTTGGTTAAGAAGTTTGGGGTAGCTCAGAGTGGCTTGGTTAAGAAGTTTGGGGTAGCTCAGTATCTCACATAGTACTGATGCTACAGTAATCAAACTTGCACAAGTGATTAATGATGGGATACCGAGATGAACCCATGCATCGGATGCCGCATCTGACCTACTTTTTCCACTTAAGTGATTTTGCTTTTGAAAGCCAATATTGAGCAAAGTATAAGTGCTACATGTACCAAACTTGTTTATTGGATGTATCTTTGATCAAACTTTCAAAGAAGGACCTTGACCTACTTTTTCTGCTTGAGTGATTTTGCCATCAAAAGCCAGTATAGAGCAAAGTATAAGTGCTACATGTACCAAACTTGTTTATTGGATGTATCTTTGATCAAAGTTTCAAAAAATGACCTTGACCTACTTTTTCTGCTTGAGTGATTTTGCCATTAAAAGCCAGTATTGAGCAAAGTATAAGTGCTACATGTACCAAACTTGCATATTGGATGTATCTTTGAACAAACTTTCAAAAAATGACCTTGACCTACTTTTTCCACTTGAGTGATTTTGCCTTTAAAAGCCAATATTGAGCAAAGTTTAACATGTTTAAGTGCTACATGTACCAAACTTGCATATTGGATGTATCTTTGATCAAAACTTTCATAAAATGACCTTGACCTACTTTTTCCGCTTGAGTTATTTTGCCTTTAATAGCCAATATTGAGCATATTATAAGTGCTACATATACCAAACTTGCATATTGGATGTATCTTTGATCAAACTTTCATAAAATGACCTTGACCTACTTTTTCTGCTTGAATGATTTTGCCTTAAAAAGCCAATATACATTTACTTAGAAATATGTTTTAATTGAATTTTGCTGCCACGAGGTGAGCTTCCTAATCTGTGATTACCTATGTTTTATTTAACTACCACCTTATCACAAACACTATAGTCTACACTCCTCCCCTGCTATATCGCCCCCCATTAAACTCCACAATTTTGTGAAGAACACTCTACATAAATTATCCCCCATTATAACGCCAAATCCGCATACCGCCATCGGCCACTTATGTAAATGTACAAACAACCATTAATCCTCCGATTAATACCGCTAAGCAAGGTAATTTTCCAGGTAATTAGGCATTCTGTAATACAAATTAATTATTGTTTTAAATAAACACTGTTTCAGGTAAGTTAATTATTCCAATATGATTTTCAAGTATAGATTTGACCACACGGCTGAAATTTACACTCATAGACGGCAATATGCACCCTTTACAATGGGGTGATAGGGGGAAAAATAAAGAATAACAGAGAATCAAATTGTTGGATCTTCTTCTTCATCATCATCACCAATTCATCACCAATTTTTTGTCATCAATTCAATTTATGTTGACGAATTTACCGTCATCGCTGCCGGCATGCTGTACGTAATATTTAAAGACAACAGCGAGTTGTGGATCAAGCAGACGAAAGTGACAATTTAAAGTCAAACGTAGAGCAGTTGTTATTGAGATTTTTAGACTATGAAATACAAAATGAAGTTTAAATCAATCAAAATGGCGTTCAACGAACACATTTGTGTAAATACTTCATGTATAATACCGATGGAAGCATCTTTAAAGATTGCTTAATTAACACCGTATTAGGTATTCAAATTTTCAATATGCTGATGCACACAATTGACATTATCAGTAAACCTCGATATATCGCCAAACCCGTTATACTGCCAATTAAATTCTAGAAAAGCATAAGGTGGCAGTATAACAGGGGAGAAGTCTATTTAGTTTTTAGCTTATTAATTTGACCAGCAAATCCAACTAGGAATGTATTTTGGTGTTAACTCTTCTTCTAGAGTCCCACTATCATGTTAAGATTACAAAGAAAACATTTTAGCTCACTGGAGCAAAGCTCAAGTGAGCTATTGTCATAGCGTGCCGTCCGTCCAACTGTCCGTCATAAACTTTTCAACATTTTTGACTTCTTCTCCAGAAAGGCTGAAGGGAATTTGATGAAACTAATGGTGGGTATGAAGTAACGGTCCCCTACAAGTGTTGTTGTTTTTCATCCAGATCTGTCATTATAGGTGGCACCACCACAGACAAAAATAGGTAACGGGGGGTACCCTCCTTTAACAAACTTCTCTTTCAGAACCAAAACACATAATAATTATCAACAAAGCTAAAGCATCAGGATGATCTAGAGAGATGTCTTAAGAAGTGCTGTTTTTTTTTTTTTTTTGTTCCACTCTTAAGTTAAATTTTTGCATGTATTTGACATCTTTTAAACTTAAGTTGTTAGTAGATCTAGAGAGAAGTCTTAAGAAGTGTTGTTATTTTTCACTCTGAAGTCAAGTTTCTTCCTTTGACAAACTTCTTGCTTGGTATGCTTAGTTAACGTAGTTTTCAGGTGAGCGATAGTGGCCCACTTTGGCCTCTTGTTTTGTCATATAATTTTTGGACCTAATATGGTCAGATCCAGCTTCTGTAGCATGTGTTACAGTAAACATCCTCAGATAGTTAGGACTGTTTGCTCAATCATGCAGGCAGAAATAAGGGATTTGCGTGTTCTAGTAAGAGTTTAGTATATTTCATATATTTTTGTTGAATTATACCAGTAGTATTTAAAATTCAATTCTCCATTTTCAGGTGAAGGCAAGTTTAAAGAAAAGTAATCGTGTAAGTAAAGAAGCCAACATTTAACAGTTTTTACAGGATGAACAAGAATTGTTATCGATATTCTGGCATTATAAATTATAAAATTAATTAAACAAAGACCAGTCAAACATATGTGATCACCATGTGTCCGGCGTCTGTCTGTCTGTCTGTCCATCAGCCCGTCCATTAAAATTTTCTTGTGAACATGAATCCTCTGAATCTGTAAATGTTAAGAAATGAATAACTTTTGCATTATATTGGGCATATGGTTTAGTTGTGAACCTGAAATTTTGTTTGAGCTCATGATCCCCAGGGTCTTGGAAAATGGATATGGTCATTTTCTACTATATATTTTTGTGTAATCTCTAGGAAAATATAATTGATAGTGATCGAATTAATTCTTTGTCTGTGGTCTTGTTGTGTATCTGATATTTTGGTTGAGCATAATGTCCCTTAGGGTCTAAGAAAATGGGTGTGGTCATTATTTCCTACATGTATTTAACCCTATGTTATCTTAAGACCACCATTATCGACAGAGACTTAATCCTTTTAGCGTTATGATATTAAGTCTCTGGTCTAGTTGTATATCTGATATTTTGTTTGAGCAATTGGCCCTTGGTGTCAGTAAAATTGGTATGCCCCTTAGATTTTTTTTTTTCGAACAACCAGGAATGTTTCAGTCTTGTTCATTTTGTTAGAGACTTCTAGTTCATCAAAGTACAAAGGCATACAAAAATATTTTGTGTTATGTTGTCTAATTTTCATTTTTACAGTCAAAAAGAGTTAGCCCTCTAGATGACGCTGCATATTGGTGTGAAGCTGGGCTGGATAGGGATGGAGTAGAATCCCGCTTTATTGATTCTAATATTGGTAAGTCTCTTGTGCTGATTTTAAGGTCGCAAACATAATTTTTTTTTCTTATGACATACTCTAGTCGAGCCAGAAAAAATCATATACAAGCACTGTAAAATAAGTATGTACCAGCTGCATACATACAGAAGCTAGTTATATCCAATTCTAATGCAACCTTTTTTTTTATGGAAATAAGTCAAAATGTGATGTCAGCATTGATAGCAACAAGTATGTTGTTATTTTAAGGTTATTATGCCCTGGGACTAACCAACATAACCAATGAAATGAAATGTTATTGTGGCATTATGGCATTGTCTCTACAGAATAGATATTTTAACTGGAGTATTCTGCAGTGAAAGGGTACTGAAGTCCTATGGTCTCAAGGTGGGCAGTCTACAGATGCTTTCCAGGATCTTTAACTTACCATGTTACTTGTATGTTTGTCTTTTTTCCTGTAGGGTATGGTGTTTTTGCAACATCAGCGTTTCATAAAGGCTCATTCCTATTAGAATACTGTGGTGATAGAATCACTCCTGAGGAAGCGGAAGAGAAAGAGAAAAAAAGAAAAAGCAGAAGGAGTTATGTTTTTTACTATAACTGGAATGGAGAACATGCGTAAGCACAGATTTTATGATAAAACTAATGATATTAAAAAATGATTGTAGATTCACATGGGTATAGTAATAAAATACTAATAATGTATTACATGTACATGTTTGCTCAAGCAGGCACATGTTTGAGATAAATTATTTTATGAATATGCAACTGTCACGAACACTATATGCTGCATTATTCATCTTCAATAGTATGCTGCAACAGAAATCTAGACCTCTCTTCAGTTTTCACCGAAACAATTTTTTTTTTTGTGTATCATCACAATAGTTAGTGGAATCATTTTTTTAATGCTTTGTTGCAGGACCTCTCTATAGGCACAAAAATTTGGAATTTGTACAAACTTTTTAATTTACTGTTCAAAGAAATTTAGTTATGAAGAAAGGGAAATAATCAAGGAGGGAGATGGATATTGCTAAGCATTAAAAATCACTTGTGTAAGGATCCGAAATATTTTGTTTGGACTTCCGTACCTACATGTACGATTGTCAAATCTTCACAGATTATAATATAAAGTACATGTATAAGAGAACTCTTGATGAAAAAAGCCTTTCTAATGAGACCAAATTTTATCAGAAATGTAGAATAATTTCTACTCCACATTTAATCCTCTCAAAATACTTTGACAGGCATTGTGCAATTCCTATGTAACTTTGATTGTATTGAATTTCAGAATTGATGCAACAAAATGGAGTGACAGATTATGCAGATTTGTTAACGACGAGAAAATTGGGTACCCGAAAAATAATTCAGCTATGAAATTAAAAGTTATAAATGGATATCCAAGACTTTGTTTGTTTGCCACAAGGGATATCAACATAAATGAAGAGTTGCGGTATGATTATGGAGACAACGACCTACCATGGCGAGAGGTTGGTTTTTCTTTATATTTTCTCTTTTAAGAAGAATTAATCAAAACTTTATCTTTGGTTGCATACATGTATTGTTATTTGCTTTCCTTTACAATGTTAAGCAAGCTTATACTGTACTTTATCCCTGCACATCCAACTTTTCTTCTTTTATTCTTCCATGTATTTGATTTAATCTATAAGATATATTCTGTACCAAGGATTTAAAACAAAATATGTAATTTTTGTGTTGCCTGCAAAGCATAGCGACACTTAGGGATAACTTCGTCCGTTGTCTGTCTGTCTGAAGTGATTTTTGCTATGTTTCGCAGGCGACACATGCATTCCTAAGGGAATGATTTTCATTTCATGGCCATTGTTGAAGTGTATAGCATGTACATACATGTATATGTAATTAATGCCAAAAATGAGAGCGAAAGAGAGAGAGAAAAAATATTTTTAAAAAAAGGAAGAAAGATATCAAAGTCAACTAGATACATGTTTCATTTAGAAAAAAAGTCAGATTGTCTGGCCTCCCTCTTCAAACTTAATACCTTTACAAAGTTATCTTCCCTTGTTTCTCATGGCCTTGAGTGAAGGTAATGTGGAATCTTTGGATCAAGATCAACATAAAACCAAAAAAAATATGAAAGTGATTTGATGTTCAGTTCAAGAAACAATTAGACTTGACACACACATTTTCAATATAATAGTACTAGGTGACCTTTGTAGCATGAACCTAACCAAAATATGAAATTGACTAGATACTAGTTTAAACAAATATCATTTCTTGCATAGCTCAACCAAATCTAAAGTATAGGGGGAGCTTAAGTCAATATTTGAACAAATAGGACTCTGAAAATTAAAGTTAAGATTTTAACGAATAGTTTCTAAGATTATTAGGTTTTTTTAGCATTTCTGAAAATCAATTTTTACTGCCTATCCTAATATCCTTTAAGATCATTTCGGCTCAATATGCAAAAAAAATGTGGAAAAAAACATACAGAGAGTATGGAACGAAAAAGAGTGATCTTTTCATTTTCTGTGAAAAAGGGAACTCATGGTGTATTTACTATTATTTAAAACGTTGCCAAAAAGTCTGAGTTTATGGCAACTATGCTTGATATATAGCTCACAAATTGATAGAGAAATCTTTTTCATTTTTGTGTGTGCGTAAGTTTCTAGATTATATGCTCATTTTGATGATCTATACTTGTGTCTTAAGTTGAAGAATTGATAGGATGAAATTGATTTTGAGCTGTGTTACAGGATACAAGAAAGAGGAAGAAAATGAAAAAGACTAAGATTATGGACGATGATCCTTTTGATGTGAGAAGAGATCTCCTTAAAGGAAAGGTATTGTGTTTTGCAATGGATAATATATTTATTAATACATGTATGGTTTTAATTGATAAAGTGGCCTCTTTAAAGGCCATCTTTATAGCCCCCTACCCGTAAAGATTGCGGGGATTCTTTTGTTTTGTTTTATTGGGTATTGGCTCTTTTCTCATGGAAATTGTGTTTGCACTCTATATGACCCCTCACTTCTTCAAATGGGTCAAAATTTTGGCCGATAGCATATATCTTTGGAAGTCTAGTCTATATGACACATGTCAGCTCGTGGTCAGTATATACACATGTAGTTTTTAACAATACATGTATATTACAATTCTTTTTTAAATGAATTGATTAACAAGGCGCGTGAATAAAAATATCCTGCATAGCAGATTAACCGTAATGGTAAATTCAGAACACACCATGATTATACATGTACTCAAGTTGGAGTCCTGGACAATTTTATAAGACAACTTAATTTCCATTTACATGTTCAATGAAAAATAAAATGGATGAGATGGCAGTTTCTTTTTCCATGAAGGTTAATAAAAATGTCTTGTCTGTGGCAAATTGTAGTAGCGGCAGTGTCTGTGAAACAAAGATTCAATTTTACATGGCCTTAACTTTGAGCTGGCTTCTGAATACATTTCACCTATCCAAAGCTAGTTTAATATATGATTTCTTATCAAGAGATTGCTATTCATGTCAAGGTCACTATTAGGATTGTTGTTTATTGTTGTAAGAGTCTAACCTCTACAGCTGCATGTGATTTACATATTGTATAGTTCATTGTAAAGGGTAATTGAAAATAACACTGTCCAATTAAGTTTTCTAGAATTATACTAAATACTTCTTTATATAGCATGAAAGGGTTGATGGTCAGTATTATTGCAGTATTTTACTTTACAGTTATTTAGTTTTCTTTTAATACTTACATGTATTTGTATGTTTT
Organism: Pinctada fucata; assembly: GCA_028142955.1. NCBI lineage: Eukaryota > Metazoa > Mollusca > Bivalvia > Pterioida > Pteriidae > Pinctada > Pinctada fucata. The sequence goes on along the minus strand of AP027111.1, from coordinate 45,090,527 downwards.
GTTGAAAGTTTCATTTCCTGTTCTTTTATGAAGTGTAAAGTTACAAGTTATTTTTTAGCTCGCCAAGACGAAAAAGTCCGGAGAGCTAATGCCATACCCTCAGCGTCGTCGTTGCCGTCGTCTGTAGACAAAACTTTAACCTGGGCTATATCTCTTGAACTATAAGGGATAGGGCTTTGATATTTCACATGTAGATACCTTATGAGGAGACCTTTCATTTGAGACCATGACCTTTGACCTAATGACCTTGACCTTGGACTTTGACCTACTTTTCATAAACTTTAACCTGGTCTCTGACAAAAACTGTATAGGCGAGCTATGTAATCTTTGATTACCCTATGTTTAATAATTTAATTATTTCTGTAGTGTCTGAATAACACATATACCAACATATGGAGCGACATTTTATCTATAGCTGTATAGACAATGTCACCTAATGTGATGTCACTAACGTCGAGCGATGCTATGTTAGGCCTTTTCAAATATTACGTCGCCAGTTTTGAACTAAGAAATCAACACTGCTATAATGACATTGATTGCAAAATAAACTGCATGTATATAATAATTAGATAGTAATTTAATGAAATGATAAGAAATGACTGTAATAATTTTTCTGTCTATCGAGGTATAGACAAATTCCAATGCACAAACAAAATATAATCTGCTTATCTGTTTGACCTTGTGACCTTGACCTTGGAGTTTGTTCCACCTTAAAGGAAACTTAAATCTTGGACAAAACTTTAGAATGGTAGGTGATAGTACTTTCATATTTCACAAGTAAATTTCTTGTTTTAAATTTTGATGCCATGACTTTTGTCCTCATGACCTTGAACTTAAGCTTGGATCATACATTTCAGTTTTGATTATATTTTAAGATTAAAAAGTAGATTTCTTTGACTCTTTAATGGAAGGGCTTTGATATTTGTTGCAAAGATTCGCCTGAAAAAGTTTTACATTTGATGCTTTGATTTTTTTGCTCACCTTACGAAGTGAGAGGGAGCTTATGCTATCACCTTGTCGTCGGCGGCTTCGTCCGTGTCCAAGTCTGCACTAGTATGTTAAGAAGTTTTATTTCTTTATTTTAAGTGCTAGGAAGTACAAACTTGCCCAAGTGATGCTCTTTATGAGTAGATCACAAATTGACGTTCAAATGTATATTTTATGCTTGAGTGCACATATTAGGAAGATTTGGGTATAAATGTTAGAAGGTTTATTTCTCTATTAGAAGTGCTAGGAAGGCCAAACATGCACGGATGATGCGTCTTTATTAGCAGATCACAAATTTATATTCAAATGACCTATATTTTCTGCTGGAGTGCACATGTTAGGAAGATTTGGGTATCAATGTTAAGAAGTTTGAACTCTTTTTAATCTCTTAAAGAATTTTAACATACTGTTTTCAGAAGGGAAAAAATCAATCTCATTACAAACAGAGTAAAGTACATGCATGCAATGCAGAGTTTGGGTCAATAAATGGAATAGTCTACTTCCCATTTCTGTTTTGTTTAGTTGTTAGCATTTTCTTTGGTCCTTAATAGGATAGATTCTCAAATCTCTGTCATGAGGTGAGCTTTGTAATCTTTGGGTACACTATGTTTATCTAAATACCTTTACCTCGGAGCATTCATTAAAATCGAAATCCAATGAGGGATGGGTGGGATGGGGGTATTCATGATCACTTTTGGACAGTTCTTATGTATTCATAAAGAAAAAAAAAACTTCAAGGTCAATGTAAGAGAATCAGGAATACCACTATATACAATATTTTGATAGAAAAAAAGAATCTTTATGTAATTCCCAAGACAAGACAAGACAAGATTTATTTAAAGTCGGCATGGTGAAGACAACATGTAAACACAAGCTCAGAAGAGCTTTTGACCGATATGAAGCTTTTGACCGACATTTTTTCCATTATTGATAATGGAAAAAAAGGTTCCTGTAGGAATTTAGAAATGTTAGAATGCTTCTATGTCACATACAGCCCTAATAGACCATAAGCCTATACAAATAAAAAGATAGAATACACATTATGTAGAAATTGTACTTTCACTGACAAGTCTTCCATACAAAAACTATAGATATTATTGTTTCAGTGGAAGATCCAGATTACAATCCAGAGAAAATATCAGATTTGGATGGCAGCAATGGTTCTTACACTGAGTCAGATCATTTTTCTGAAGGTAAATAGGAAATACTGGATTTAGTCATTCCTTACTTACTACATGCATCTCTTTTTTTTTCGACTGCTACTGTAACATTGTACATTCATGTTCAGTTCCCATAAGGTATATACTCGTATATAGAGGATCTCAAATGATTTTCTATTTCATTTGGTATTAATGAAGCAAGTTGTCTGATTTTGATATCTTGAGCCTTGGTGCTCTGTTTTAATCAAACAGGTTCCATAACAATACTGTATGATATAGAAATATCTATTGAGATTCTTTTTGTCACGAGATTTACACTGTAAATTGATGAATATCACATCAATATTTCTACTTCATTTCAATGCCGTGGTCTAGTGGTAAGGACGCCGGGACAATGACAATAAGTTTGCTGGTGCGATCCTCACTAGGTCCACATGTAGGCCGACATATACTCATGTATGTTCTGTGTTATATACTAAAAAAAAGTCCTTCTTGTCCTATATGTACATGTATCTGTGTTGTTTACATGTCTCTGGTGTTTAAAAAAAAATCTACTACATATCTTGCCAATGTCAGAGGTCTTGCACATACTTCTGGGACTTGGGTAGGAGCCTTTGAACTTGAAGTTGTGGAGTTTTCTCAAAAAATGGGAAAATAAAGATTGATTTAGATTGCATTTTGCATGACATTTAGCATTTTAACTTTTTTAAGGAATTTCCCATGAGGTTTCAAATTGGGGAAAAAGTAGTCAAGAAATTGGGAAAAAGATACTATATTGCATTGGGAATTGGGCCAAATATCAGCCCCAAATCATGCTGATCGAGAGCCCTGAATATAATGTAATAATCAGTCTTGAGATTTTGTCGAATAACAATGCTGCAAAGTGTCATGAAATGTGTGTCGAGTCAGAACCCAAGGTGATGAAATGCCGTTATGTACTGTCACGGTATAAATTTACATAAAGCAACTACCTTTGACCCCTATAAATTCTCAACACTGTACCAAATACTTTTAATTTCACCATACTTTACAAGAAACCAATTGCTCAGTATATAAGTCATACGCAAAATGTCATTATGATTCTAGGAATTGACTGTACAGAAATAGAGATGGAGGTAGGAAAGAATCAGCTTGGAACAGATTTGGAAGTAGAAGAGAATCAGCTTGGAACAGATTTGGAAGTAGAAAAGAATCAGCTTGGAACAGATTTGGAAGTAGAAAAGACTCAACCTGTAGAAGGAATAGAATTTGAAAATAACAAGATTAGTGCAGGTTCCCACGTGGAAAATACTCAGACTGCAGCAGACATATCAGTGGAAAAGAACCAGATTGAGGATTCTGAATCAAGTATGCATTAGTTTATGTATAATTGTTATCATTATGATTATGATGTCCTTTAGAACATTTTGCCTATGTATTGACTATAGATTTGAATTCCACTGATTCAACTTCATATACTGTAAATTGCTTTATTTTCGTCAGTATCAATTTTCGTCAATTTGTAAAATATGACAATTTCGTCACTACGTAAATTCGTCATCCAAGGGTCCCTTAAATGTGAATTCGTCTGTTCTAATGACAACTCAACATTTAGATCGTCAAGTCCACCGTATGTGTGTGGTTTTTTTTATTTCATTGTTTGTTTAACAATTATCTGTAAACAAACAATTAGAGACAGATATATCACCTACCTTACTGTTAAAACATATCATTTAGTAATTTAGAAGTACATTACATGCAACTTTTTGTTCATATTCAGTTTTAATTGATTTGCTTGTCGTAATAGTATAGTTTATTCATCAAATGCCTTACAGCATACTATTTAACAATGTCTTAAAACTCGGAACCTTCAGCTTCTTTCTCCCTCCTCCGCAGTGCTCCCGGTCTATATTTAAATTTACTAAGAGATTGACTCAATTTGTCAGGAACATATATATTCGTCGGTACGTAATTTCGTCAAGGAAGGCACTGACGAAAATGACGAAAATTGGTATCTGACGAATAAAAACCAATTTACAGTACACCTAAAAATGCTAAAAGCAACTAAAGATCATGAATGTTGATGCTAGTGATTGATACATGAATCCATCTTCATACACAACTTAAATTAATCCCTATGTTAGTTATTGATACAGGAATCCCAACTTCATACACACTTCATTGTAATCGATACAGGAATCCAACTTCATACACACCTCATAGTGATTGGTACAGGGATCCAACTTCATACACACCTCATAGTGATTGGTGCAGGGATCCAACTTCATACACACCTCATAATGATTGATACAGGAATCCAACTTCATACACACCTCATAGTGATTGGTACAGGGATCCAACTTCATACACACCTCATAGTAATTGATACAGGAATCCAACTTCATACACAACTCATAGTGATTGATACAGGAATCCAACTTCATACACACCTCATAATGATTGGTACAGGAATCCAACTTCATACACACCTCAAATGAATTGCAATGTTAGTGATTGATACAAAAATCCAACTGTATACAAAAATCCAACTTTATACACATATGAATCCCTACATTAGTGATTGATATAGGGATCAAACTTCATACACACCTGAAAGTAGGTTTAGATATTGAATTAAGATGTTTGCAATACTTTAAATGAACAAACATTTACATTACTAGTAGATTCCCCTTGTGAAACGCCCATTAGGCAACTACAAATATATTCCAATAACTTTGGTTGCTATTGTGACGCCACTTTCAAGTTTTGCATTTAGGGAGAATTTACCAACATAAAAATATATTTAACGCTGTTACAGGCAAAATGTGCGGTGTGCTTGCAAATAAAAATGACCGATAATTAGAATGAATGTAAATATAAGATGACTGTATTACTTTTGGTGTTAATGGATGTATAATTCTTGTTGAACACGTGTAAATTTTCCTATTTGCACGTGGCCAACTTGAATTACATGTATACACCCATGAACACCAAAAGTAAGACGGTCATTTCTTAATTGAACAGATTTACTTAAGGAACATAAGAAAACTTTGTTGTATTCCCCGCTTAATTCAAAAACGTCTTGCATAATCTACAGGTCGTCTGATTAGATTTTCCTCATAAATCAGCATTTCAAAATGTTCCCACCATGTACACTTATTAATCATTAACCATTAATCCAATGTACGGTCATGTTGATTTTAGTTTCAGTTTTGCTAATAGGAATTCAAAACATACTTCGACCAAAAATCAAAAGAAAAAAATCCAGAATTATTTGGATGCAGATGTCTATCCATCAATGTGCATATCAATCCTTGAACCGACAAATGACAGACAAATGTTTCAACCCTCAAAACATTTGCCACTGTGTCCACAATACAGATGACCTAATATAGATTATGGTTGCTATGCTCACCAGGAACATGAAATCTATTGTTGATCCAATGATACCCCCGCCCTGCTTATTTCACAATATTTATAGATATTAAAGATTCTGTAAGCATGTCTCAGTAAGTTCATGTTAGTGTATTGAAGGTTTAAGGAAATTGTGAAAAGTGTGAATATTTTGTACAGCTCAAATGGAGACATTGCGATATAGAATCCTAGATAAAACGATCCATCAATTCAGCTGACAGTATGTAAGGGGGTTTTGCATAATTGAAATGACATACTGTTGTGCAGCATTCTCCTTCACATTTACTCAGTAAAACACAGGTCTAACATAAAATTTATTTGAAGTATTTTAAGCTAGCAAGCAAACTTTATATTTCAAAAGTAGAACAAGGTTTAGAGTAAATCAGTGTTTTGGTCAGAGTTGACAGGACTCTGCAATTATATTTCCCTGACTAGTTCCTGATTTTTCACTGACAAAAACCAACAATTATCCAAACGGCCTCCACCACCCATTTTCAAACTTGACCTGTATTTCTTGGTGTAAAAGCTATATGTGAGAAATGAATTGATTATCTATAACGGTTTACCTTAAGTTTAAATGTCCGGAAACCACAAATTTCTAAGTTTCAAGGGGCATAAATCTGCAAAACATTGAGGGACATGACCCATATTCGAACTTGACCTGTATTTCTTGGTGTAAAAGCTATATGCAAGAAATTAATTGATCATCTGTAATAGTTTTCCTTTAAATGTCCGGAAACCCCAGATGGGACGGATGGACGGACGCATGCACGCACGCACGGAAGGACAGACGGACAAGAGCAGCACTATATACCCCCACCATTATATGGCAGGGGTATAATAAAAATGTAAACTTAGGGCTAGGGTCAGTGTTGGTTAAATTTCAAGGTTACTGTTCATTTCATTGACAATGATACAAAAGTCAAACTCCTATTGCAGAATAAGCTTAGTTTCCATATTTAATTCAGAAATCCAGCAAGTCATACACACTAACATTTAAATGATATTTTCAGATTCTGAGGAAGATCTGATGGATGATCTGATAGAGGAGGACCTAACAGATGTAGATTCAGGTATTGATTTAAAGTACACTGCCATCCATAAATAACTATACAAACATAGAAATCATTGTGAATTCACTATAATTTTATTTCTTCCATTTTGAGCTCAAGGAATTCATAATAATTTGCTTCACATAATTCAAAATTAGGAATTGTGATAATGAAAATGCATATGGAAACTTTTTTCATCAGCACAATTTTCCTGTCATTGTCATTTTTATGTAAAAAAGAATAAAAATTCAAAAAATGTAAATATTTGGCCAAGTTTATAACAAACTATTTCTATAAGGTTCATCTTCAGAATTATACAGCCATGGATTCGAAACTATTAATTTTCTAGCAGGGACATGATCAGAAATGGTGAATACTAATGTATGGATGGCAGTGTATTAGATATACTCTACTGATTAGATATTTAAAGAGAAAAAAAGCTTTGATTGGGCATATTTTCCAATGTATTAAAATTGATCGAAATAGTAAGTGCTAAGAACAGATTCAGATGTTTGGCCACAAAGCCCCTGCTTAACATTGGAATTAATTGAAATTTTCATTCTGATTTGATGTTTTTTAGAGTCCTTTACGAAATTCGGAAACGAAGCATTTATCAGTAGCTGTAAGACTTCTGAAAACTCCCAAATCAGCAATTTTTTGTGAAATTGCAGCAAAACCCTACATATTCAGGGATAAATATACCTCTACGTCTCCTGCATTCCATACACATACAAATCACATAGGATCAATTGATATCCAATCACTTTGTCCCATGGTACGCATATTCACTTTCATATAATACGTCTGTTTACATCCGTCTTACAAACTAGCTGTATCATGAGGTATAATGGCTTGTGTTTATAATGAATCTGATACATTTTGACCGCTCTTTTAATCCAAAGAAATGGTTAGACATGTCCATGACATGTATTGTAGGAGCAAAATAAGAAAACTTTTTTTGATAAAAAAAAAAGCATAGTACAATGTGAGTCAAACTTCTTATCATTCGGATTCTGATGTACTGCAATAATTAAAAAAAATCTTCCATTGTAAACTTTGCTGGACATTATGTGTTTCGATAATGTTTTACTACATGTATGTATGTGTACAAATCCTTGCTTGCGCAAATAAAGCAACAAAATAAACTATCAATTACTTTTGACAAATTTGATTAATCTAGGTTGGAGGATTGGAACACATGTGGACACATCAAACAATTTTGCCCAAGTTTTATAAATAATGTAAATATGACATTACTTGGTGACATCATAATGCTTTATACGGTGCTATGATCGGCGATTTATTCCTTTCCTTAGGTTTGAAAAAAAATCAAACTTCAAACAAAAGTTTGAATATCTTTGAAAAATAATAACTTTCAACTTGAGTGTGTGATGTCAAAGGGTAAAGAATGTTTTTCTGCTAAGTTAAAATTCAACAACATGCATGATGATTACATGTATATAAAAACTAAAGAAATGAAATTTAAAGAAGTACCGATTCAGTGTTTTTTTTTGTATTGGATAAACAGAGTAACATATGTACTTCCATTTGTTGTGGTATCTAAGGTTAACTTACTTTGACATCATCACATCCTATGGAAACCAGAATACAATTCAATGGGCCTTGACATCATATAGACTGTTTATATAGGAATTTCAAAGCATCATAATGCTAATTTATATCATATGGGCAAAAATGGACCAATATCTGTACAAACAAAAAATGGAAAACTCGTTAAACCATTCCAATTTCTGTTTCTGTTTAGGATACACTGATAATGCCAAAACCTACTTACATATACATGCTCAAAAACAACAAAAGCATGCATCTTTCTTAATACAATCAAACTTGAGAATGAATTTTGTATTATGTACTAATTTATCCAATCTTTCTTAATACAATCAAACTTGAGAATGAATTTTGTATTATGTACTAATTTATCCAAGTACTGAGATGACAAACCAATACACCTTAGTTAAGTATGATCTGAGAAAGGACAATAATCAATTTTTTAGATCCACAGTTTATTGATGCTGGTTTCCTTTTTTTTCATGGACGTATGCTCAAAACCTTGGCACATGTAGACACTAAACAGTTATACTAGTTTGAATGGCTTTCTTAAGAAATTATATTCTTCCTGATAAGTCTTCCATACAAAAACTATGAATATTTTTTTTCAGTGGTTGATCCAGATTACAATCCAGAGAAAATGTCAGATTCAGAAAGCAGTGATGGTTCTAGCTCCGAGTCGGATCATTTTTTTTTAAGGTAAACAGGAAACATTGGCTTTGGCAACCTTAATGATGTTTTAGTTGATTATTATTAGGACCTTGAATTAAAAGCAAATATTGAGCAAAGTACAAGTGCTGCATGTATTTAGCTTGTGTATTTTATGTATCTTTGATCATATTTTCTTAAAATGACCTTGACCTTTTTTTTAGTGGTTTTCTATTAAAAGCCAATATTGAGTGAAGTGTTAGTGATTCATGTACCAAACTTGCATACTGGATTTATCTTTGATCAAACTTTCGTTAAATGACCTTGACCTATGCATGATCAAACTTTCGTTAAATGACCCTGACCTACATTTTTTTCCATGAGTGATTTTTCATTGAAAAGCCAATTTGAGCAAAGTTTTAGTGCTACATGTACCAAACTTGTATTTTGGATGTATGTTGGATCAACTTTCATAACATGACCTTGACCTACCTTTTCCACTTGATTTATTTGCTTTTAAAACCCAAAATACTTACGAGGTGAGCTTTTAATCTGTTATTACATGTTTCTGTATAGCTACCACACTTCATACATAATTAAGGGACATGAGAGGAAAATGTAATCTTTTATGGTTCAAGGCCAAGGTCAATCATGGGGTTATGACAGAAACTGTTCAAACATGTCTATAATTTCTAAGCAGTTAAGGATGAGTATCATTAAATTGAAATAAAGCAAATCTCTATGAATATAAATAATTGCGCTTATGCAATAACCCGTGTTTCAGATAGAACTTCAAGTTTTGAATCCTACGATATTCTTTTCACTAAAGCAACATGAGCAAATACTTTTAATTTCACCATAACTCTACAAGAATCCAATTGCTCTGTCTACATGTATGTCACACACAAAATGTCATTATGATTCTAGGAATTGCCTGTACAGAAAAAGAGATGGAGGTAGGAAAGAATCAGCTTGGAACAGATTTGGAAGTAGAAAAGAATCAACTTGAGGATACTACATGTGAGTCCAGTAGGTATTTAGTGAAGGGAAACATATTTCATTTCTATTCAAGTGCATGTATACAAGCATGTTAAGAATACTTCAACTGACTGATGCTCTAAATTTAGTTTTTATCCTTAAGAAAAATTTATTTATTTCTTAATTATTATGTAGTATCCCTTGTGTAAGAAGTATACTTTATAGTTAAAGCTAAGAACGTAAAAGTTTATTCACATGCAAGTTGTCATTTAAAGATTATTCCCTGTATCTTCTAGAAAATAGAGTATATTATTTAATTTCAATATATTGTTTTATTGGATAAAGAAACTTACAAAAAGTTCACTTCCAGAATATTTAAACATAACATGTGTTTTGCCAGCGAATTCACAATGTTTACAATTACAATAATTATAAATAAACTCATGTTGTAAAAGGTGAACTTTATCTCACAAAGCTTTCTAGTCATCAATCTGGAAAGGTTTGAAAATTAGTAACTACTGACTAAATAATCCGTGAAAATCAACCCTTATTTACCCTTAATCAAGTTGAATAATCTATGTCGTTATGATTTTAAATTTGTAATCATGGTAATGCGCATGCGTAACTTAGGGTTTTCCATTTTTGGTGTAAATATTGTGAGCCAGAAATATTTACAATAAATTATCTTTATATTTTTGGTTTCTTGAGGAGCTTGGTTGCAAACATTATGTTATTTACGGAAAGTTAATAACTTTGGTAATGCTAGAAAAATACAGTTTGTATTCTACAAGTTAAATTTCATCCAATTTTTGACGATTACAGGGCCTACAACTTTAAATATAGTCCCTTGTATTTATCAAAGGCATTTCTATTTTAGGTCAGAAAATACCAAATATTCAGATAGGTTGCAGTAGTTGCACATGATCTGATGATTTATATGTTCTATTTAGGTCATCATGTCTCTGATAGCGAGCAATTCAGTGATGACAGTGAAGTTGTCGCAGTTCCCCGCAAAGAAAAGGTGATATGTCTTCAAGGAATAAAGAAAAACATGCAAGGAACTGTCCTGAACAAGGTGCATGCTTGTTTTTATTGTGAAAAAGTTATGGCGAATATGGCCAGACATTTAGAACTTTCTCATAGGAATGAATTTGAAGTTTCAAAGATATTGTTGCATCCTAAAAAAAGCAAAGAGAGGAGAAAACTGTGGGAAGAAATTGTAAATAAAGGAGATTTTGCACACAACATTGCAGTACTAGAGAAAGGAAGTGGTTTGATTATTCCTAAGAGGAGAGTAGGTGAAGGAGATGTGAATAGTTTAGTACCTTGTCATAAATGCAAAGCATTCTACTCGAGAACAGAACTTTGGAGGCATAGTCAATATTGTGTTTGTAAAGACGATGAAAATTCTACTATTTCAAATCCTGTTAAAAATGGGAAGCTTCTATTGCCATTGAAAAATTGTGGATTTTCAGATTTATCTGAAAAGGTACTTGCTGTTATGAGGGATGATGAGGTGAAGTTAGCAGTTTCTTCAGACCACAGGATCTCAGAGTATGGAAAGAGGCTTCTAGATAGGGTTGGAAGTGATCCTCACATAATCCATTACATATCCCAAAAACTCAGAGAGCTTGGTCGGTTGCTCCTTAGCTGTAAACAAGCATCTAAGGAAATAGTTTGCCTGGATGACATTCTCTTGGGAAAGAATTGGGATCTTATGATTCATTGTGTAAAAGATGTCTGTGGATATGACCGATCAACTAGATCATACAAAACACCATCTCTTGCCTTGAAAATAGGCCAAAGTCTAAACAAATGTGCAAGATCTGAAGGACGGAAAGAAGACAACACAAAGAAGATTTCAATTGCTGAGAACTTCATGGATCAATACAAGGATGACTGGAATGATGAAATTTCAGGGCAAGCCCTCACTTCTCTTGGAGACAAGAAATACAACAAGCCATTGCTCCTACCATTAGTGGAAGATGTTGTAAAGCTGAACAAGTATTTAGCCAGTGAAATCAAAGCTGTTTGTGCAGACATAAAAGATAATTTTACATGTGAATTGTATTCCAAATTAGCCCAAATGTGTCTAGCATTAGTGATACTATTCAATAGGAGGCGAAGTGGAGAGGCAGAAAGAATGACCCTTAAAAGTTTTAGAAATGCTTGCTCTGAAAACAGGAATGGAAAACCTGATCCCGTTGTCATGAGCACTTTGAGTGAGTTTGAAAAAAACCTCTGCAACAGCCATACCAGGGTTGAAATCAAAGGGAAAAGGGGGAGGAAAGTAGCTGTCCTTTTAACAGAGGATATGAAAAAGAGCATAAATACACTTATCTCAGTTCGTGACAAAGCGAAAATCAATGATGATATGCTGTTTTCCAAACCTGGTGAATCAAAGCTACCCTTTAGAGGAAGTGATTGCCTCAGAAAATATTCCATTGAAGTTGGGATTGAAGATACAAAATCTATCACATCGACAAAGCTGCGAAAGCAATTAGCAACTCTTGCACAAATATTGAACTTAAGCGAAACCTCCCAAGATATATTGGCTACATTCCAGGGTCACAACATTAGAGTACATAGGCAGTACTACAGGTTACCGGAAGATGCTTTGCAAGTAGCAAAAGTTTCAAAGGTCCTTCACAGTTTGAATTCTGGGACTATAAGCCAATTTCAAGGAAAGGATTTAGATGACATCAAACTGGATGATAAAGGTAAATTTTTAAAAATTTTCATATCAAACTTTGCAATGGAACATTTGAATTTCTAGTTTTACATGGGTCCTGTAGCATCATATCCCACCCATTCTGCTACGCCTCTTGGTACATTTTTGGACATAATAATTTTCATACTTTTTGGCCATATTACATTGTCTAGAATGAGGATCACTGACGAGGGTTTAGTACCCGAAACGTGCATGTCTGGTCCATGCTGTAAATTTATCAGGTTTCAAATGATGCTATTGAATTTAAAGACGTTTTACATTTATACTCAATGCAAACAATGATTTGTCTTTTTGTTTATCTTAAGAAGTTCGAACATCAGATTCCACTCCAAGTATAAGTTTATAATAAGAGTTCTCAGATTTAAGAAATACATACTTTATAATAGCATTTGCTACATTTCAATCATGAGAATTTTAACTTGGGTACGTGGACCTCTTACATGTAATTGATTGATAAGCTTGAGGCCGTAATTTACCTTTGCATTGAGCCCTGAAACTAAAACAATTAGTTCAGAAGTTCTAAAAAAGCAATAGTTTTTTATTAAGTATAAGTGAAAGGGCGTTCATATTTCACAAACAAATTCATCATAATGTTCTGTGTTGATGAAAATGTACTATCAAAATAATGTTCATGTTGTTATGATCATATTATTTTTAAAATTTTATCATCTTTACATAATGTTGTATCGTAAACAATAAACATAAGCTCCACAGAGCTTTTGACCTACAAAACATTTTTAAGAATAGTATAAGAGCATATCACGCTAGGGATAAGATGTTCAGTTGTTACCAACATCATTTTGTACTGATGGTCACTGAGGACCCTCGGGTCATGGTCATTAGCCCCATAAAATATTGTGTACACTTTGTCATCATAATTTACTACTTAATTACTGTTGTTGTTATGAAAGGGGTTGTTTTTGTTTATAGCTTGAAAAATAGTTTTTACTTAAATTTCCTTTCGCCTGCAAAAACAGAAAAAAAATTTGAAATCATTTTGTGCCTCTCAATGCAAAGCATCTGTAACAGTTATTTTTAGAATATACATTTGTATATTAAATCTTTGGAAAAAAACTCATATTCCACCAACCTCATACAGAAGTTGTTGGTTTTTAGAACTTATAGAACAAATTGCATCAAATTTATCCAAGTGATTTCAAAGGAGGAGTTCGAAAAATATGATAAGTCAGCAGACAGAGTGAGTCAGCAAACGATCCTGTATGACTACAATACACTGTAGCCCTCCTTTTGCTCAGATGAGCTGAAAAATTGTTTAATTGACATGCAATATATATTAAAGGGGGCAAAGTTTTTGTCTAAGCAGATGGATATTGAACATATGTTAAATTGATAATCAAGCTTCCTTTTCAAAGTTTGTGTAGTTCGTATTGTCTCTTCATCTTAATTTATTTTTTTTTCATTTTCCTTTTAAATCATTAATAAACATGATAAAAGATTGCAACACATATCTGATCAAAATCAGAGGAAGTGTGGCTTTACCTCATTTTGGTTCTTCACATGTTATAATTTATTATTTTTTTTTTTTTTTTTTTTTTTTGGAGAGGGGGGATGTTAAGAGAGAATACCTTGGGTCCATTTTTGTATGATGATATGAAAGTATACATAATATTGATTTACAGAAGTGGTAGAAAGTGAAGAGGACTCCGAGGAAGAGGAAGACCAGCATGACCAGTATGAAGAGAATGATTCAGACCTGTATGACCAATGTGAGGAGAGTGATTCACAGGCAAAGGGAACAAAGGGAAAGAAAACAGAAAAGAAGATGGCAAAAAAATTACAAAGAGGTAAATTCATTCAACAACAACAATGCGATATATTTGTAGCTCACCTGAGGCAAAGGCTCAAAGTGAGCTATTGTCATTCCCCATCATCTATCGGCCGTCCGTTATCTTTTCACATCTTCGGCTTCTTCTTCAGAACCACTGAAGGGATTTTGATGAAACTTGGTAGGAAGAAGTACTCATGGTACCCTACCAATGTTGTTGTTTATCGCCAGATCCGTCAACAGGTGGCGCCACTACAGGTAAAAATAGGTCACAGGGGGTACCCTCCTTTGACAAACTTCTTCTTTAGAACCGAAGCATGTATCGACAAACCGAAAGCATCAAGATGATCAAGAGAGATGAGTTAAGAGGTGTTGTTATTTTAGATTCCACTCCAAAGTCAAATTATTGCAGCATTTTTGACGTCTTTTCGGACTTTGTAAGAAATGCCCATCAGAATGTTTCTTCAAATAACTTTATCAATGTGTGTTTTTGTGCACTCATTTACTGCATATTTGTCATATTTAAGTTACTCAATGGTTTAAGAGTGATTTTAGTTGAAAATTTTATTTTTCTGATTTTCATGATTTTTTTCTTATGTACAAAAAGGGAAGAGGGAGGGTATTTTCATACATATTGGAATTCTTCTCCAGAACCACTGAAGGAATTTTGATGAAACTTGGTAATTTGGTAGGAATGGAGTAATCATGGTCCCCTACAAGTGTTGCTAGTTTTAGCTCGACTCCACTTTTGTGCAAAAGAGCTATTGCAATACCCCCAACGTTGATGTTGGCGTCGTCCGAACTTGATGATCAGGTAAATGTTAAGATCACACAATTACTTTTCCTATATTCATATTCATGATAATATTCTTTTTGTTCTTTTTTTTCTTAATGTTTAATTATACTTTGTTTAATATTACCAGATGGGAATTTAGCCCCTGGGGTAGGGATTTTTAAAATTATTTCAGATGATAAGATAAATAATATTAGATCGCAATAGTTTGCCTTTAAAAGCCAATATTGAGCAAAGTTTAAGTGCTATATGTTCCAACTTACATGTTGAATATATATATTTGATATGACTTTCATAAAATGACCTTGACCTACTTTTTCCGCTTGAATGGTTTTGCCGTTATAAGCCAATTTTAAGCAAAGTATAAGTGCTCCATTTACCAAACCTGCATATTGGATGTATCTTTTATCAAACTTTCACATATTGACCTTGACCTACTTTTTTCTGCTTGAGTGATTTTGCCTTTAAAAGACAATATTGTGCTAACTATAAGTGCTATATGGACCAAAGTTACAAATTGGATGAATCTTTAATCAAACTTTCATAAAATAATCTTGACCTATATTTTCTGCTTCAGTGATTTTGCTTAAAGAAGCCAATATTGAACAAAGTATAGGTGCTACATGAATATACAATTGTGTATATGTAAATTGGGAAAAAAAAGTGAGTTTAAGAAATTGGCTGTCATAAAGACTCATTAAAGACATTATGCTATGCAGTTGAGCATTAGGTGGCTCTGGCAATTATTTTTTAGTCTGGATCCGTCAACAGGTGGCACCTGTTATTCTGTTTTATGTTTCTGCACTTTAACTTAGCTTTTTCCCATATTTTCCCCTAAGTTAATATTGATATACTTTTAGTGGTATTATAGTAGAATTTTAAAAATGACTTTATGCACTTATTGATTGTTGCATAAAGCTAAGCTTATGATTAGAATTGTACAACTATATATCACATTCAAATCCTGCTAGGGTAAGATTTCCAATGTTCTCAGGTGAGCAATGTGGCCCTTGGGCCTCTTGTTTATGCATCCGGTTATTTGACTGAATGGGCATTTAGCGATCGTTCTGTCCCGATTTCAATAAAAGAGTATAAAACTTTAAGTAGAGATAATCATGATGATAGTGCTTTCATATTTTGCATATGTATGTATTTTGAGAAGATGCATCTTTTAGTACCAAAATTGTATCCCCTGTTCCATCTTTTTGATTAATACTGCAATGCATTGTACAGGTACTTCATCTGACCTACATTTCACACTTGAGTGACCATGTAAGGTCTTGAATTCTAGCAGCCTTATTGTGTGGGTGATGCATCTGGAAATACTTTATGTAATATAGGTACAAATGCGGTCATGTGACAATGTGACCATCGGGGTGAGCTCTGTCATCTCTGATGTCACTTTGTTTAGAAGAGTTATGCCCCTCTTTGAATTATAGAATATTTGTGGTCGATAAAGTTGTTTCTCTGGCTCAGCCATAGGCAAGTTAAAAAAAACTAACATAAATGAGAATCTTTCCTTTTATTTTTCAAGGAACTTCTGCAACAAGACATGTCTGGACAACTCCGGAGAAGGAAGCAATCAAACGCCAGATGGGAAAATTCATTCGTGAGGAGAAAACTCCTGGACAACTTCCTTGTCTGAATGCCATTAGGAATGAACCATTACTTGCTAAGTATCCTTGGCAGAGAATCAAACATGCAACAAGAAATTTGATCGTATCAAGAAAAAAACAAATGCTTAAGAGATTTCCTCAAAGTTGATGTATATTTTTTAAGGTGTTCAATACCTTTTTTCTTCAGTTTCACAGGAAAAGTGAAAATAAATAGTGAAATCTTGAATGGACAACTTCGAGCATTTGAATTTTATTTCACAAAATTGTTACACAGGTCCAAAGGTTGTGTTATAACCTTTTACTAAGGTCACATTTGAAAGATCAAGGTCACTGTGAAATGAACTCTGTCTTTTATTATCATAAATTGCAGAATTAATACCCAAGATTCAAATCTCAAAATATTTTACTTTGAGTCAATGTTACTTTGAAATATGCAGTGTATTTATGCTGTCATGAACAGTCACTGTGGTATTTTTTCTCAATTAAGTAAATATTAATATTTCTGAGTGCAACCCTACCATTTCTATATTATGACCTGGTCAGAAATCAAGGTCAAGTTCAATGTAATATACACAACTACATTTCTGACCCAAACTGCTAAATTTTGCAGTTGCTAGAGTTAATTTTAAGAAATGATTGTTGTGGTAGTGAACAAATTTGTTAACAGGGTTTTCTTGAATTATGCAGTCATTCCATCTCTTTAAAAACCTTTGATTACAAAATTATTTGATATATGTGCTCTATTGTGAGTGCTGTTGAGATTATCGTCAGGATCTTCTTTAACTCATGTTATGTATATTATGTACAATCTTTGAAAAGAATTATTTTCTGGAAATATTTTTGAAGAGTACATACTCCCTTCTGTGTTTGATCATCTGAAATCACGAAATATTTACAAGTCTTATGTAAACAAATGTTCCACATTTGTATATATATATTGCAGAGTTCAAGGGATTTTGTTAATTATTTCTTATGTTGAGACCTAGAAATAAAAAAAAGCAGATCAAACAAATTTTACTGTGATGCAAATTATTAGTCCCCTACCCACTTGTTGAAGGCGAATGATAGTTTTTCAAATTGGTATTTTAATGACTGGAAAATATAACCAAGCTAGATAAACGTTCAAGATGTACATCAAGCTTGGACAGAAGTTAGGGTTTCATCTATAAAGTCTATACAGTTTCCCTATGCAGCTCCTTTGAAACTATAAATGACAGAAATGTAATTCTTTTTGCATTATGATTGGCTTTATTGTAAACCTTATATTTTGTTATTGCTCTTGACTCCAATAGTAGAAGAAAAGGGTGTGGTCATTTTGCCCTTCAGAAATATTAAACTTTGAAGCCATAAGGTCAAAAAACTTAATCATTAGTTTCTCAGGCACCAACGCATCACAAAAATATGGGCAGCATCCAGAATTTTTAGCACTTTTCCAGAACTTTCGGTTCGTTTTGCTTTTTCCATGTTTTACATTTGCGTAAAGGCTTCAACTGACCGAGTATTAAAACGAAAAAACGAGTGAAACATTAATGTCGTCTCGGTGCAAATCGTTGCTGGCGCCACTCAAATCCTCCCTTGGTCGATCATCGGTGGATATAGTGACAAACTTTAAAAGAGCATCGTCGCTGGCATCATGATTATTATTCATGTTGTTTCTTAAGTTTATTTTGTTCATGTGTTGAATCCAATTTAAAAAAAAACCCTCCCTTCCTCATCATAATTTGAAAAAAAGTGCCTGAGAAACTTAATGATTAATTTTGTTTTTGCCTAAATGATAGAAATATAATTCTTTTGCATCAAAATGGGTCTTTGACTTTGTTATGTATTTGCACTTCATATCTTGTTTGAGACATTGACCATAGGGTCTTAGAAAAAAGATGTGTATAAATCTAAGTTATCTTGTGTGCATAACACCACATGTTAGGGTCTTATAGAATGTGTGTTGTAGTTTTACAAATAGACTGGTCATTTATGTCATTTGTGAATTACATTTCTAAGATTCAACTATAGATTAGTAAAAAGATTTCTCTTTTTTCAATGTCATGTGTGTCTATAGTGCACCTCATATTATGATGAACTCTCAATAATAAAAAAGAAAGAAAATGTTTATGAAAATCGGTATGGTTTTTGATTTCTCATAGTATATTTAAGTTGTATAGGGAAGGTTGAACATCAATTCTGCTCTAGCTACATTGTATTTGGTAGATTGAACCTTCTAATTATTTGTACCTTTCTGAGTTTCTTCTAATTACTGAAATGTCTTGTGAGCCCCTAAAATATTATTATGTGTACCTTAAAAGTTGAATTTTGATCTTCTAATGCATTTAAACAACCGATTATCTAAGAGCCATGGTCTTGGAAGATTTTTATTTTCGTGTGTGGGTGTGGGGGGGGGTGTTATGTCTTGAATATTGTATAGGTTAATTCTTGACATACACTGCCATCCATAAAATTTAATAACTATACGAACAAGAACATCATTCTAAATTCTTAATATTTTCCATTCTGTACTTTACAATAATTGGCTTCACATAATTCAAAATTATGAATTGTGATAATAAAAAATGTAGATAAAAACTTTTTTTTATCAGCATAATTTTCTTTCAAAATTGTCATTTTTATATATAAAAAGATAAAAAATTCAAAACATGTTAATATTTTGGTAAGATTTGTTTTAAATGAATTCAATAATGTCAATCTTCAGAAATATGCAGCAACGGATTTGAAATTGGTCATTTTCTAATTGCAACATGAACAGAAATGGTGTATACTAATTTATGGATGGCAGTGTAGTTAATAACCATGTTTCTTATGACTATTATGTTAGAGTTTAAGCTTGAATGTGTTATGTTGCCGATTTTGAATTAAAATTGAAAAAAAGAAATATTTTCTTTAATTCAAAGTACAAAGCGAAGTGATGTCTCCATAAACATAACTCCATATCCCATCAGAGCATTCTCATTAGATGGCGGAGTTCAAAACTGATTAGAACTTCATATAAAAGTGAATTCCTTTTAACTCATCTGAGCTGTTTATATACATAAGTCATTAAATAGCTCATACAGGTTTAATGAATATCTTTTTATCTTTGGGTCTTTTATATATATATATATTAAAGCACAAGTAAGGTTCAAGCGACCACGACACTAAACGTGTTTAAACCCAGCGGAAGGGACATTACATCCCTTGATCCATCTGGATACACGAATATGTACTTATATCCAGTCGGAACAAGGGACAGTACGTCCCTCATTCCGACCGGACACATGTACATAAAAAAAACATACACACACTCTCATGCTAGTCAGAACATGTACTGTCCGGTCGGAATGAGGGACGTACTGTCCCTTGTTCCGACTGGATATAAGTACATATTCGTGTATCCAGATGGATCAAGGGATGTAATGTCCCTTCCGCTGGGTTTAAACACGTTTAGTGTCGTGGTCGCTTGAACCTTACTTGTGCTTTTATATCTTTTTTACAAACAATCACAGTATGTATCATATCGTTCACAATATGAGTTCCTTCTTCAATATGCTCCAAGAAAACATGTCATGTCTGTCTATACAAGCTCGTATTTCAAAAACCTTTAATAAGAAGGTGATACTTCAACAAAATGTGTTTTAAGGAACAAGAGTCTTTGTTACAAAGCTCATATAGGAAAGATCAAGATAACAAAAGGTCAAGACTTAAGAAACAAATCTTTTACCTTGTTCATCAGAATCTTATCATGTTTCCCCAAAAGGACAAAGATTAATCAAGGTCATTTTATGTTTTTCTGAAATCATAAGAGCTGTTGAAGGAAGATTAATCAAGTTTATTTCTGAAAGGTCAATACCACTTGTAAAGTCGTTCTCTTCAAAGTCATTTTGAGTTAAAGCTCAAGATAATGTGGAAAATGAATTTACATACAATAATAAGCTCGGTCATTCGTGATTATTTCTAAATGGCCGACCTTGACACAATGAAAATAGCCTTGATTGACAAAAGGAATCTCTTGCTTACATATGTCCAGCTAGAGAAGGTCACAAGAAGAGCGCCCTTTCTTAGGTATACATAATACAACTTAATTTTAGTGAAAAACAGGTGTATTTAACAATAAATGCAGTCGGATTAAATTGTGTGGGAATGTAGTGTAATACAGGTGTGTGTGGGATGTAGTCAGATTAAGGTGAGTGTGAAATGTAGTGTAATACAGGTGTGTGTGTGGGATGTAGTCAGATCGAGGTGTGTGTGAAATGTAGTGTAATAAAGGTGTGTGTGGGATGTAGTCAGATTGAGGTGTGTGTGAAATGTAGTGTAATACAGGTGTGTGTGGGGGATGTAGTCAGATTGAGGTGAGTGTGAAATGTAGTGTAATAAAGGTGTGTGTGGGATGTAGTCAGATTGAGGTGTGTGTGAAATGTAGTGTAATACAGGTGTGTGTGTGGGATGTAGTCAGATTGAGATGTGTGTGAAATGTAGTGTAATACAGGTGTGTGTGTGGGATGTAGTCAGATTAAGGTGTGTGTGGGATGTAGTCAGATTGAGGTGTGTGTGAAATGTAGTGTAATACAGGTGTGTGTGTGGGATGTAGTCAGATCGAGGTGTGTGTGAAATGTAGTGTAATAAAGGTGTGTGTGGGATGTAGTCAGATTGAGGTGTGTGTGAAATGTAGTGTAATACAGGTGTGTGTGGGATGTAGTCAGATTGAGGTGAGTGTGAAATGTAGTGTAATACAGGTGTGTGTGGGGGATGTAGTCAGATTGAGGTGAGTGTGAAATGTAGTGTAATACAGGTGTGTGTGTGGGATGTAGTCAGATTGAGGTGTGTGTGAAATGTAGTGTAATACAGGTGTGTGTGGGGGATGTAGTCAGATTGAGGTATGTGTGAAATGTAGTGTAATACAGGTGTGTGTGTGGGATGTAGTCAGATTGAGGTGAGTGTGAAATGTAGTGTAATACAGGTGTGTGTGTGGGATGTAGTCAGATTGAGATGTGTGTGAAATGTAGTGTAATACAGGTGTGTGTGTGGGATGTAGTCAGATTAAGGTGTGTGTGGGATGTAGTCAGATTAAGGTGTGTGTGGGATGTAGTCAGATTAAGGTGTGTGTGTGATGTAGTCATATCCATGCATAATGTCACTTTTTTATGAAGCGTTTTTTCAGGATTTCGAGTTCATTGCAATAGAAAGGAGGGGCATTTAAACCTAAATATGACATTTTTTTCTCTATCTATCGACTTTGTCATAGTGTAGTTGGATACAGGTATTACACCATATGTAGTGGGTTTCAGGTAAATGTGAGTAAGGGTGTGTGTGTGTGTGTGAAAAATATCTAGAAGGGATAAGGTAATTTATTGCCGCCTAGCGCTCCTCCACCCACCCCTCCCAGTGGGTCTAGGATGAGAACCTGTCCCCCAGCCCCACACCCGACGGAAAATAGTTTTTTGTTGAAGCTATATATCTGGCGAACGAAGCGAGCGAGCGAAATCCTTTGAGAGGGAGGTTACATACCTTTAAATCCCATTCCCCTTGCTGTTAGGTTATATTGACTTTCTCAGTAACTTTATTAGAAAAAGACCGGTCAAAAATTATATAAGTTTAGATGTGATAAAGGTTATAACATTTCATAATACTGGCTATTTAGCTTGCAATTGTCATGCCTAGCTTTGACTTTTTATGCCAAAAGGGGTATGGAAAGCAAGTTGTTTGCGAGCCAGCGACAATTTTCTGAAATTCGAATCAAAACTGCCAGAAATTAACTCTACGCAATGTCATTTGAACCGCCAAAAACTTACTTTGACGCTTGTTGAAGAAATTGTCAAGGAAATTTATGGCCGCCCAGCGCTCCTCAACCCACACCGACATTTACGAAAAACTGAAACCAAATGAGGTTCTACCAGACTGGTGCATCTATTTGCACTCCTTTTGTGCTGATCGAGCGAGTCGGCCCCTCGGTTAAATACTGAGATAATGTAGCAGTGATTCAGAATAATGATTTTATTTATACATGGAAAAGCTTTTTTCAACAAGGTATATGAAAATCATTATGTAGGAAACTTTGAACACCCCTCGGTCTTGTAAAAATCAAACCACATTCAGATTTATTAGGAATATATATATAAAGTGGAAATCCCATCATGTCAATGTACAATTGAAAAAAAAAATAAGATAGAATATACTTTGACATAAACAAGATTACATGTTTTAAATTTCTAAACCATGTCATACGCGGATCTAACCTACATGTTTCGTAATCTCTACCTGCCATCATTATCGTACAAAAGTTCAAACATTCAAGGAATGCAATGCACACTTCCCGGAGAGAAGGTCGCCATACAGAACAGATGTGCAAAACCAAGATTCTTATGTGACTCGACTCGAAGAGTCCAAACCGTCCAAAAATAAAAAGAGACTTCTCCTCTTGGTTACTGCACAATAGCAAAACCTTTTCATGGAAATGAGTAAAAATTGCAAGCCGCCATTCCCAATAGATTAATCTCAGTACCATGAAAAACATCAGTGAAAATTGATGTTACAAAAACCTTTTGGTAGGTATGCAGTCAAATATTCGAAATTACATCTCTGCGTGTGACAAATGCTCGCACAAAAAGGTATTTCAACAAAAGCGCAAAGCACAAAATTGATGCAGAAAGTACACTAATATATGTATTCGCCGATGGAGCGCATTGTTATCGATTTCCTTGGCGAATTACCCTTCCTTTCATCTGGAATAAGTGCATTCTGGTTGTTTCTGATCATTATACTAAATAGACAGAAAGTTTTCCAATGCCGAATATTGAATAAAACAAAGGAGGGGGTATCCAACAAGTCTCGACTGCAGCATATCAAAACCCCAAGTGAAAATAGAGAAAAGATGTAAAAGAGGACACCAAACCCAAAGGATTACACATAAAATTTCCAAGGATACCAATAAAGAAGCCAAGCTGCATTCATGAATGTAGAAGAAGGTATCACACGTCTCCATGTACCCCATCCATGATACACTCTGATGAAGGGTCGCAATACGAAAGTAAACTTGAAGAGGCGGGTGTTGCATGCAAGCAGGAGATGCTTACTCTTCCTGGGCAGCTGGTCTCACTGGTCTCACTCCCATATCGGGAGTTCGCTTCTTTTCATGTGATGGAGGTTTTTGTTTGACTGTTTGCTTTGGCTCATGAATATGCAAATTAGTTCTTTTGCATATGACCACTTGATTAATAGAACAACCTTTCCTCGTTATATGGATACCAGTTACAGATGTGCCTATATGCCTATTTAGCTCAACATTTGGCCAAGATATGCCTATTTTGCTTAACCAAGAGGTGCCTTCGTGACTTTAGCAGGGGGTTGCCATGGAAACGGTCGAAAAACACATAGCCTTTCATTCCCGTACATTCTGAAAACCGATTCTGTAGACCCTAAGGAACATTTTGGTACCCGTGAAAAAAAGTACTCAAGGGGGTTAATGGGGGGACCCACTGGCTCCCCGACTAATATCACTTAGCATTCGGATCCCATCGCCCTTCATTTGGAAGGGC
Source organism: Pinctada fucata (assembly GCA_028142955.1). NCBI lineage: Eukaryota > Metazoa > Mollusca > Bivalvia > Pterioida > Pteriidae > Pinctada > Pinctada fucata. The sequence continues at coordinate 45,066,294 of AP027111.1, read as the reverse complement.
ATTAAAAGAAGAAAAAGGTCCAGGCAAATACTAATGATCACACAAGTGTGCATATAAATGACCGGGTGGTTGCCAGGTCTTAAAGGCTCTATATTAGATCATGAAATACTCGCCACAGCTCTGCAAGTATATTCAGTAATGTCATAAATCAAAAGAAATTATTATTTTTGCACTAGATTGAATAAAAGATAAAAGTACATTAAGATGTTTGTTTTTATTATCATGTTATTATCAATATTTTCTGTCTTATGATGAATATCACCTTCGTTTCAAAGACAGATATACGTTAAATGGTCGACGAAAAAAGTCTCAGACAATTTTTTTATTACAAATGCTAGATCTACACCAAGACCTGCAAACAATCATCATTTCCGAAAGAAGTGTCATTCCGAGTATTTGTTTTCCGACAAAGCGCAGTGAAGTCTTATGTTCCTGCAGATTCTTACATTCAAGCGTAAATGTGTATTACTTTTTTAATGCTGCTTCTCATATGAGGGATGTTCGTTTTACTATTTTGTTAATTTTGAGAAAAAAATCTCTTGCCGACGTAACCTCGATCAATGTATAATAAGAAATCGACTTGCATGGTCTCTTTACAATATCAGAAAAAAAAAAGAAAATTCATCAGATTGTCCAACAACCAGAAATATGAAGACATCACGGAGACATCACGAAAATACATCAAGAAGTAAACGTTGAACTCCGTTGACCCCTTTTCATTCATACCACTTAACTACACTGCTTTTGCTGCTAACATTCATAATTGTGATAAAGGAGAGAAAAAAAAAATAAGAAAAAAGAAAAAAAAAAAAAAAAAAAAAAAAAAAAAACAACAACAACAACAACAACAAACAAACAAAACATCGGAGAAACCCTATTCTCGCCCCACAAGACAATTAGAAAATTAGAATGGTATCAAGGTAATCGACAAATTTAGCCCGTACCAGCCGTTCATATTCTATACATCACAAGTAGTTGTATTTTTTTTTAAATCGCTCAAGATCACAGTGCATGTGCAACTGTAATGTACACTCTTAGTCTATCATTTATATGTAAATTACTAGGTATTTTAATCATGTCATGTGAGGATTCACCTACAATAACCTAATATACCTGTACGCGATTATCGTACAAAAAGTTCAAAAGGACAGCTTCCGCAGGTTATCACCCTTAAGTTGATAGAAACTAGTGCTACTGACTATTCAATATAAATTTAACGAATTACATCTACATTGTAACTGAATCAGATAAGCGACAGAAAAAATAGGATGTGATGGATTGAGGTTTTTGCTAGTACGAGCCAGTAGTGCCGATCAATAAATAAGAATTATTGCCTGTGGCATTATCAATTTTATTTCAATATTGTAACATGTTCGCCTGGATAAAAAAGGATGTGAAGTGATGTAAAACAAGAAATAAATTGCATGTGCGTGAGACAGAACAAATTGGATGAAATGAGCAGCATCCAAGAAGAAGCTCATGCACAGGAAGAGGAAGTTGACGAAAAAACAACCTTACTTCCGGTGCAAACTCATGTGTTCAAACGACGATGGTACATTCTGTTTGTATTTTCACTTTTGTCGTGCACCCAGAATGGACTATGGAGTACATGGGGACCTATTTCCGCATCGGCAGAGGAGGCATTTGATTGGACGGACGCTGACATCGCCTTACTGTCAATGTGGGGGCCAATTTCGTATATAATAACTGCTTTTATTCTCTCGTGGATTGTGGATGTGAGAGGTTAATCATTTAATTTAATTTATTCATATGATTTTTATGAATTAATAAGTTTTAATCATTCATGTTTGTATAGGTCTATTTATTTGTGTATTCATCTATTTACTCCTTCAATCGTTTATTTTCTTTCATCTATTCATTAATTAGATCTTTTTTATACAGAGATGTATTTTCCTTGAACGTTTATTTATTTCATTTGGTATAAATTTTTGAGATGATAGAGCTATTTCTTTATCTAACTTTATCATTTGAATAGATTTTCGTTTTTATTCACATCCCATCTTTCAATAGGGGCTATACTGTATTTGTGTGACAAAGTTTACGTATCTTGTATTTTAAGCTAGGTCTGCGTTGGGCGTGTCTCATTATGGCATTTCTCGTGGCCTTGGGGTCGGGTATCCGCTGTATCACTGACCAGCCTCCCTACGTTAAATGGTAAGTACATGTGGTGCATGCATAGAAATGAAGAAAAAATTCAAAAGAATACCAAGCGCCCCCAAAAAGAGATCAATCATAGGAAGTAGATCAACATAAAAATTATGCATAAAAAAACATTTCAATCGAAATGTTAGATATCAAAATTTGAGAAGTTGAACGTATAAAAAAGATGAGACCAATGTGCAGTACAGTAGAGCAGACCTAGAATGACCTTTTTGTATATTTCATTAATTGCAAGTGGTGTTGTTATCCGGATTACGTCCTTACAATCAAACGTAGGGTTGAAAGAAAACATCCCCATCGCTTTGTGACATTTGATAAAGGACAATGTATCTTAACATAACCTCAGACAATGCATGTTTTTTTAGATATTGTTTTCATTTATCGACGGCGGGTGCGGTCAAACAGGGGATACTTATTCCTCCCGGGCACCTGGTCTCACCTCTACCTTGCTAGGTGTCTGTCGATCCTCAGTTTGGTGCTTTATTGTGACTGCTGTTGATATTGTCGTCAGGATATTCTTTACCTCATTTATGGACCTTTGTAAATGAGAAACTGTGTACAGGGATATTATTGAACATACGAAATAAGCCCTTTCTCGACTGATGCAAGCTAATGTCAAATCACACGTACAGTATGACCAATTCCCAAATAATTGGTTATATCAGTGTCATGTCTATATGCTGTAAGGCATTTGATGAATAAACTATAGTATGTCTTCTATAATGAAATTTAAACAGTATTCGTTACTCTCTGTAAAGTAAATGTACAAATCTAAATTCAAAAAATAAAAGGTGGCGCTACTGAAATGAATTTTGGTGGCTCCGCTCATCACTGATGAGAATTTAATATTCGAAACACGTGTCTGGTGCAGAAAAATTGGTTTGGAATTTTCTTCATGAAAGTATAGAGTTGGAACACTTCCGTATTCGCGGGTATGTTAAGGCGTCCCATGGAAATATCATCACCTTTATCGCACCTTTGTAATGGACACCTCTTTCCCTCAATAAAATATACTTTAATCAAAAGTATGAATATGTACTTTATAGAAGGATAGTCAAGGGTCATTGGCCAGTTTTGCAGGTGTGCTGAAAGTCACGTGATCGCTATTTATAGCACATGTACACAGTACGAAAAAGAAGCTTCGAGCGCAAGTTGTTCCACTAATTTCTCAGTGAACTTATGGTTTATGTTGTGTAGAGAAATGTTCAAATTTCATATATCTTGCTACGACAAGTCGTGAATTCCATATATTTATGGATTAAATTAAAGAATCCTACGGCGCAACCTGGTTTTTGCGTTACACCTTCATTGACTACGTCCCTGTAAAAGTTTAATATGAAAAAAGTCAAGTTGTCGTAGCAAGAACTATATAGATAAATCATAGAAGATTCGATTTACACCAAACTTCTTTCAATTTATTTTGAGGAACAACTTGCGCTAATCTATTTTATATGAGTACCCCTAAAAGTTCTCCTCTCGAGAACCATTTCAAACGTTCAAGTGATGCGCGATTGACAGGGGGAGATAATTTCTCAAAACGTCTCAGCACAGGTACATTTCAGCGAAAATTCATGTTCTTCTGTCTCAAAATCGGCATGATCAAGTGAACTCGGCAAGAATTTAATTTTTCTTGAAGAATTTGAAGTGTATAGTGTCAATATTAATTTTAATATGTTGATGAAGACATTAAGTAATGTGCAAATCAAATGGAAGTCATGACCCAATGCAGTAGATTTTATTCTTCATTCAAGAACCCTTTGTGCGCCCCTCCGCTATTTTTTTTTGTTTGTTTGTTTGTTTGTTCAACAGCAATTGCAATATTTATCTGTGACAATGTTTTTCAAGTTTCTGTTGATTTTCAAACAAATTCATTCAATTTAATTTTGCATCATTTTAATTAACGGTTTTGTTATTCTATCACTATATTTATAGCTTTCATGCCGGCACTACATAGCTATCATGTCTTTCTCCGACATTTGTACTTAACTATCCATTCGTTTCAATTTTTTTTCTTTCTGTCAGTCAGAATGCTTGGAGGAGGGGTCAGATGCAGCGTCGAGAGTCTTCTGAAATTATTTTTCGTCACCCAGGAAGCCTTTTTATTTTCATTGTTACACTTTTAAATTATGCTGTCGATAATACAGGTCCATAATAGAGTGCAGATCGGACGTTATGCAGAGGTTCAGAGAAGAGAGAGAGAGAGAGAGAGAGAGAGAGAGAGAGAGAGAGAGAGAGAGAGGCGGGTGTATTACTAGCTAATATATTTTTAGTTGGCCGGGGGGGGGGGGGGGGGGGGGGGCTGATAGCACTGAAACATACAAGTTGTAAATGGATTCCTACGTAAGGGTCTTTAGTTGAAACATATTGATTTCGTAATGCCTGCATATATTAATTCCATGTTACATACGGTAGAAATATGACAGGACAAGAGAACAAAAAAAAAAAAAAAAAAAAAAAAAAAACGCATCCAGATTAAAGGAAAAGGATATGATCAGTAATACTATAATTATGTACCAATCTCGCATAATCATGACCGGCCATGCCCTCCCCTTAACAATGTATGTAAGTGGCGTGTCTCCTCTCGGAAAAAAAATATTCATGCAAACGTCAGGGGCACCGAAAGGAGAAACCTCCACACTGTCGAGATAATTCTGTATTTACATGTATACTTAAATGAAACCTGTATCTAGCCATCATCGACCATTTTTTTTACTTTGTCTGCCAATAATATTCTTTATTTTCTCACAACGTATTATTTGGATTTTTAGCATGAGCATATCTGTTAATTTTTTCTAAATCGTGAGAGGAGGGGGGGGGGGGGGGTTCCATCTATCAGCTTTGTATGAAATCATTCGGTCTTTTTTTCCCTCAATTTAAGATGAAATCCTTGGTCATATTTAGACCAACCCCACCTCCAGTTATATATGCGCGAATCTAAATGATGTCACATCAATCAAACTCCTACAGCAGTATTACATACATGAATGATAGGCCATATCACCCTGCATGGGCAGTCTTGAACACGATACTAAGGACGGAATATTTGCTATGATCAATTTCATAAATTTTAAAATGAATAAATATAAAAATAAACAAAATAAATAACTCAGCAGCTCTGTATTTATGAGGTGATAGACGTAAACTCCTTTGTACATGTACATTTAAAATGGCATCCTTTATCAAAAGAATTGAATATCTCTGTGAAACCCATGATGCATTAGTACTGTAACTTTGTGAGAGTAACATGTCAGTCTTGTATAACAAAGTATCTTTGAGTAGACTGTGGCGTAGCTAACATGTTTGCTAAAGCATCCACTTTTCCTCTAAAATTTCTCAATTCAGTAAAAATTTTCCTCCCTCTGGAGGTTTTTTTTGTGAGCTGTCGGAGGTAAATCTTTTTTTTTTTGCATTCTACCTCCTTCATTGCCATTCGAATGTCCTCAGCTTCTGAACTCATTTTCCTTGTATCATGAAATGATTCACTTAGTTTTGCCCAAGCTACGCCACTGGTAGAGCGGCTAGAGCCCAACACCATGATATCCCTATGTTTATAGACATCAGAAAGACTCCAAATAAACACAAATACATGTACTTCTTTACAATAAAAGATCTTTATTGACCCTTTTTTAACATTTGACAGAGTGAGACACTTGACATCTTCTTGCTTGCATTCGGGTAAAGTTATATTACTTCCAAAGGCAAATCTCTGAAATTAGAATAAAATTCAAATTAAGGTGTCAGAATAAATAATTCTGTTGTATTAAAATTTCTTATAGAAACTTTTAAGGTTTTTAGTGTACTGTTAAACTACATCAGTTATAAACTTTTTCTGGCAATATTCACAGATAGATCTAAATTTATATCAAATTTCAACAATAAAGAATGGAATATGTGTACAGATCCATATGGGAAGAAATCTTTATTCAAGTCTCTAAGAAAATTGAATTAATATATATACCTGGTCATTGAAAAGTTCTTTCAATTATGATTCTGGGCTAATGCAGCATCCACCACTGATCCAGTGCCAAAACATTGTTGTTTTTTTTAATGAGATGATTAAGTATGTAATTTTCATCAGCCTGAAATACAAATGAATAAAAAAAGTGTTATAAACTGTATAATATTAAGAAGTTTCATTGTTACATACTTGAAAAGTACACATGCATGTCCAACATCCACCCCACCCCCAACCCCTTCCCCCATTTTTTTCTCCTCGTAAAATTAACCTTTGATATGAATTTGCTTGTATCTAAATTATATATCGTAGCAAACACTGATAATATGGAAAATAAAGTACATGTAATAACAATAGCGTTACAACCATACTTTTTCACAGCATTGCTGCAATAATAAATATACGACACATGCATCATATGACACATGTGTACGCCGCCAGTACTGTAAACAAGGTACATAAAAAGAATGATTTCGTACCTTTTTGAATAGCTTAGTCTTTGATTATATATATGATTGAGTATATTATGATATTTTCTTTGTGCAGCATCTCTGTTTTCATGTAATTTCAATGAATACATACCGTTTTCTCAATTTTTCTTATCACCCGCCCTGTAAACTCTCGGGTCGCACCTTCCATCGCTTCTCAAGCTTCTCAGTAACGCAGAGTTCCCTAACAACGCAAGGGGGTCACAAAGTGCACTCAGTTGATTGGGGGTCTTCTCAAAGGTATATTGAATAGACGGAGTGTAAGCGATTGAGTTAGTACAAGAATTTTTATAACTGATAACTTTCATCCTTTGAATTTACAAAATATCATAAAAATTAATTGAAATACTGTGTTGCTACCGTACTTGACGACACGGAGTCTATGACGTCAAATGATATTACGTTATTTCGCGGCAAATGTTTGACGTAATATTCCATGGGACGCCTTAACATACCCGCGTTATTACATATGGGGTCACTTTGTCAAAAATTTTATACCAAAGCCACTTAGGGAAGTGTAAAACACCTATTTTGCATACCGTTTGAAAAATAAGATTTACTTGAATTTTTATAGGACCATCAATATAGGTCAATTCCTGAACGACTTGGCTGGTCCGTGCTCCGCCATCCCTCCCTTATTGTCAGCCACGTGGTTTCCAGCGAATGAAAGAGTCACAGCCACCGCCATTTCTGTCACGATATCCAATCTCGGGGCGGCTCTGATGGATTTCATCCTAGGTAACGCAAACTACAAAGGCCAAGATTTAGAAAAGACACACACGCATGGCAGCATGATACACATTGGGGGGGGGGGGGGGTACTCCCCTCCCGCCCCTCCCTCTTCTCCCTCCCCCTCCTTTTCACTTTTCCCTTACCTCGCCCCTCCCGTCCCCTTCCTTCCCTTTCTTTCCCTTTCCTCCCTCCTCCCTCTCGAATCTCTTCCTCCCCCCGCCCACTTCCTCCCCCGCCCTTTCACCCTGACCACCCCTCACATTTAGTACAATACTTCATCCGGAATTTATAGTGAACGTACTCAAAACTTTTAAAAGCGAATATTCATCAGAAATATTGATCTAAGTAATTTGATATTATTTTCATATTATGAATTAATATATAATTTTTGAATTCATAGTAATACTATTAATATCTTTTTTTAACAGGTCCTCACATGGTTACGGAGAAACCACCTTCCATAAATAATACAGATAGTTCCAAAAGGTAGGTAAAATCGATGAGCAAAATACCTAATATAAATCGCAGATTTAAAAGAGATAGGTATCTTATTTTCAGTCAAATCATCTGTAATTTCATGTAGATTATAAAAGTTAAACTTTGATTAAATAATCGATTGATTATAGAATAAACTAGTGCACATTTCTTTTCAGTGTATATTTCGATTACATCTCATTTTCAAGAAGTCTAGATCTGAATTCAAACAATGTATCAGAAGGTAAGATTTGATAATGTGAATATGTAATCATGTAATTTTTTCACTCAATATAAAAGATCATGTAAAGTATGTACTTAATGCTCTACTTGTTTGATATCAAATGTAATGGATATATCTTCTTTTCCAGCCGACAGAAAACATTCGGAGAGAAAGGAGATCATGTTGTTAATGTATATAGGTAAGAGAATTTGAAACGAAAAGGGAGTGATCTACAGCATGAACACCCTGCATACACCCAGCGAAATAAACCCACAAGAAAGTGACACATAAATGACATCATACAAACTCCAAATCTCAAAAAGACACAACAATATTCACTAGAGCATCCTACAAAACAATCGTAACAGACGTACGGAAACATTGATGACAACACATAAATGGAAGGAGACCAATGTGCACCCGGCGCCGACTTTGGACGGCCATCTGCTATTAGCAAATAGTGTGGTTATGCGGATTACGTGCACACAGCCGTCCCACTTATCCGGAAAATAAAACTAAGTAGTTTTTAAGCTTTTCATGGTGTTTTTCTTCTTAGATATTTGTTGTTTCAGTTTTATCTGGTTCCTACATATATGAAAATGACGTCATGATAGTATGTCTTCATGATTTACAGAATGCGCATGGTCGGTATTTGTTTTCCTGTTATTGTTGATTTATTTTCCCGCCAAACCTCCAAAACCACCGACTGTGTCGGCGTCAATAGAACGTGACGATTTCAAATCAGGAGTTAAAAATTTAGTCAGGTAAGATCAATCACGTTATATGAAGTTTTTACCAAAAATTGCATGTACTTGTCTTCTAGATGAAATTAAATAATCCGTATAACGAGTAGTATTGGCTGACTGGAGCGAGCTCATGCTTATAAACCAGAGGTCAGACCAACGATCTGAGAAAGCAAATAATGTACTTGTTGCAAACAGCGTAATGTGCCATTTTAATTGTTACGACGAAAAGATGCGTCTTGAGACTTCAGGTCTGCTGGATTAGATGAAGTGTGCTAGTATTCGGGTATCCATTAAGTATCTTTTTTCATAATTTAATAAAATCCTTTTTTGATGTGTTGAATACTTATTTTGATTTTTTTACTGTTAATACTGAAAGAAGATTCTGGTTCAAATAGGTTTTTCTCCTTTCTGTACACTAAGATTTCGACTGAGAACTTTATTTTTTTGCATCGTAGGAACGTGAAGTTTTGGCTCATATGTGCAACGTATGGCGTATCCGTAGGCGTATTTAGTTGCTGGTTGAGCGTACTGGATGTAGTTCTTAAACCACACGGTATATCCCAGGTAGGGTAAGATTTTACCTTCAGATACACAGATAACGTGTTGTCCATCAATAATCCGAACTTTAAAGATCAACTACAGAAACTACTGTAACATGAAATTTATCCTCATGAAGTAGAGATCAAGGAAACAACATAGTGACAGATCCGCTTCGTACTTGGATATACTCATATCTTTCGACGTGAACGGCCATTTGAACACCTCACTGTATGACAAGCCTGATGATTTCAGCTTCCACATTTATGAGAAGAGGGGATGATCTCCAGCATGACCACCCTGCAACCATCCAGCGAAACAAACTCACAAGAAATACGCATCAGACAAAACTACAAACCACAAACAATGCACGACAATAATCACTAGAACATCATACAAAACAATCGTAACAGACGTACGGAAACATCAAACATTAATGACAACACATAAAAGGAAGGAGACCAATGTGCACCCGGCGCCGACTTTGGACTGCCATCTGCAATAAGCAAATTGTGTGGTTATCCGGATTACGTGCGCAATTCAAACCCAAAACCCTAAATCAGAATCAAATATTCACAATCAAGAGGCGAACATACCTTGGTTAAAACTATGAACCAACGGAAGAACAAGGAGGAGATTCCCAGGAACGTTTTCTAACGAGAAAAAATGTGGACGAACAGACGGAGACAATAGCACATCACCACAGAAGCACGAAGGGTGACGCTAATAAATGAGTCATCTTAAGAGTCTGGTGCCTGTACCTATACATATTTGCTCTCTTCAACTGATATAAAATGCTCTCTTTGTTGTTATATACATAAGTTTCGTTTATTTGGTGACGATTTTCTATTGTTTTCAGAAAGACACTGGGTGGTTAAGTTTCTATGCTGTACTGGCTGGGTGTGTAGGATCCGTGATTCTTGCGAGGTAAGGGGGGATTTAAATTCATGTCTTAACAGACGTATAAGGTTACACTTAACATTATCAGTTATTTTTCTTCTCAATGTTGAACTGATTTATTGCAATTGAATCGAAGGGTCACATGGATTTCAAGTTTTTTAGAATGAAATTAACTTACAAAATATGGAAAAAAGATAATTTCATCGGGATTCTTACTTTTGACTTTAAACTTGATTATATGTTCTACATTATTTTAGTATGCCGCCTTTACAGGTTATCAAAATAGTACTATTCTTTAATCAGGTGGAACTTTTCCCTTTAATGTCGGTTCCTTTTCCTCAGATTTGCAGATAGATTCATTCGCCATATGAAGATTTTACTGGTTATACTGTACATCGGAAGTGGAGCCTGTCTTGTATGGTTCACACTACTTATACAAGGGACATTGCCAAATTCAAAAGGTTGGCATATTTTCCTTAAAAATGAAAATCTAAAGTACTGATGGTATACATGCTATTCTGATTACCTTGTCTATTTTAGTGCTGAACACGTTTCTGACCTTCATAAAGGAATTAATTTGGTCACGTTTTCAACGACGTCGCAGATGGGATTCTAAACAATCTATCCATTCCATTGCTCACAAGAGCCATGTGAGAAGATACCATAAGGTTACATTATAACCCAACTGCATTTCATACTTACATAAGATGGCAACATTTGAGGAAAGCAAATCGCAGGCTCTCAAATTGCTCGTCTTATTTGTGAAACATCCGTGAAGAAACCGTCTTTATGGTCGTCATTGATTCTGCATCCTACATAACTGAACAGTATATACTTGAAAAATATGTGACATGAGCCCGGCGCGAACAAGAGACCTTCAGCATGCTATCCGACACGCTACCCTAACCTTTACGCCACCGCGGTTGTTACATTTTACCCTCTGAGTGGTTTAAAAGATAATTTGAAGTTACTACATGAATAAGGAAGGGCTTCGCTGACGCTCCGCACAGTTCTAAGTTGGTATACCCATGGATACCAATTGCGCCCCACTGCTTGCGGACTTCTTTTTATATTCATACGAAGCTGACTTCATCTAGACCTTACTCTCGACTGGGCGAAAACAAACACCTCGCGTCTCTGTTCAATTTTACTTTCATATACATAGATTACGTGTTGTCCATCAATAATCCGAACTTTACGAACTTTAAGGATCATCTACATGAAATCTTTCCTCATGATCTAGTAATCAAGGAAACAACCGAGAGCAAAAGATCCGCTTCGTACTTGGATATACTTCTAACTTTCGACGTGAACGGCCATTTGAACACCTCACTGTATGACAAGCGTGATGATTTCAGCTTCCACATAACTTACTTCCCTTTCATGTGTAGCAACATTACTGCTTATGGCGTATTTGTTTCCCAGCTGATACGGTACGCCAAGACATGTCTCAAATATGAAGATTTCATCGTCAGAGCCAGGCGGTTTGCAAGTAAGTTACTTGTTCAGGGTTACATTGCACAACGGCTGAAATCATCATTGAGGAAGTTCTTCGGTCGCTACGGGGATATAATGAACTCATATCAGATCCCCCTTTCCAGAATGATCAGTGACATTCTGGATTGTGATGAATGACTGTCATCATCACCAAACAAGAAATACTTATCTGTAGTGTACATCAATATGAACATCGAGATAATTTCCGAACTTGACAAGTTTCCACGGAGCTGTTGCGACGGGTGTTGCATGCAATCAGGAGACACTGACTCTCTCTCTCCCTCTGGTCTTACTTCGGAATGCAATTCATTCGGAGTATCTCAACCGTTCCTATGTAAATTCTAATGATTTTGCCTTGCCTTCTCGACTTTGAGACTGAATAACTGATATGTACTTCTTTAATGTGAATTATTCATGTAGAAACTTCAGATTCTTCCATTTATACTTGGGTAACTCCTGTCATTTACATTTAATGTAATTTGAACTACATTTCAGTATCCTTGTACATTGCAATAATCGTGGCCACCCTACTGTTGAACTCGGCTGTTCCACTTTACTTTGAAATGGCTTGTGAAGTGACTTATCCTGTATCCGAAGGCATTACCAATTTCGTGCTCACTCTAGTCAAAAATGCGGGAGGAATTTTATTTTTAGGCCTTCTGATGGTTCCGTCTTTAGGTAATGTATACTTCATTTAAAAAAGGATATATTTCTTTCAAATGTCATCAACACTCGTCTCGGCAAACTCGAGAAAAAATATCTTACTCATTATTCTAAGAATATAGAAGTGTTCCAACTCTAAACCTTCCGAAGAAAATTTAAGACCAATTCATTATGCACCAGACACGTGTTTTGGATATCAAATCCCCATCAATGAGTTTAAGAAACAGCCAAAATTCATTTTAGTAGCGTTCTTCGAATGTATTATTTTAAATTAAATTTGTGCAATTTGCAGGAAGTGCATGCGTGGTTCCAAATTTCCTGTAGGGTCGATTCAGTTGCATACCGAAATAAAATGTATGTTCAAAATAGCATAGGAGGGATGGTGTTAAGATGTAAACCTCTTTTAATTTCGATGATATGTTTGAATGAAATAACAAATTTCCGAAATAGCAAAATTATATTTATGACGTCATATTGAAAAAGTGCCAAAATTAAGAATATTTCAGTCGACAGAACTGGAAAGAAGTAATTTATACACTTAAGAAGCATCCATGTTACGGGGAACGAGTTTTACTGCTCCACACTGCAACAGGAAATAAGATAAACTTGACGAATTATCGTCTAAAGAAGATACAAGTGTTCAAACTCGTTATCTTCTAATTCAAATGAGTTAAAGAAGATCTTAATAGCACTCACAATAGAGTACCAAACTGAGCATCGACGGACCCCTAGCAAGCTAGAGGTGGGACCAAGTGCCCGGGAGGAGTAAGCATCTCCTGTTGGCTAGCCGCACCCGCCGTCGATGTTCATGCACGAGAATGAAAACAATATATGAATTACATGCACTACACTGTCTGAGGTTATGTCTATATAGAAAGTGCTATGGCGACCATGTCAGGGAAAATATTCAAAACACTTACTGTCAAACTAATTGTAATGTACCGAACGCATGTTTCTGATAGTAAATGTTCATCAGTGATATCGGTATTTCAAACTAAAGTGATTTTCAGACACAGTAAAATTTACTCTACTCAAAGTTTGCCTAACGTCACACTTATCGACCGACTTTATCTTGCGATTTTTATCATGAAGATAGCCTTTCTCTATCTTTGCTACAAAGCGATCCTATATATTCTGCGAATGGGACAATAAATGCCTTTCAGTAGTATCGCAGGAAGCTTTGCACAGCTGTCTTTATCCATATGTGAAACCATGCAATTGTTTTCAATATCAAGCATAGTTTTAATTTCAAATAAGATTTAAGACAGCTGTGTAAAGCTACTTAAATGCATTTCGTGTCAGTATTTAGATAATGCATCATCTCATTCATATTGAAATATTATAAACAAAGAAACTCTGTCCTTAGCAGGTTTTTAGGCAGACATTTTAGGTCAAATTTAGACGTTTGCACTTCATAATTTAATATTATTTGGATTTTCTCTGTTTCGACCTCGAGCAACACTGATGAGACTTAACTTGTTGCAATGCGCATATGGTGCAATAAAATGGACAATTTCATATCTTTCTTTCAGGAACAGAATGGGAGAATTGGGCGGCCCTCGGAGCTATCATATCGTGTGTCCCTGTCCTCTTATTATTCAAAGAACGATTTAGCAGACTAGATGTTGATGAAGTCAATAGATAAAATTCTTTGTTGCATAATGTTAGTTGAATGTGATTGAATATGTTTGAAAATGTTAGTCGTGTTCGATATGATATGTTTGAAAATGTTAGTTTATTTGATACGGTATGTTTGAAAATGATATTTGTATTTGGTATATTATGTTTGAAAATGTGAGTTATATTTGATTTGATACGTTTCAAAATGTTAGTGGTATTTGACGTGAAATGAGGTAATTGACATGATATGGTTGGAAATGTTAGTTGTATTTGATATGATAAGTTTGAAAATGTTAGTCGTATTTGATATGATATGTTTGAAAATGTTAGTTGTATTTGATATGATATGTTTGAAAATGTTAGTTGTATTTGAAATTTGTTCCTTTTGCGCCTCTTTCTGTTGGTGTCTGCTCTGTGTTTTTGCATAGGGTGTTTTATAATTTAGCTGTGGGTGTTGCAACTGATTATTATTGGAGATCCCTTCCTTTCTTTGAAATGATACGGTTGAAAATGCTTGAATAAACGTTACAGAAGTACCCATCAGTTATTCAATCTCATTGAAATAATATGATGTTTACAAGGGATTTTAATGCAATATTATGATATAATGTAATTTGAATTTTTTAACTGAATAAAAAACCACTACCGTGAAATATATTAGTTCTCGATAGTGTAGTATACACGTTTGCTTATTATAAATAGATCTGTGAATATGTAATTCCGCGAGGGGTTCGACAGTAAGTGTTTTGAATATTTTCCCTGACATGGTCGCCATAGTACTTTCTATATAGATGAACGGGTGCGACTAGCCAACAGGGGCTGCTTACTCCTCCCGGGCACCTGGTCCCAACCCTAGCTTGCTAGGGGTCCGTCGATGCCCAATTTGGTACTCTATTGTGAGTGCTGCTGAGATTATCGGCTGGATCTTCTTTAACTCATTTGCGTGCAAGCGGAAAAAGATAATGAAATGCCAAAATAATTGGATAAAGAGATATTTCATCTTCATGTCGGAAACGTACTCCAAAAATTCTACTCTTAAAAAGAAAGGACTGGAGCCCTTTGTATTAAAGAAGATTTTTGGTTTAAATAATGCGGAAGTGTTCCAACACTTTATCTTCTTGAAGAAAATATTAAACCAATTTATTATGCATCAGACACGTGTTTCGTATATTAAATTCTCATCAGTGATGCTTCCAGCCAAAGTGATTTTAGACACAGCCCAAATTTATTTCAGTTGCTCCCTCTGGTTATATTTTATAAAATTAAATTTGTGTATTCTTTTTTGTGTTTGATGTCGCGTTAATTCCTTGTCCCTTTTGTGTCTCTTGCTGTTTGAATCTTCTCTGTATTTTCACTTGGGTTGTTTTGGGTTTGCTTTTGGTGTTGATTACCTGGGCAGTATTGATTACCTGAGCTGTTGATTACCTGAGCAGTATCTATACTTCGGAGCTTGAAGTCAAAGAAACTACAGAGACAAATAATTCAGCATCCTATTTGGACATAATGTTGTCCTACGACACTGATGGCCACATGAACACCTCACTCTATGACAAACGTGACGACTTCAATTTAAGCATTACAAAATTTCCTTTTCTGAGTAGCAACATTCCTTCAACGCCTGGTTATGGCGTGTTCATATCTCAGTTGATACGCTATGCCAGAGCAAGTACCAAATATACGGATTATGTTCTGAGAGCTAGGCATCTTTTAGATAAGCTTCTCACTCAGGGAGTCACTGAGGAAGTTCTACGGTCGATATGGGGAACTCGTCGTACACTTTGATGTCCCACTCTCCAGAATGGTGGATGATATTCTGTCATGGACCATTTGAACCATCCAACCAAAGATTGTACTCTATGTCTTCCGAAATGGAAGTAACCGGATGTGACAGTTCTACCGAATTGAAGCGGCGGGTGTTGCGTGCAAGCAGGAGATGCTTACTCTTCCTGGGCACCTGGTCTCACTCCCATATTGGGATTTCGCTTCTTTTCATATTGTGGAGGTTTTTGTTTGTTTGCTTTATTTCCCTTTTATCCTGGTTTTGTATGCCTTCGGTTTCTGATTTTCTGAATTATCGATTTTGTGCTGTATACAGGGATATGGTTATTATCCAGATTGCCAGAGCAAGTACCAAATATACGGATTATGTTCTGAGAGCTAGGCATCTTTTAGATAAGCTTCTCACTCAGGGAGTCACTGAGGAAGTTCTACGGTCGATATGGGGAACTCGTCGTACACTATGATGTCCCACTCTCCAGAATGGTGGATGATATTCTGTCATGGACCATTTGAACCATCCAACCAAAGATTGTACTCTATGTCTTCCGAAATGGAAGTAACCGGATGTGACAGTTCTACCGAATTGAAGCGGCGGGTGTTGCGTGCAAGCAGGAGATGCTTACTCTTCCTGGGCACCTGGTCTCACTCCCATATTGGGATTTCGCTTCTTTTCATATTGTGGAGGTTTTTGTTTGTTTGCTTTATTTCCTTTTTATCCTGGTTTTGTATGCCTTCGGTTTCTGATTTTCTGAATTATCGATTTTGTGCTGTATACAGGGATATGGTTATTATTCAGATTTGTCATTTTCAGCTTTTAAGAAAGGCTTCGATCTTTCACGCTTTTATTTTTTTTTTAAATTTACTTTTTTAATTCAAAGCTTTTAAAATTTTCTAAGCTTCAAAACTTTTAAAATTTTCTAAGCTTAAAAAAAGCTTTTAAAATTTCCTTTTGTTTTCTTCTTCCATTCTTTCATTTTAGCTTAAAAAACATAATCATTTTAACACTTTTTGGCCATATTACATTGTATAGAATGAGGATCACTGACGAGGGATAAGTACCCAAAACGTGCATGTCTGGTCCATGCAGCAAATTTATCTGTTCTTAAATGATGCTATTGAATTTGAAGACGTTAAGCCCTAAATTGGAGATAAAATTCGTTGTGTACCTGATACCTTAAATGCGAAGACTTTTCGAAAAATTAAGAGCTAGAGTAGTAAATTTTGTTATGGCGATCAAATATCACTATCTTTAAGAGAGGAGGGGATCACCGACAACACCCGGTTGCTATTGTATCATTGAACAAAAGTCATTTTCATATTGAAAAATGCGAAAGCTAAATTATTATTTAAAATCATTCTATTATTTCTTAAACATGCCAATGAAATTCAATCCAGAAAGTGGCGTTTTCGAATAGCCTCGTTCTTCCAAAAATTAGGATCCTGTAGAATGATTTGAATGCTTTATAGCACGAATGTGCAATACAAATAGAACATCTATATATTCTCATTCAACTTTTCTCTATGACCCATTATACATGTACCTAAAGAATGTGTAAGTCAATTCCAGAATTACCTTTCTTTTAGTACCATATCAATATCCCTTCATCGCCTGCGTTTGGCGTGTTTATAATCTAAATTGATACATTATGCCAGAGCCAGTACCAAATACATGTATACAGCAAAGGAGGGGATCTCCGACAACACCAGGCTGCAGCACCCACAGCAAACCCCCCAAAACCCCAATGCAAAAACAGAGCATACAAGCACAGGAAGAGACGTAAAAGGGACAAGGAACGTCAACGCACAACTTAGAAACATCAAACACAAAGGACTACACATAAACCAACGAGACCAATGAGCAACCGGTGCCGACTTAGAACGGCCATCTGCCACGGAAATAGCAGAAGGTGTGGTTATCCTGGATTACGTGCACACAACCCTCCCACTTTTCCGATTACCCAGAGGTCTCGAAGAACGTACAATTGTGATGTAAAACAACCTCCTCACTGTCAGATGACCACACACAAACAAGATCGCAAAACGCAGGGGCCCAAGCAACACAAATGAATATGTAAATGGATATCAAAAGAGGGCGTACGTAATATATCCGTGCTCTGCCGCCGCGAGCTCATGTATGTTATCACCCGAGGAGTCCGACTGACATTCAGAGAGGATAGGTGGTTGGGGCCCTGTCTTCTCTAAGAGGTTTGGGCAGAGACGTCATGGAGTCCCGTCGTCACAATCAATCACAGTGCAAGTTTTAAGAATGCGCTGGTACAAGACTGGTACAGGTATTGTCTTTAGGGCTAGGCGTCTCTCGTATAAGCTTCTCAGTCAAGGATACCTTTGTGACCGACTAACATCGTCACTGAGTAAGTTCTACGGTCGATATAAGAACCTCGTCAGACACTATGATGTCTCATTTTCCAGAATGGTAAATGGTATTCTGTCTTACATCACTGTAACCATTCAGCCAACAGAACTTACTTGTATCTTCCTTAGTGGAAGTAACTTGCCGAATTGAAGCGACGGGTGTTACATGCATCACGGAGTGCTGACTCTTCCTGGTCACCTGGTCTCATTCCCTTATTGGGAGTTCGCTTCTGTTCATATGGTGGGTTATTTTGTTTGCTTTGGTTCCTGTTTTATCATGATTTTATACGTCCTTCGGTTAATGAGTTTCGAATTATCCATTTATTTTGTTCTCTTTATTTGGATATAGTTCTTATGGTCCCATATGTGTCATTGTACTACTGATTTATGCATGCCACAATATAATAAATCGTTTGTCCTAGAAACTTCACATCTGAAACGTTTGAAAGGAAATAGTGTCCAGAAACGTTTCATTTTCAATATCAAATATTGTTCTTTTGTGAATATATAAGTGCAACATATGCGCAGTTGAAAAGTAATGTATCATCAGTGATGCTCGTGGCCGAAATGGAGCTAGAGCAAATCAAAAGCATGCATATCAAAAGGTCGAAAGGAGCTGTTAAGTTAAGTTAAATCTGTCCTGAAAAGTCGAAATTTCCAAATGTAAAATTTGAGAAAAAAAAAATTGGTAGAAATGGCAAGTAACTTGGTACACATATGAATCTTTTGTCAGGTAGGATACATTATTCAAAATAAGACCGATGTTTAGGTGAAAATAAGCGTTTCGCATATGGTGCACTGAAATTTTTATAATAGAATATATACACTTGTTTTAATATTAACACATTCAACTACTAGGTTGGTATCTGGATTGCTTAGTCCCCGAGCATTTCGTTTACCTAGCTTCTGAGTGCTTTGGCACTTGACTTGAAATACATTCAAAGATTCTTCGTCCCAAAAGTTACTGAACATCTTTTAAAATAAGGTGTTTCTCCTAGATAGCATACATGTAGCTCTGTCCTTAGTAAATTCTTTGACAGAACTTTTGGGCCAAATTTAGGCTTTTTCTATCAATAATTTTTTGTTAATTGTATTTTCTCTTTTTCTGCTACGAGTATCACTGATGCGACTTGTTGTAATGCACATATAATGCACTGAATTTTGATAGTAGATTATATATTTCAATACTGATAAATTCACCATAGACATCAATGGAAAACGAAAAAGTTTGTCCACAATAATGTTCCCCTCTTCGTCCATAGGCCTCTTTCATCAATAAAACAAATTTTCTGCCAAATTTGGGTTTTGTACAAGGGGAGGGGAGCGGACAATGTCCTACAGGCAAAAAAAAAAGGATTTGTCTTTAGGGCGGTAAGTAGATCAAAATGCCTTTTTTCTTTTGATATATTGTAACAATCAATTCAGAGTGTGCTCTAACCAATTATTCAACCGTTAGAAATGAAACAAATAAGTTAAAGATGATTCTGACGATAAAGTAGCAAGTCATTTATTTCTACTTTGTGGGTATTTCGCGCCTGACAGCTACGCAAGTGGCAGATAAGCACGAAATAAAACCATTCTTCGGTTTCCAGAATACAGATTTTTCTGATAACTACGATGGCTTTATGTTGACTGCTACTAATGATGTTAATGTCTTAATCCATCTGCCATGCAATAGACCTATTTCATATTACCGCTAAACCTGCATTTTTGACACTCCAAGACCCGAGATCATAACTTTCGACGTTATTTTTTCTATTATGACGTCATAGATCTGGGTCGACGTCACGATTAAATGTTTCGTCAAACGTTGTGATATCGGGTCTTGGGCATTCGGATTAGTCTCGACCTTTTTATGCCGTTATAAATAAAGGGCGAGGGGATCCGAATGGGTCTTGGGCTGTATAAAATTCAAGTCCACTACGGAAATGTGCAAAATCGTATATTACATGATGAACAATCTGTTATACTTTCGAAATCATGTATGGAACCTTAATAGACCCTCTTTGGAAAGCAAGTACCTTTTCGCGCAAAAAGTTTCTTTTTACAGAAAAATCAAATTCGTTTCGTAAATCTAATAGAAAATATGAAGTCGATCTACGATGTCCTCTACCATTGTACGCTGTTTGATGATCATGTAATGAATATTATAACAAACAATAAAAGCAAACTCAACTCATTCAATGATCAAGGCAACCATCGTAAGCCTGCACGATTCTGTTACATTGAACTATGCGTCATATTGAAAACATTGAGCTTCGTCCTTAAGTAGCAAACTTTGTTAAAAATGCATTAATTCAAGATTTTTTTCTATAGCCTTTGAGCTTCTGAATCAGAAAACCATGCGACTATTACATCATCTAAATTACTTTAACTCCTTATTCACCACACGAGTTTAACCATGCGCTATGTTTAGAATGTCTTATTGAATTAGGGTTATTTTTTCAATCTTCTTTTTCAATTTTCGATTTATTCATCTTCATCTTTTCAATTCTATGATGTTTGTGCGACACATTATTGATTATTCAAAACCGAGTCGTGTTGATTCATCAATCAGTGCATTTGCAATGACATTACATTTCACTGAACTCGCTTGACATTTGGGCATACTTATTGATTGATTGATTTTGTACCGTCAGGAAATTCTGCGAAGTTCTATTGCAGTTTCAGTTTGAATTCGAGGACCATAACTTGATTGCATTTAAGAATGTCATCACATAAACGGAGGCTGTTTCATAAATAGCAAAGGATGTAGTTATCAAGATAAAGTATGCATATCGAAAACAGAAATTGCGCATAGAATATATTTCGATGACATGTGACAGTGACTAGCCGCTGCCACTTTGTTGCCATTTTTTTATGTGCCATATTTCAGTCCCACCTTTACAATTGATGTGACAGACTTCTTGCTATTGCAGCTCAGCGCCATTAACCCTCAATGATATAAGCGCCCCTTCTCTACTTTCGCTTTGATGTTATTGTAGATCCCTGTGTTTCTTGTATATAAAGAAGAGATCTCCAACATGACGACATTGTAATGATCACAGCGGAACTCACACGTATGATTACAAGATAAGGAGTAGATCTCCAACATGACGAAATTGTAGTGATCACAGCAGAACTCACACTTATGATTACAAGATAAGGAGGAGATCTCCAACATGACGACATTGTAGTGATCACAGTAGAACATACACGTATGATTACAAGATAAGGAGGAGATCTCCAACATGACGGCATTGTAGTGATCACAGCGGAACTCACGCGTATGATTACAAGATAAGGAGGGGATCTCCAACATGACGGCATTGTAGTGATCACAGCGGAACTCACTCGTATGATTACAAGATAAGGAGATCTCCAACATGACGGCATTGTAGTGATCACAGAGGAACTCACGTGTATGATTACAAGATAAGGAGGAGATCTCCAACATGACGGCATTGTAGTGATCACAGCGGAACTCACGTGTATGATTACAAGATAAGGAGGAGATCTCCAACATGACGACATTGTAGTGATCACAGCGGAACACACACGTATACGTAATTACAAATTAAGGAGTAGAACCCCAACATGACGATATTGTAGTGATCACAGCGGAACACACACGTATGGTTACAAGATAAGGAGGAGATCTCCAACATGACGACATTGTAGTGATCCAGCGGAACACACACGTATAATTACAAATTAAGGAATAAATCTCCGACATGACAATATTGTAGAGATCACAGCGGAACACACACGTATGATTACAAGATAAGGAGGAGATCTCCAACATGACGACATTTTAGTGATCACAGCGGAACACACACGTATTAATAAAAGGTAAGGAGGAGATCCTCAACATGACGACATTACAGCGGAACACACGTATGATTCGAGATAAGGAGGAGATCTCCAACATGACGACATTTTAGTGATCACAGCGGAACACACACGTATGATTACAAGGTAAGGAGGAGATCCTCAACATGACGACATGACAGAGGAACACACACGTATGATTCGAGATAAGGAGGAGACCCCCAACATGACAACATTTTAGTGATCACAGCTGAACAGAAGCTTAAGATTATAAGACTAGATAAGGAAACACGTAAACACATCTCGTGAAGAAAACGACAGATACAACGTGAAAAATCACATTAAAACGAAAAATCAATAAACAAGACAAATCACCTTTGAAACACGGAAAAAAACTTTAAACATGAATTATAGATATATTATAAAAGAAAACAGAAACACGCAAACACATCTCATGAACAAACAGACCGACATTAGGAGAAAACACATTGAAACGAATGACAAAGAAGACAAAACACCACTGAAACTTGAGAGAATTAAAGACACTTTTGATATAAAATTTCCCGATATTACGGCAAAACAATCTGTCTTTATTTTCGCGACTTGTTAAGAAGATAAGAGAATTAACATGCCCGGTTCATGATGCAAATTTATCTGTTCTTAGGTGATGTTATTGCATCTGAAGACGTTTAACATAATCATGATAATAGGGATTGAATTTTGTACCATTTTTTATATATTTCTTGTCATTCTTGCTATATGATTTATTATGTAATAAAATAAATCTAACTAATTTTGCCAGGTATTAAGAAAGTTACGAGTTATGCATGTTCAATACTTTCAGATAGCGACTGAGCACGCAATTTATGGAAATTTTTCGAGGTACAACTTCTGGGGAAAATTTATTTTTAGCGTTTTGAAATACAGAATTTTCTTAATCTTCTCATATCAATTAGATTGCTCTCTCCGACGCCAGAGTTTGAAAATTTCATATAATTCATTTATTTATTAATATTTTTTAATGATCATATAAATTTACATTTAGGCGTATGTGTCTTCAATATAGTCGTCTTCGTATTATGCTAAGAGGTGCGTAGCCAAAAAACTTTTCAACTGGAGGAACTTTTTTTTCAGACATAGTGTTTTGGATCCGCCATGAGACCCAAGGATCTCACAGAGATACAGAAGATGAAGGAAGCTTACGAGTTTTATATATTTCTACATAAGATCCTTTGTATACCTTTTTGTCTTTTATTTTTGGACTTATCTGGACCCTTTGTTCTTCCGTACGCCGGTACTGATTTCTAAAGACGTGCCTAGTTTACATGCACTAACAGTAGGTTGTATATTAGATAATACTGTGTCTCCTTTGTCCGTTTAAAATTCCTTCCTAAGCATTGGCGGATCTAGAAATTTTCAGAGAGTTCCAGCCTTTGATTTTCGAATACATATTGAAAATAGTTTACTAGTACATAAACTCGGGAAAATAGGGATTTTTGAAAAGTGTCGAAGGTCTGTCCAAACCCCTTCCCCCTGCCTTTTTTATCCTCGCTTGCCTAATGATAACAATTTTGCATGAAACCTTGTGATTGACGATAGCAAATTATGTAAGAACCCAGTCTTAAAATCTGCTTTTAAACAATTCAAATGCAAGTTTATCTTTTGTTATAGATGATGCTATTGCATTTGAAGACGTTTAACATAATCATGATAATAGGGAGTGAATTTTGTACGATTTATTAAAAAAATTTCTTGTCATTCTTGCTATATAATTTATTATGTAATAAAATAAATCTAACTAATTTTGCCAAGGTATTAAGAAAGTTACGAGTAGTACATTTTCAATACTTTCAGATAGCGACTGAACACGCGTACGCAATTTATGGAAATTCTTGGAGGTACAACTTTAGGCGAAAATTTATTTTTAGCGTTTTGAAATACAGAATTTTCTTAATCTTCTCATATTAATTAGATTGCTCTCTGACGTCAGAATTTGAAAATTTCATATAATTTACTTATTTATTATTATTATTTGATGATCATATAAATTTACATTTAGGCGTATGTATTGTCTTCAGTAGTCGTCTTTGTATTATGCTAAGAGGTGCGTAGCCAGAAAACTTTTCAACTGGATGAACTTTTTTTTTCAGACATAGTGTTTTGGATCCGCCATGAGGCCCAGGGATCTCATGGAGATTCAGAAGGTGAAGGAAGCTTACGAGTGTTATATATTTCTACATAATTGCATAAAACCCTTTGTATACCTTTTTGTCTTTTATTTTTGGACTTATCTGGACCCTTTGTTCTTCCGTACGCCGGTACTGATTTCTAAAGACGTGCCTAGTTTACATGTACTAACAATTAAGCTTACTATTAGGCTATATATTAGATAATATTGTGTCTCCTTTGTCCGTTTAAAATTCCTTCCTAAGCATTGGCGGATCTAGAAATTTTCAGAGAGTTCCAGCCTTTGATTTTCAAATTCATATTGAAAATAGTACACTAGTACATAAACTCGGGAAAATATGGATTTTTGAAAAGTGTCGAAGGTCTGTCCAAACCCCTTCCCCCTGCCTTTTTTATCCTCGCTTGCCTAATGATAACAATTTTGCGTGGCACCTTGTGATTTACGATAGCAAATTATCTAAGAACCCAGTCTTATAATCTTCTTTTAAACAATTTAAATGCCTCATCTATTTTATCGTGAAATTGCCAATAACAAATTTTCTGTCTGAATTTTATTATGCTGTCAGTAACGACCCTTAAATAGCTGTTTATAAATATTTCTTTCAGAGTATCGCTAAATCTTAAAAAGCAGAGTTTTCGTGAACTCTGTGATTTGAAGGTATTTGTAATATTCCATTTTTCGACATCATTGCTGAAATCTCGCGAAAATTCAAAATTTTCTCTTTATGTATATCTTGTATATATATCAAACTAACTACACACAAAGTTTCATCAAAATACCATCAGTAGTTTTTAATAGGCAGGCATTAGATGTATAATTAGGGATACTGGGTTCACCCATTTATTGAGTTTTGAATTCTAAACTTATGACATGGTTATAATATGAATAATTATTGAAAAATTTTCACCGATTCCTTTTGGGAAAAAATAGTTCCTTTATGAGTTATCCGCCCTCAGAGATTACATTTGAGTCTATGGAAAAACTAGTATTTCAGTCATATTTTCCAAGAAAATGATGGGGGCCCAAATGTGGATGGATGAAAAAATTCTAAAAAATAATATCTATCAAATTTCATAGAAAAATCTCAAGTTCACCGTTTAGATCATCCGCAATTAATTTTTAAAGTTTTTTCTATAAAGGGGAGATAACTCTTGAAATTGACCTAATGAAAAAAAAAATCCTTTTTCCGATAACTACCATCATGGTGCAAAAGATTTTGCAACATCAAAAGCGATGGAAAAATATGAAATAATTTATACACACACTTTCAATACTTTTGACATGTTTTCGTTCATTATACATCTAATTCCTTTTAAAAGCTGATATTTACTTCGATATTTTGTAGACAATGTGATTTCATGAAAAAAAAAAAAAACCTGCCATAAACTCAAACACACTTTTCGGAAGCTATGCTTTTTCTTCCAAAGAGAGGGGGAGGGGTTAATATGCATTAAACAAAAACGTTGTTCTATTTTTATTTTCAACATCCTGAATCTGGTATTATTCTGTTTAGCTTCCTTTTCTTTATTTTTCATTTTTGCCTGATGGTTTGTGATTCATGGAATATCGAATTTTATTGTTTCTAATATACGGTCATATTCTGAATCATATCATACAGGCCTATGGAGACACACTTTTCATGAAATCGATATTTCGTCAACATTAAAGAGGGATTAATTAATTACCTTCAAATCAATGATTTATTAATATCGAATGAAGATTAGTACCTATATTCCCATGAATTATAGTATGTCTATATTCAAGATCCATAACAACTAATGCTTCCTAGCGTCCCCCAATGGATGGTCTTATCAAATTTTTTTCTTTTTTTTTTTTGGATTCATAACGAATTTGTTTACATAAAGGAGACGTATTTTTGCTTTGAGTAAATAAACTATAGAACCGAGAGCGCTATTGAAGTACCACAGAAGCCTGTGTAACACCCCCCCCCCCCCCCGCCCAAAGTGAACTATTTTCTCTTATATTTCAAAATGTGAATCTCGAGATACGGGTCTCGTTATCATTTTCTATTTTGAAAGAGTGAATTCAGGATTTCAACTTAGAAGTACATGTACAAAAAAAAAAAAAAAAAAAAAAAAAAAAAAAAAAAAAAATTAAAAAAATCTGAAGATAAAAGAAAGAGTACTGTGTTACAATATTGTTTGGATAGAGAAAAAAATGAATATATATAATTTGAGTATTTGGAGGAAAGAACTGGATGTAAAGATAAGCATTTTACTTTTTGTAAAAATTGCAACCACCGCCGCCCCCTAGAAAACTTACAAAAGAAGAAATTTCGAACTGCGAGGTCCTTGATCAGCTCAAAGATGTGCAATTATTTTCGCTTCATTAGAAGATCGTTTTAACATGAAAATAGCCATACATCCTGTTTATTTAAAAAAAAAATTAGGAGACATTTTATTTAAAGAATGTTGAAAAATAAAACCCCGCTGCTTATTCCAATGAAATTCGAATTAACATTTACAGTATGGTCCAGCAATTACATGCAAGCGATCTATCCAATTTTGCACTCTGTTCAGTTTACCTGGCGCTTAATATATCTAATTGACATATAAATCCACGTGAGGTTATATTTCATTTGATTCGTTCGCTGTATTATTGAATAGCTGTGACTATACTGGCACATCCGTGCGAAAGGGAAATTTTCGTACTTGTAAGTTAAATGAAATGTGTAATATAAATGTACGTCTACATTCATAGTGGATAAGTTTTTAAATCCGAGGTCACCTCGTCTGGTCAAATTGGCTAGATTTTTAAAGGGACTTATTCTATTGCTCGTTAATGAAAGAAGGTGATTTGTTGAACCGGCATGCGAAGTATGGGAATTCGGAGTTTCAAACTGAATAATAACATTGTCATTCATTGTACGTTTGTATGACTGAACCATTTCTTCGATTGCTACAAAGTAGAAATTTATAGCTGTTGATAGAGGTTTGACTTTGGAAACTGAAGTGAAAATCAAGAGAACGGGCGTTTTACTGAATAAAGGACCAGACTCACATCGGCATATCTGAGGACAGAGACATTCTTTCAGTTTCAGAGAGAAAAAAGGAAAGCGGAACCTTGCAAATATGAAGGAAATTGGAGAATATCGCCGCTTTAATAAATAGGGATTATACAATGTGATCGCCTAGAATTGGTGTGAAGGATTGGTGAAAAATTAAGTGAAAGCAAAGTACACATTATTATTGATGATAAAAAAGAGGCTGTAATTGAAGATGTATCAGTGAAAGAAAATTATTACCGAACAGGAATTTTAGTTAGCATCGCATAAATTTAAGTCCGTTTCCGATAAAATGGTTCCGGATTGGTCATGATTCCGATTGCAAAGGATCTCACAATATTACTTGCCATGAATCTTTTACAACTCCAGGACGAAGATTGTGATTTTAGAACAGTTTATATATTAAGGATTATTCTAGGATACTCTATCGATATTCTGGGATTTTTATGCGGGATTTGGAGACGAGGATCTAAGGTGCACGTGAAAGCCGATTTAAGGATGTTTGCAGTAATCATGACGTTGCTGATGTTTTGTCACGTGATCATATTTTTCGCTTTTTCGTCGAAAAATGTGGAATATCATCATCTCATGTTGATTAGCATATTTAAGACCATCACATGTATTAATTGCTACACTCATTATGAAATTGGAGAATTACCCCGGTTTTATGTATTCTTTGATATGTTTCTGAGTGGAATTCATATACTGTACTGTGTATACTTACATCAACTGTACATGATGCGATATAGAGATTTCATGAACGAGCGCAAGTGGTATCATGGTTTACGGAGTAGCTGGAACGACACAGTTACACATAGCATAACGTAGTGAGCTTCGTTATTAATCATACTGATGAACTTATTAATGAAATATTTGAATTGCATTGACCATAATCACATCTGCACGTCTGTTGATTTCCAATATACCGTAGAGGGCGCATACATGTTCGAGAACTAATTCTATCAGTTTATGTGAAGCATAAGAACTTAATCATGCTAATATTTCATACACAAATTGAAATATTGATTTCAATTTACGTCGACCTCAATTCCATCATTATATTCATATTAATTTCTCATTTCGTCCTTGGCATTGAAAACTGCGTCACTTTTGTTTACTTTGCTATGCTATATATGAGCATATTGCTGCATTTCATTTTCATAGGTTTTTTATTTGTTTAAATCAATTGATTAATTAATCGATTAAACTAATTGTTAATGTGCACTGCCCTGTTCCCTCTTTTATTAAGTCACACTAAGGAGCCCAGTATTCAGAACTTCCGACAATTCTTATGTCTGATAGCAAAATTTTATTTTTGTGTCGCCTGCGAAGCATAGCGACACTTAGGGATCACTTTGTCTGTTGTTTGTCTGTGTGTCTGTCTGTCTGTGTGTCTGTCTGTCTGTCTGTCTGTCACACTTGGATGTCACACCGTATATAAAAATGCTTCCTAAGTGTCACTACGCTTCGCAGGCGACACATGCATTCCTTGGAATGATTTTTTCCCATATATACAACACTCTATTTTGTTTAGCCTTTGCGATTGTCCGTTTGTCCGGCTGTTCGTTGGTCTTTAACAGAAGATTGTCTAAATATACCATAAATCACTAGTATCCTAGCCTAGGACATTCATGTGACAAAGATCAATGTCTCTTTGTACTTTAATGATAAAAATGTACATGTCTAATGGCTATGAATTTTTTAAGAGGATTTGATGTTGCTCTTAGACCAAATGAAGCCAATGGCCTGAGACTTAGGTCAAGGTCACTTTCTTATAACATTTTTATTTCCTTTATGTTGAAGCAAATCATGAGCATGACGTATCCCATTCGAATTACTGTTTATTTGTTACCTTCATTACCATGACCAAACATGGGTCGTAAGTCATGACATGAAGAGAATTGAACAGCATTTATTTTGGTCAAAATTAATAGCAATTCTCTGTAAGCATTTAAACAATTTCGGCACGCATGGTCTCCGATTTTCATTAAATTTCACTCATAAGTAGGGACCAATGAAAAATGGAAAATTTGACCAAAAAATCAATTCTAGGTCATCTGGTTACCATGGCAACGGCCTTTAAAGTTGAAAAATTGGCAAAATTGAGCTAACTTGAAGCTCTATAATTTGGTCTGTATGCGACATCAATGGAAGATTTTTTATGCATCCTAAAGATTAGGACATAAAATTTTAAATAAGCTCACTAGTAGTGTCTGATATTGTAAAAAGGCTGGTTACCATGACAACATAATTAGCTAATTTTGATATATTGATTTCAAAATGCTGTTTGTATTTTCCAATTTTTCTTCCCTCTTGATTGGTATATAATAAGGAAATAGGATTTATTTTATAAAATGAGCAAATTCAAGATAAACCCACTTGTTGCTATGTACATAAGTTACCTTGGCAACGGTAACTATGGTCTTTAATATTACTTATTTTGCAACTTCAGAGTCATTTTAAAAAATTTTGCATCATGATGAACAGATAAAAATTGTTGGGAAATATCCAACACAAAGAGCTCTTTCAAAAACCGTGAAAAAGCTATGGGGAACATATATTACCATGGCAACCATTTTTTATTATTTTCATAAAACAGTAATTATTTATCCCAGGAAGTTCAAATTTAATAATAATAAAGATCAAGTAAGCCTCTATCAAAATATAATCAAAAAGTTTCAAATAATTAATGGTTGCTATAGTAATTTTGCCATACATTACAAAAATAAGCATTTTTTGTTGTTTTTCGAAGTCTTTTCCTCATAAAACGAAACAGGCTTACACAACCTTTTTTACATATTAGATAAAGCAAAGTCTAAACTTTATTTCAGATTTAAAAAAATTCAGATTACTTAATTTTTGATGCCCGTATCCAAGGACTCAAAATGGGTCTGTGTGCAATTTTACACAATCGTTCCTATAGCAACGGGCTATTTCCTGAACATTTTTTAAAAATTTTCTTTCGTGTAATGAAAGATCTACTTGAATACATTAATTAATTTTCATCACTTTGAATTAAAATTCAATGGTCTAGTAAAAAAAGGACTCTAAATATTGTCCAAAATTGCTTTCATCTTTGCAATTTGAGGTCATGTTGCCATAGCAACGAACAGAAACTTTGTCCCAATGTAAATCCCTATGTTTTATTTGCATAAAAAACTCGAAAATGTAAGCAATTTATCGTTGAATTTTGATAAAAATGCCAAAAATACTATTTTGATAGGGTACCTGTGTTGTTGCTATGGAAACATATAGATAAGACCATAAACCCAACATTATTATTACTTAACTTGACAGAGCAATGATAGGGTACTGATAATTCATTAGTGTTTGTTTTAGATTATGCCGCATAAATTATGTATGTGACTTCAAAAACGCCCAAAAATGCATTTTTTCAATATTCAAAGTCCGTTTCCATGGCAACCGGATGTGATATTAAGAAAATTTTTAATAAATTTTTACTTTTGGGTCAGACCCAACCTTATGTACAAATTTTATCAAAATCTGAGACATGCCGTGCCATGCGTCCTTCATAAAAGTGCAAATGCTTACAGAGAATAGCTATTAATATCTACCAAGAAACTTTTAAAGAAAAATATGTTTATAAACCAAGATTCTGAACCCCAGTTTGCATATAGAAACTTTTGCGTCATTGCAAATTGTGATCATGTGATGCCATTAGGGCATCTTGGTTCACCAAGTGTTGTCAATTAAAGTCATATTTTGAGCGGATGCTGCAACCGATTCTAGTTGGATATCCCCTCCAGGCCACCTTACTATCATATTGAGAGTTGAAAGTAATGGAAGGAACCTATGACGTTACGATGGAAGACGGTCTTTAGGAAAGACGAGTCTACATGTAGATTCTAGGTTTGTATTCCAATACGTAAACAATAGCATTCTGATAGATGCGTAAAAAAATAGGCCATAGTTAGTAAATATTTTGTTTTACGTCCCTTGGAGGGTACCTTTTGGGAGAATTGTTCAGAAAAAAAAAAAAAAAAAACCACACACACAAACATCCAATTTGATTTAAAAAAAAAATCCAAAAATTTATTAAAATCAAACTGCATTTTTATACAGTACCTTTGAAATTAGATTTTTCTAAACCAATGTTCATTACTTGTGAGCTCGCTTGGAATTTTGTCTCATTCGGTCTCTTATTGAAAAAAAAAGTATGAGTGTGTTTTCTTGCCAGATGGGAGGGTATGTTTCTGAAAATCATCGGGACGTCAAATAAAATGTTTAATTACTGTGACCTTATGAGTAAATGCAGAGGGTGTTGAAAATATTGCCATATTTTATAAATAAATCGGCATAGACTTCAAGCCGGACTCCAAACTCCCCGGTCGAGCTGCCTCCTTGAAGGAGGTTTTCGGTAATCGATCGCTGGTAGAAGTTTGGCTCGACCCAACCCAACCCACACTAGTACACTGATCTCCTATGTGTATGGAAGGCGAATATGTTTAAACAAGAAAAATCGTGGCAAGCTATTTTACAAGACAGAGAGAATACAAAATACGTGTTAAATGAAAGAAAATAAATATATATAAAACACCCACCCTCTGAAAAAATAGAATAACAAACAACCAACAAACAAACCAGAAATAAATGAGAAAAATAAACTGAAAAAA
Organism: Pinctada fucata; assembly: GCA_028142955.1. NCBI lineage: Eukaryota > Metazoa > Mollusca > Bivalvia > Pterioida > Pteriidae > Pinctada > Pinctada fucata. The sequence goes on along the minus strand of AP027111.1, from coordinate 45,034,469 downwards.
ACGGCCCTCCTCCCCCTCCAAAGGAAAGTGAAAAAAAAATATACAAATAGATCGAAATTAAATAAACTGGGAACACTTGAAAAGTAAATAGTTAAATGAAGACACGCGTTCACAAATACGCCTATACATCTAGTTCAAAACGATGACCAGAACTACTGTTTCAAATATGTACAGAACGTTCCTTTTTAGAATTCAAATCAAATTCTGAGTTGAGTTGTAAAATAATTTAAGTCACCCCCCCCCCAAAAAAAAACCCCGTAACAAATACGTAACAAATGGATCGAAAAATAAACATGGAAAACTTTAAAAAGTAAATAGTTAAATGAAGACACGAGTTTACATCGAGTTCAATAATGACCAGAACTACTGTTTTGAATAGTACAGAACGTTCATTTTTAAAATTCAAATCAAATTCTGAGTTGTAAAATTACTTAGGTCAGATTTAAAAATTCCTTTCAGCAATACTATAGAAATATCCTATTGAAAACCACAACTGAGGATAATCCGGGGAGATTGTCGGACAACTGGCGCGGAAATTCTATAATACATGTATCAAACGGAAACACGGGCGGATCCAGAGAGAGTCGGATGGGTTTGGAGTCAGGTTTCTCCTGGAATTTTTAAATCTTCACAGATACATGTACAAGCAACCCTATGTTTCCTGGTCCGACCTCTTAAACACTAAACCACGGCTGTTACATTGAATTTCCCTTTTGCAATTTGTCAAAAATGCCGATTTCCCCCGTTTTTAAAAATGTCAAAATTATATATACACTGCACCATTCCCCCTCCCCCTTCTCCTCGAGCTGGACCCCGCCCCTGAGAAAATTCTATATTAGCCCATGTTAATAATTAATAGCAATTCTCTGTAAGCATTTAAACAATTTCGGCACACATGGTCTCCGATTTTCATGAAATTTCACACATAAGTAGGGACCAATGAAAAATGGAAAATTTGACAAAAAAATTAATTCTAGGTCATCTGGTTACCATGGCAACGGCCTTTAAAGCTGAAAAATTGGCAAAATTGAGCTAATTTGAAGCTCTATAATTTGGTCTATATGTGACATCAATGGAAGATTTTTTATGCATCCTAAAGATTAGGACATAAAATTTTAAATAAGCTCACTAGTAGTGTCTGATATTGTAAAAAGGCTGGTTACCATGACAACATAATTAGCTAATTTTGATATATTGATTTCAAAATGCTGTTTGTATTTTCCATTTTTTCTTCTCTCTTGATGGGTATATAATAAGGAAATAGGATTTATTTTATAAAATGAGCAAATTCAAGATAAACCCACTTGTTGCTATGTACATAAGTTACCTTGGCAACGGTAAATATGGTCTTTAATATTACTTATTTTGCAACTTCAGAGTCATTAAAAAAAATTTTGCATCATGATGAACATATAAAAATTGTTGGGAAATATCAAACACAAAGAGCTCTTTCAAAAACCGTGAAAAAGCTATGGGGAACATATGTTACCATGGCAACCATTTTTTATTATTTTCATAAAATAGTAATTATCAATCCCAGGAAGTTCAAATTTAATAACAATAAAGATCAAGTAAGCCTCTATCAAAATATAATAAAAAAGTTTCAAATAATTAATGGTTGCTATAGTAATTTGGCCATTCATTACAAAAATAAGCATTTTTTGTTGTTTTTCGAAGTCTTTTCCTCAAAAAACGAAACAGGCTTACTCATCCTTTTTAACATATACGATAAAGCAAAGTCTAAACTTTATTTTAGATTTAAATAAATTCAGATTATTTAACTTTTGATGCCCGTATCCAAGGACTCAAAGTGGGTCTATGTGCAATTTTACACAATCGTTCCCATAGCAACGGGCTATTTCCTGAACATTTAAAAAAAAATTCTTTCGTGTAATGAAAGATCTACTTGAATACATTAATTAATTTTCATCAATTTGAATTAAAATTCAATGATCTAGTAAAAAAAGGACTCTAAATATTGTCAAAAATTGCTTTCATTTTTGCGATTTGAGGTCATGTTGCCATAGCAACGGACAGAAACTTTGTCCCAATGTAAATGCTTATGTTTTATTTGCATAAAAAACTCAAAAATGTAAGCAATTTATCATTGAATTTTGAAAAAATGACAAAAATACTATTTTGATAGGGTACCTGTGTTGTTGCTATGGAAATATATAGATAAGACCATAAACCCAACATTATTATTACTTAACTTGAAAGAGCAATGATAGGGTACTGATCATTCATTAGTGTTTGTTTTAGATTATGCTGCATAAATTATGTATGTGACTTCAAAAATGCCCAAAAATGCATTTCTTCAATATTCAAAGTCCGTTTCCATGGCAACCGGATGTGATATTAAGAAAATGTTTAACAAATTTTTACTTTTGGGTCAGACCCAACTTTATGTACAAATTTTATCAAAATCTAAGACATGCCGTGCCATGCGTCCTTCATAAAAGTGCAAATGCTTACAGAGAATAGCTATTAATTCGTAAAATATATATTCAAATCCAAGAAGACCGCGATCAACATTAAGACGCCTGTTTTTTTTTTAAATGTAAACCATATGCATTCTGAAAAATATATGCAGTGAAAGAAGCATGTTCCTTTGCTGGGCCCGCGCTTGAAAATCCCCAGTAGAAACGACAGTCGTAGATTTAAAGTCGTCAAATTGAATATTAAAACTGTTTATACTGTATTAGTACATTTGTTCTCAGACTGCCTTCTTCTGGTCAAAAGTTCATCAGTATTTTTAAAAAGAAAAAGTAAAATTACATACATAGAAATGCTTTTTAATCTTAATGACCTTTCAACAATGTCAATAGGCATTCCATCAAACCTGGGAGCATATTGTAACGCTCTCTATTTACTAGTATTTAGGATATGTATTGAAAATATGAAGAAAAATTGTCTTTGTGCTGTTTGAAAAGCAAAAATTGGAATTTACCTCATACAAAGTAGCAAATACATTGTATTTTTGTAGCTGAAACGCAGTGAAATGGAAAGAAATATTTTTATTCTCTAAATAAAGACACGGGTAAGAGTTGCATTTTCTTTTTAAAAACTCAATTCATGAGCGACTTCAGTCTGTTAAATTCGACCTTCGAAAAATCCGGAGAAGTTTTCATCAAAGTGGATTTGGAATTCTCAATATTGACCTTAAAGGATCCCCAAAACGTTTTGATATTCACTCGTGAATAGCTTTTATTTCAGTTACTCTGATAACTAAAAAAAAAAAAATGAAAATTTTCCTCATTTTAGAAAGCTGGTTGTTATTTTTTCAGATTCGTCTCTCTATCCATTACATCAACGGTGCAAATTTGAAACATTGGAATATCCAACTTTTATATATAACCTTAAAAAATTTAGGGAAGATAATCCCGACATGTCGAGGTCCAGCTCATAATATTCGAAATTAGATAGATAAGTAGATAAATAAGATAGATTTAAAAAGGTAACTACTAAATATAAAGACATTTAATAGCGAAGCGAAGCAAGCAAGCGGGCCCGAAGGGCCCGCTTGCTCTGAGCAAGCTTTAATGGTAACACATATATACGAAACAAGTGGAAAAATGAACGAAAATAAGGAAGAAAAGATACATACTGACCAATTTATTTTTCTTCAACCAAGAATTGGCAAGATGGGCGCCGCCATTTTAGTCAGTTTTTATACGACAATATTTCTAGATGAATCTCTATTTTTGTAGCTATATGGTGTAGATTTGGTTTTTACAGTGTGTAATATAAAGCTAGGATGAAAAGTATTGAAATAGTTGAAAAGTGTTAGCTTATGATGTCTGCAACAGGAGACTGAAAATTTTTGAATCCTTAGTTTCGTATCCTGTAAGAAAATTTTTGAATCCTTAGTTTCGTATGCTATATGGATCTTTTTGAATCCTTAGTTTCGTATCCTAAATAAACACTGCAACTTGCGTTGGCCAATGCAATTTCATGTACCGTCTTCGCTTCGCTTCAAGGGCTTTGTCATAATTCATATTAATAATAATAATGATAAAACTTGATATTCTCGAAGCTCCGAAAAATGAGCATTTCAGAAATACGAATCCCGTTTGTTTACTTTTAAAAAGTGGTTGAGAAGGGGGCGGGGGCGGTTAAAGTAAATGGGCAATATCATTGATAAACTTGGCTTTTGTCAATGTATCTCTATTTGCTATCAAGGATAAAAACCACAAGTTTCATATATCTACTTTGCAGGCGGTCTAGCATATATAGCTCTAAAGTTTATGTAATATCTTCTACATCTGATCGATAAATTGAACCATAGAAATATTTTCTAAAAGCAGCTTAATTTCGTATTTTGCAGTCTGCCGAAGCGAAGAGCGCGAATGATATTGAAAAAGTAATATGTATGCAGAGTATGGTGATTAAAAGACAAGTTCGTGCGTTCATTTGGATTAAAAATGAAAATTGAATCTTACCATAGCATACAATGTACAGCTGAGTTGGCTTGAACGAACGAATACATGCATATACAAGATTATTTTATAAAAGAATCTCGTAATGAATCAAAACATTATATTAAAAACGAATGTAGAAAAAAATTTGTCGTCATAGTTTTCGGAGTCGGAGAGAGAGAAGGAATGAGAAGGAATAAGATGAAAAGAAAGGGATTAGCGAGGGCAATTGGAAGCACAGAGAAAACAGAGCAATAGGAAGAAAAAAGACTTTAAAGTGTCAATCATATCGACCTTGGAAACGATACAAGCAGAGAATAGACAAAAATAGAACTGTGAAAAGGCAAGCTTCCAACTGTTTGAACTTATTTATCAAGGAAAAAACTACGATGAGAAGAGAGATCCAAAGAAAGGAAATTGTGAATTTAAGGAGCTATAAAAGATAATAGAGACACCGAAAAAAACTTTAAAAGGGAACTTAACTAAATAAAAAGAACTTTTGAGGAATTTTTTTAACCATAGAAGAAGAGGAAAGGAAAAAAAATCATGAAAAGAAAATTACGTACGAACAGAATTTTGTGAATGATGGCCGCAACATAAAAATAGAAATCCAAAAATAAACGAAAAAGGAAGGAAAGGAGTTTGAAAAACAAACGAAAAGGAAGGAAAGGAGTTTGAAAAACAAACGAAAAGGAAGAAAAGGAGTTTGAAAAACAAACGAAAAGGACGAAAAGGAGTTTGAAATAAACCGAGCAGTAGTGTTTATATGGACAAAAATGTATGTTCCTGTTGCAAAAGACTGCACCATCTATCTCCTGATGGCATTTCTTGACCTCAGTGATGCAGATGTCGATTTCAAGGTCGTGTACCTCGGACGAATCGGACTGGGCTACATTGCTGATATACTGGGATTTATATTTGCCAGCCATAAACACAGACAAAGATTGAGTGAAGATTTAAAAATATTTGTGAAACTTATGACCGGTGTTATGATTGGCCATTTGATCCTCTTTTCCGCTATTTGGAGACGCAAGGTCACAGAAAACACACTTATGTTGATGGCCATTTTTAAATCTATCACATGTATCAATGACTGTATACATATAGAAATGGGAGTTTTAGACCGTAAGCTAGTTGCTGGTGATTTAATTCTCAGTGCTTTAAATATTCTGTATTGTATATATCTACAAGATTAAAATATATTGAAAAAGGAGTTTTGAAAACTTGATTGGTTATCAAGGATTAAACTTTGCATTTCTGTCAATGCCGTACTATCTTAGGTAAAGCAGACAAGTATTGGTATTGAAGGTTTGCCTATCGTTTTGGCCCAAGAATCTTGATCAAATCTATTATATTGGGGGGGGGGGGGGGCAGCAATGTCCATGTTATAGTGCACAACAAGGCATGATGAGGTCACGAAAAAAAAAAAAACCAAAAAAAAAAAAAAAAAAAAAGAAGCAAAAACAAAAACAAAACAAAACAAAACAAAACAAAAAAAAAAAAAAAAAAAAAAATGATAAAAGAAACCCAAAAAACGAAAAGATACATTAATACATTGCGCAACATGTCACATGTAATTAGTAACAAGCGACAGGTATCTTAGAACAACTTGCAATAAAAAAAATTAACTCGTTTGCGATTACTTCAAGTTGGTAGAAATCACATTGAACCCCCCCCCCCCCCCCCCCCCCGACGAATTTTTTCCAAAGTGATAGATTCATCCCTCTTCGTGAAGTTAATTTTGCATTGCAATATTACCTTCAAGTAGACACGCAGAGTACGCCATGCGGGAATCTAGATGGGACGTTTAAAGGGGGTCAGGGATTTAAAAAAATATTTCCTCTTATATATATTTTTTATCAGTGACTGTGACTTGTAAAGTTAAGATAAATTTTAGTTTGGGCAAAAGTACCCTCAAAATGAAACAAGGACTGCAACATTCTTACGATGTTCAAACAAATGATGCAAGTCTACAATGAACAGTGTATAATGGTACTTTTAAGAAGTGCGTTCACGTTGTAAAGTTTGTCAAAACTAATTTATCTACTTAGTTTTTATATTTGTCAACAATTAAAGCATTGCATTTCGTGGATTTTTCAAGAATTTATATACCTATAAAGGTTCAGTTCCCGAAACCTGCATGTCTAGTCCATGCTGATGCTGTAAATTTGAAGACGTGACATTAACTGTACTTCCACGTATGGATCTTTTTACTTACAGCATATATGTTGTAAATTGTCATTAATTTGATTTTGCTTCTTGGATGCTTACTCCTCCCGGGCACCTGGTCCCACTTCTAGCTTGCTAGGGGTCCGTCGATGCTCTATTTTTTGCTCTATTTTGAGTGAAGTTGAGATTATCGTCAGGATCTTCTTTAACTCATTAGGTACAATTTTCATATAAATCAAAGAAAAATCAACGCAACGAAAAATCGGGTTCTAATATTTTCCGTGTCGATGTTTGCATACAGTGAACGCTGTATATTCAATCTCATCGCTTCTTGTCATTCTTTATCATGCATGTTTACAAATGTATCATAAATTTACCCAAAAAATATACGAATTTTCAGTGGAATAAAGTTACCACCCAAAATCAATAAGTTGAAGAAAAAACAAGGTACTGTTTTTAACAGGGAAGTAGTATCATTATGACCATAGCATGTTTTCTCGTGTCTTTGTTAATATACATTAGGCCATTTCTTGTTTTTATTTTTTGAAATTGGAAAAGCTACCAGCCAGCCAAGGAGATCAAAACGAGCATATAAAACACAGTTTCAATTTCATAATATGTGAGATACAAGTGCCATGTGAAATTTGACAGAGACTTGTTTCATTTGAATATTGATAGATTTTAGTCAACAAATGAATGATAGATAATGCAACATCTTGAAACATTTAAGTACTTTTCCATTTTTACATGGAATATAGCAATTTCTCCTTAATAGTCTGGGATGTATCACTGGGTTGGGTGCACCCCCCCCCCCCTTGATCCTCCAAAACCGGCCTAACTTTGTAGCATTTTTTGCGCTCTTTCAGATAAAAATTTGTCTCATGGAAATTTCCATTGCAAAAGTGGTGTTTTTTGGGAAAAACATGTTTTTTTAGTCAAAAATCACTGAAAATAGGAAAAAAATTATAACTTTTATATGGTTTATGTTTTTAAAAATTGAAAAGTGTAAATATATAGTATTTTTGATGTTCTTTCAGATGAAATAAGTTGCAAGTTCCAATTCCTATTTTTACTGTGTGTTTTGGGGTAAAAAAGTCAAATTTTTGCAAAAATTCACAGAAATTTGAGGAAATTTTAATTTATTTCTGCTTCTCAGCTCCTCAATATTGCATATGATCGTTCAATGATGATTTAAAAAACATCTTTGAAGTCTCCTCTTTCTAATGACATATATTTTATATTCTTATTTTTTTGCAAAATCCTCGAAATTAATTATTTTATACAGAAACCTGTATTTTCAATCAGAAATCTCAGATTTCTGTATATTTATTTAAAGAACCCTTATTTGTTATGAAAGCGATGATTGAAAGCTATTTTCTAGTGTAACTTTTCACACTCTATCAGATTATATATGTTTTACTAACATTTCATTCAAAATCAACGTGTTTTTGGGGAAAAACTTATTTTTTCATTTAAAAATAGCTGATTTCTGGAGAATATTTATTGAATCTATATAAGTTCTTGAAATGATAGCAGGAATGTATTTTGAACTGTAATTATTTAGGTTCACTCATAAATTACATGTATGAAACATAAAAGGTATATTTTCTACTTAATTTTTGGGCAAAATGCCTGTTTTTTGTCTAAAAATTACAGATATCTGGAAAAATTTTATTAATTCATTTTCTTTGCTAAAACTATACATTTCAAGCTATTATCATTATAGAAAGTAATCATCTTGTCAGATGATTGTGAAATCAAATGTAATAATTAATTAAAACCATCATTTTTGGGTAAAATATGCATTTTTTATGCAAAAACCACTTATTTTGAGAAAATAAGTACTAGCTCTTTTAATTTGCCTAAATTGATATGTTTTAGCTTTGATATTATGCTTTTTCTTATTATAAATGGATAGAAATGATATTTGATAACTGAAATTTAATTTATATCTTATTTTGGGGCAAAAAACCTTATTTATGTGAAAAATTCACTTATTTCTGTTAATATTTTTTGAAATTTATATTTCTTATTTAAGCAACACTGGAGAGGTTTCATATAATTGGATGGCATAATTGTGATCAAGTTAAATGAGTTAGAAGAGATTTCTTTGATTATCTTGCTATTTTGGGTGGAAAATCTCGATTTTTATTTAAAACTCGCTAATTTCTGGAAAATCCTTATTACTATGAAATCAGACGTTATTATTATTCAAAAGAGTTCCTGGGTATATCATAGCTTGTTCTTGTAAGTCATATGCATTTGAAATATCCTCTGTTAATTCAATTGATATTTTGGGGCAAAAAACCTAATTTATGTGAAAAATTCACTTATTTCTGTGAAAAATGTTTTAAATCTATATTTTTCATTCAATCAAAGCTGGAGAGGTTTCATATAATTGGATGGCATAAAAGTGATGAAGTTTAATGAGTTAGAAGAGATTTCTTTGATAATCTTGCTTTTTTGGGTGGAAAATCTCAATTTTTATTTAAAAACCGCTGATTTCTGGAAAATCCTTATTACTATGAAATGTGTCGTTATCATTTATATTCTAAAGTGTTCCTGGGTATATCATAGTTTGTCCTTGTATGTCATATGTATTTGAAGTATCCTCTGTTAATTTAATTGGTATTTTGGGGCAAAAAATATGTTTTTTATGAATTACATATAGCCTATATCAAGAAACTTACTATCGAAAGTCTCATATTTCAAACTATGATTATTATCCTCTGTATTTCCTATTCAACTGAAATATAAGACTTTCAATAGTAAGTTTCTTGACATAGGCTATATATTCATATAAAACATATTTTTTGCCCCAAAATACCAATTAAATTAACAGAGGATACTTCAAAAACATATGACGTACAAGGACAAACTATGATATACCCAGGAACACTTTAGAATATAAATAATAACGACACATTTCATAGTAATAAGGATTTTCCAGAAATCAGGGGTTTTAAATAAAAATTGAGATTTTCCACCCAAAAAAGCAAGATTATCAAAGAAATCTCATCTAACTCATTAAACTTGATCATTTTAATGCCATCCAATTAAATGAAACCTCTCCAGCTTTGATTGAATGAAAAATATAGATTTAAAACATTTTTCACAGAAATAAGTGAATTTTTCACATAAATTAGGTTTTTTGCCCCAAAATATCAATTGAATTAACAGTGGATATTTCAAATGCATATGACTTACAAGAACAAGCTATGATATACCCAGAAACTCTTTTGAATATAAATAATAACGTCTGATTTCATAGTAATAAGGATTTTCCAGAAATTACCGATTTTTAAATAAAAATCGAGATTTTCCACCCAAAATAGCAAGATAATCAAAGAAATCTCTTCTAACTCATTTAACTTGATCACAATTATGCCATCCAATTATATGAAACCTCTCCAGTGTTGCTTAAATAAGAAATATAAATTTTAAAAAATATTAACAGAAATAAGTGAATTTTTCACATAAATAAGGTTTTTTGCCCCAAAATAAGATATAAATTAAATTTCAGTTATCAAATATCATTTCTATCCATTTATAATAAGAAAAAGCATAATATCAAAGCTAAAACATATCAATTTAGGCAAATTAAAAGAGCTAGTACTTATTTTCTCAAAATAAGTGGTTTTTGCATAAAAAATGCATATTTTACCCAAAAATGATGGTTTTAATTAATTATTACATTTAATTTCACAATCATCTGACAAGATGATTACTTTCTATAATGATAATAGCTTGAAATGTATAGTTTTAGCAAAGAAAATGAATTAATAAAATTTTTCCAGAAATCTGTAATTTTTAGACAAAAAACAGGCATTTTGCCCAAAAATTAAGTAGAAAATATACCTTTTATGTTTCATACATGTAATTTATGAGTGAACCTAAATAATTACAGTTCAAAATACATTCCTGCTATCATTTCAAGAACTTATATAGATTCAATAAATATTCTCCAGAAATCAGCTATTTTTAAATGAAAAAATAAGTTTTTCCCCAAAAACACGTTGATTTTGAATGAAATGTTAGTAAAACATATATAATCTGATAGAGTGTGAAAAGTTACACTAGAAAATAGCTTTCAATCATCGCTTTCATAACAAATAAGGGTTCTTTAAATAAATATACAGAAATCTGAGATTTCTGATTGAAAATACAGGTTTCTGTATAAAATAATTAATTTCGAGGATTTTGCAAAAAAATAAGAATATAAAATATATGTCATTAGAAAGAGGAGACTTCAAAGATGTTTTTTAAATCATCATTGAACGATCATATGCAATATTGAGGAGCTGAGAAGCAGAAATAAATTAAAATTTCCTCAAATTTCTGTGAATTTTTGCAAAAATTTGACTTTTTTACCCCAAAACACACAGTAAAAATAGGAATTGGAACTTGCAACTTATTTCATCTGAAAGAGCATCAAAAATACTATATATTTACACTTTTCAATTTTTAAAAACATGAACCATATAAAAGTTATAATTTTTTCCTATTTTCAGTGATTTTTGACTAAAAAAACATGTTTTTCCCAAAAAACACCACTTTTGCAATGGAAATTTCCATGAGACAAATTTTTATCTGAAAGAGCGCAAAAAATGCTACAAAGTTAGGCCGGTTTTGGAGGATCAAGGGGGGGGGGGTGCACCCAACCCAGTGATACATCCCAGACTATAATATTTTGTAGAAAATACATCTAATTTGAAAAAGAATTTATCAATAAATGAATTGATAAAAAAATAACTTTTCCAATTATCAGAAAAAAGATAAATAAATAAAAAAAAAAGATAAAAAAAAAAAAAAAAATAGATGAAAATGATCATTGATCCTAACAAATTGTAATTATTACATAATGTGGTGTAATGTTCTCAATCGTTTATTTGAAAGAAGGGATGAGATCTCCAACAAGACCCCGTTGCAGCATCAACAGTAAAACACCAAAACACCCGATGCAAAAACACAAAAGACGAGTACAGCACGAGAGTAGTAAACACTTCAAATTATACAATTTTCAATTATAGAATTTCTTTGAGCATAAATTTGTTATGTATAGCATCGCCTTATATATAATTTTGAAATTACCCATGTCCCCGCATAATATCTTATGGTAGAGTATGTGAATCGAAATGTTTATCTGCCAGAAGTTCTCTGATTTTTTGAATTGTTTGTCAACTTGGAGGGTTACATAAGCCACTGGAGAAGAGTAGTATAAGCATAGTCTGTAATAGATATAGGACTAGCATTTTTTCTTTTTCTTTGCAATTTTAGGTATAAAATAGTTTTTTTTTAATTGAAATTCACTTTTAATTTTTTTGGCAACAAAACTTATGCATTTTTATCTTATTTCATCGCGACAAAAGGGACAAACATTCATCATAAGTTATGTGGTGTAAGGTTCTCATGAAGTAAAATATTTTTCAGCCATTTTGCTATGTCTTTCGGTATATTTAGGACATAACTTTTCACAGATTTTGGTCATATTGAGGATCACTGACGAGGGTTTATTACCCGAAACGTTCATGTCTGTTCCATGCTGTAAATTTATCTGCTCTAAAATAATGCTTATGAATTTGAAGACGTTAAACATTTCAAGCTTCCAGTGAACGAATGAATAAATTGTCTTTCACACACATCATATGTCATTTCATAAATTCAGAAAGGAGTGCTCTTTATTGCAGATAACTGCTGTCCGAAATGGGTTCTTTCCTTGTTTTTCTTTCATACTAATTGTTGTTTTGCTTTTATGTTAATCGTATTGCTTCACTAATTCTCATTGTTTCCACATAACTATTTTACGATGTAATAGAAAGGAGGGCATCTTCATCGACACTCCGAGTTGCAGCACTCACAACAAAACATCAAAAACACAGAATTGACAGGCACAGGAAGAGACACAAAAGGGACAAGGAACACCAAAACAACACAAAAAACCAATGTAGAGGTATTACCTACAATATATTAATTTTAAACTGAATTACGTACTGTCCTTTGTTTCCATCTTAATCATGCATGTTCTGTACTTGTCTGAGCAATGTCGTATTGCTGGAAAATGCCCTAAGGGCTTTTTTTCTGAATGAAAAACACGGATTAATTACTTGGTATTATTTGGTCTCGTTGGTTTATGTGTATTGTTTAGTTAAAGAAGATCCTGACGATAATCTCAACAGCACTCACAATAGAGTAAAAATTTGAGCATCGACGGACCCCTAGCCAGCTAAAAGTTGGACCAGATGCGCGGGAGGAGTTAGCATCCCCTGTTTGGCTAGCCACAACCGTCGTCGATGTTCACACACGCATTGTTTAGTATACAATGTGTTGATGTTTCTTGTAGTCTTTTGTGTTTGATGTTTACATGTCGTGTGTCTCTTTTCCGTCTCGTGCTGTACTCGTCTTTTGTGTTTTTGCATCGGGTGTTTTGGTGCTTTACTGTTGATGCTGCAACGGGGTCTTGTTGGAGATCTCCTCCCTTCTTTTTTTTGTCGTCAGGATCTTCTTTAGCTCATTCGTGTCACACTTATATGCCCTTTGCCGTGTGGAGCTCGTAAAAAGTTCCTCGTGAGGGGTGGACAGTAAGTGTTTTGAATATTTTCCCTGACATGCTCGCCATAGCACTTTCTATATAGACATAACATCAGACACTGCATGTATTTTAGATAGTGTTTTCATTTTCGTGCGTGAACATCGACGGCGGGCGCGGCAAACAAAACAGGGGATGCTTACTCCTCCCGGGCACCTGGTCCCACCTCTAGCTTGCTAGGGGTCCGTCGATGCTCAGTTTTGTGCTCTATTGTGAGTGCTGTTGAGATTATCGTCAGGATCTTCTTTAACCCATTTGTTGTAATTGTTCCCACTGTGTTTTCGCATTTGGACTTTTCAGTGTTTTACCGCTGGTGCTGCAACCGATTTGTTGGATGTCCCTTCCGTTCTCCCTTATTGGACATTTTTCATGTTCGCAGACATCTCATTTCGTAGGGACGTGCCACAAAGGCATACTGCTGATTCTATTCAAACGAGCTTAGAATACTTTGCGTGAAAAATTTATTTGTTTTTATGTGTGAAATATATATCTAAAGCTCTCTGGTATCATTCTGTCGATTGTGTGTTCAGATTTACTTTTCTAATCGCAGTTGATATCTTTTATATGACAATTACAGTGCGAAGTCCGAAGTATGAAGTACGTCAACTTGAAAAATGTCTATTGTGACGTCATCAAATTTTAAGGAAACAAACGATATATTCTGGGAAAGTACGCCACAAAACTGAATTTTCGAAAGAAATTCTATAACGTCATAATGCTTCAACGTCAGATACCGTCCCAAATCGAACACAAGCATACACCAACGGAAAAGCATCACTGCTGATTGCAAATTAGGAAATACCTCATCATTGAACACAGCGGAAATCACCCTCATCAAACGAGAAATGAAAGACAGAACATAATGCTTACACGTTGGCAAAAAGACGGATGCAGCGAAAATTTACAACCAACGTCATAAACAAGGCAAACGTTATATACACTTGAAAGACAACACTTCATAAGGATGGTAAACAATACCTTTCCTGTACTGGCTACATAAATGCATATATAAACATCAAAATATAATAAAAACAATATTTACTATTAAAATTTGTTCAAAACAATATTGTTTGTTATACCCTTGTCAGTATCTCTATATAAAATCCCCATAGGAAAAATGCCTATAAATTCGACTATTTGACCAAGCGGTCAATATTTACATCAATATTGGCCCTAGGGCAATATTTCAAAAAATATTGACCGCTAAACGGTACATCGTTTGTGACGTCACGTCATTGATGACGCTATTAGCTCTACCTATTTTTCCGCGCTCTTTCTCTTATAGAAGAAAATTAACGTAAACATGCCGGGCTAATCGATTCGTTGCTGCAGTATTGATGTAAGGTATAACAAAACAATTATTGACTGGGAATTCGGGCAATATATGATTTGTTGGACCTTCAGACAAAATATAGCCCTCGGCCTTAGGCCTCGGGCAATATTTTATCTTCAGGTCCAACAAATCATATATTGCCCGAATTCCCAGTCAATAATTGTATAATATTGCAAGATCGAAACACAAAATTAAGCAACCAAATAAACGTTCAGATAGACATAATTTAACGATTAAACGTAAAAAAAACAAAACAAAACAATGTCAGGGAAGTATATTCAAAACACTTACTGTCAAACCCCTCAATGAGATAATGAAAATTAAATGTGTAAATTCTCGAATCAATAAGAGAGAAAACTGATCAAAGAGAACTTTTTCCTATATATATGCAATTTCTTTAACAAAATCTACACACTTGATAGAAAAAAAAAAACCAAAAAAAAAAAAAAAAAAAAAAAAAAAAACAGCAAAGACCATTTATGATAATTAATCAAAGAAATTGTGATAAATACTATAATGATTTAAATCAGTTGTTCTTATCATAAGAGAACATTTTCTTTACTCAAATCAATTGAGTAGACAAATGCTAAGACTATAAAATACTCATCACTGAGTAAAGGTTAATATGTACACAGTATCTCTATAGGAAACATGATCTGAATCGATATTCTATTCAAGGTGTAATTCCAATCCTTCCCTGTTTTTTTATTTATACAACGGGAAATTTTATGTAAATCAAAAAATGTACTGCAAAACATTAATGATTCAAAATTTCCTAAGGCGTCTAAGCAGTATTAAAACAAAACATATAGCAACTAAAGGACCATTCGAAGGAAGTGCGAGAATATTTTCAAAATCTTTCATCATTGTGATGGCAGACAATAAGGCCTTTTTGACAATTTGTTCATAAGACATCCCTTAAAATGCATCATTACCATTTATCAGAAATCTTGATTCAGCATACATGAAACAAAGTCTACTTTCTCTGGTACTCTTCTACAACTCGTTGAAGAAAAAAATGCGTAACTCGAGGAATATAAGTTAGTTCTCCATTGATTTTCCGAACAACTAAGATCAACTAAGATCAACTAAGAAGTACCTGACGACAATCGCAACAAGCGCTCACAGTAGAGCACCAAATTGAGAATCAACGGACCCCTGAATCAGTCCTTTCGCAATAAGACTCTCTCTGATACATTACCTTACATGACGAATTCAGTGACATGATGTTTGCTAAGTACATGGCTTTGGAATAATCCACCTGTTAAAGTTAATCTTAGATCGAAAAATATCCTGTGACTTTTTTATCCTCAGCACTTTTAAGTGGATGATTTACGTGAAAATCTATTAAAGAAAGCGAGAAGGACATTCAAAAACTATAACAAAATGTCAGACTGAGTGCACTTTTCTCTCAATAACTGATGAGTGTTACCTTTCATATAGATTAAAGAAAGGAAATCTCCAAGAGGGATATGTTGCAGTACCCAAGGTAAAGTACCAAAATGCAAATACACACAGTAGACAAACACAGCAAGAGAAGAGAAGCACAGTAAGAATAGACTAGCACAACAATAGTAGACAAGTACAACAATAGTAGACAAGTACAACAAGAGTAGACAAGTACAACAAGAGAAGACAAGTACAACAAGAGAAGACAAGTACAACAAGGGTAGACAAGCACAGCAAGAGAAAACAATAACACCAAGAGAAGACAAGTACAACAAGAGTAGACAAGTACAACAAGAGTAAACGAGCACAGCAAGAGAAAACAATAACACCAAGAGAAGACAAGTACAACAAGAGTAGACAAGTACAACAAGAGTAAATAAGTACAACAAGAGTAGACAAGTAAAACAATAGTAGACAAGTACAGCAAGAAAAGACAAGAACAAGAGTAGACAAGTACAACAAGAGTAAACAAGTACAACAAGAGAAAACAAGTACAAGAGTAGACAAGTACAAGAGTAGACAAGTATAACAAGAGTAGACAAGTACAACAAGAGTAAACAAGTACAACAAGAGTAGACAAGCACACCAAGAGTAAACAAATACAACAAGAGTAGACAAGTACAACAAGGATAAACAAGCAGAACAAGCGTAGACAAGTACAACAAAAGTAGACAAGTACAACAAGAGTAAACGAGTACAACAAGAGTAGGCAAGTACAACAAGAGTAGGCAAGTACAGCAAGAGAAGACAAGTACAATACAACAAGAGTAGACAAGAACAACAAGAGTAGACAAGTACAACAAGAGTAAACAAGTACAACAATAAAAAACAAGCTTACCAATAGTAAACAAGTACAACATGAGTAGACAAGTACAACAAGAGAAGACAAGCACAGCAAAGAGAAAACAAGTACAACAAGAGAAGACAATTACAACAAGGGTAGACAAGCACAGCAAGAGAACAAGTACAACAAAAGTAGACACCTCAACAAGAGTAGACAAGTTCTACAAGAGTAGACAAGTACAACAAGTAGACAAGTACAACAAGAGTAGACAAGTAAAAGAAGAGAAGACAAGTACAAGAGTAGACAAGTACAACAAGAGTAAACATGATCAACAAGAGTAGATAAGTACAACAAGAGTAGTCAAGTACAACAAGAGTAAACAAGTACAACAGGAATAGACAAATACAACAAGTGTAGATAAGCACAACAAGAGAAAACAAGTACAACAAGAGTAGACATGTACAACAAGAGTTGAC
The DNA here is from genome assembly GCA_028142955.1 of Pinctada fucata. NCBI lineage: Eukaryota > Metazoa > Mollusca > Bivalvia > Pterioida > Pteriidae > Pinctada > Pinctada fucata. The sequence continues at coordinate 45,017,254 of AP027111.1, read as the reverse complement.
AAGTACAACAGGGTAAATAAGTACAACAAGAGTAGACAGGTACAACAAGAGTAAACAAGTACAACAAGAGTAGGCAAGTACAACAAGAGTAGGCAAGTACAGCAAGAGAAGACAAGTACAATACAACAAGAGTAGACAAGTACAACAAGAGTAGACAAGTACAACAAGAGTAAACAAGTACAACAATAGAAAACAAGCTTACCAATAGTAAACAAGTACAACATGAGTAGACAAGTACAACAAGAGAAGACAAGCACAGCAAAGAGAAAACAAGTACAACAAGAGAAGACAAGTACAACAAGGGTAGACAAGCACAGCAAGAGAACAAGTACAACAAAAGTAGACACGTCAACAAGAGTAGACAAGTTCAACAAGAGTAGACAAGTAAAAAAAGTAGACAAGTACAACAAGAGTAGACAAGTAAAAGAAGAGAAGACAAGTACAAGAGTAGACAAGTACAACAGGAGTAAACATGATCAACAAGAGTATATAAGTACAACAAGAGTAGACAAGTACAACAAGAGTAAACAAGTACAACAGGAGTAGACAAATACAACAAGTGTAGATAAGCAAAACAAGAGAAAACAAGTACAACAAGAGTAGACAAGTACAACAAGAGTTGACAAGTACAACAAGAGTAAATAAGTACAACAAGAGTAGACAGGTACATCAAAAGTAGACAAGTAGAACAAAAGTAGACAAGCACAGCAAGAGAAAACAAGTACAACAAAAGTAGACAAGTACAACAAGAGCAGACAAGTACAACAAGAGAAAACTAGTACAACAAGAGTAGACCGAGAACAGGCCAAAATTTTATTCTTGAGTTGGTATTTTGGCCTGAGACAAGGGCATTGGAAAAGTGGTAGAATTTACAATAATACAATTTTTTCCAGAATCTGCTCATACCTTGAATTTTTCGGTGAGTTATATAATAAGTTGCTTTTTTACATTTCCCTTATCATCATTTAATTCCTCTAACTAAGATTTCTAGTCACTTTTATTTGTACAACTTTACTTTCACTTTCCAACTTGTTTATTATTAGTTCAAGTTGTCTTGTGTTGATAACTTTTTGCTCTGAATTTTTTCATAGTTTTTGCTCATAAAATCAGAATTATGCATATCAATCTCATATTGGGATGAAAAATACCGATACAAGTATTGAATACTTTCATAATTTACCAAATAAATGAAAATATTGACTACAATTGCTTGTATTTCTGTGAATGTATGGTTTTAAATTTGGACTGAAAAGACATCAGAACGAAACATGCTGAAAAGTTGAAGAAGGAGAGTATTTTGAATCACAGAAAATTGAGAGGAATCTTACTTAGTGGACTTGAAAATCGCAAAATCAAACGAACAAAGGTAAATAATGACACAACTAATAGAAAAAATAAAAAAAAAAAAAAATGAGCAGAGACAAGATTCAAGCTCAAGATTTTATAGTGGACCTTACCATCTCACCAAGTCTTATGTAGGGATTAGCCGTCTAAGAGGGTCTTACACTTCATAGAACATTCTTTGTTAATCATTACAAAACCTACTTATGATAAGATTCGAGCGCTTGTTGCGCTAAAATCCAACGAGATCGGCTCCATAACTGAACGTCCTTTACAAGATCCCACCCCAATCTATGATCTCGTGTTTTTCGTGTTTGCCATGTGTTTATTATTTAATATTTACATTCCTACTGCGTTTCCCTTTTATAAAGGTACCAAACCAACTGTAGCCTATCACGTGACTTTAGAACTTATGCGTATTAATCTTCTGATAAAATGCCCATTTTATTTATTGCTTTAACACAGATTCAAAACATGTATCCATTATCAAACGACGCCGTCTACCCCCAGTGATTAATTGCTTCAAAATCTAAGTCACCCACATGTACACTTCCAAGAAGTGTGACGTAGTAAGTCGATCACGCGTCAGTAGACGAAGTTCAAGGACGACCTGCATTGCTGTCTGTAGAAAGATGCCGTGTTTGGATGAGCGAATATTCAGGCATAAGTGGATCAAATATTCAGTATTTAGGATGAGGATTTGATTCATTTGTGTGGTTTATCAACAGTGAATTTATCTTTGCTTCTTATGGATTCATAATATCAGAAATATTTCGAGTATCGGCGAATCTTTAGCCATGATGTTGAGGTAAGTCATGAAAATACCGAAAGTATTCGCGTTTTCGATGGCTGTACTCGACTTTTGCATTATTCTAAATACTTCCAGATGAAATAGGGTATTTACAGAAGTTTGTATACAATAATACCGATTGATTTCATGTGTATAAGCAGTTTAACAGTCTGTTGAAATGACTTTTCAAAAGTTTTCACTCAGTTCTGTGAAATTTCTCCAGTTTAACTCTCCGCTATGTCTGAATTATGTTGGACAAAGGTCACGAATTTTCACGATTCAATTTTCTTCAGTTTTAATTGAAATGTTCAAAATACAGCCAAAGAACAAAATTCAGTTTCTCATTTGTCAACATAGTTTCCGTACAGAAGGTACTACTTCGAATCAAGCGAAGAATGGCGAACGTTCGTTTGCTCTTACGTCAAGTGGCGTTCTCCCTCCGCATTGATATTTCAAATGTAAAGAAACTTGATGAAAAATTGGCAGAAATAACTTAATTAACACGTAAAATGTAAATATAAGGATTGTTTTTCAGCTTTTGCGCTTTATCGGTGTGTATTGGCAGTAGGGAATGGAAACAAAATTCATGAAAAGCATTTCGTGCTTTACATATTTTGTTTCCATTCCCTACTGCCAATACACACCGATAAAGCGCAAAAGCTGAAAAACAATCCTTAAAAATTTTCAACCATTTCCAATGTTCTATATTTTTTCGAATGTTGCAATGTTGAATAAGTAACCAACTTTAATTTTGGAAAATTTTGACTACTTTAAAAAAGGCGAAAAATTAAAAAAACTTAAAAAAAAAAAACATGTAGCAGACCTGTATCATCGACTGATTATGAAGGTTTTATTTAATTACTTTCTAAGTTAAAGGTTCTTCATGTCAAGAATATACAACAAAGGACTAGGTGCGCTAACCCCTCATATCGGCCCTATAATTTCGACGAAAAATATTTTTGATAAACGAATTATCAATTATCACTTTTTGCAAAGTTGAATGTTTGAGAAAATACCGCGTCATAATTTTGAGCCCTCATAACGTCACGCGCGTGATGAATGACGTCATGTTTTGTCGTCATTTACCCTGATTGGCGCAAAACTCAAGAAAATCATCGTACTTTACACACAAATCTTCAAAATTCATCTATGCTCCAGGCCTCGCCCACGAATTTTTTTATGCAAATTAAAAGGCCGATCAGAAATCCATCGATTGACACAAAAATATTTATGGGCAAGCCCTGAATTACCACTTGATTTCATAGTTATGTATCGAAATTTCGCTCATTTATTGATATTTTCAATGATTTCAGCGTTTTTATACGTTTTGAGCGACGTATTATTCAGTATAGGACTGTGAAATAAAAAAAAAAGTTTTCATGATTTGGACTCACCATACATTTGACATTTTATAAACTAGAATATTATGGATAGATAAACAACTTTGAAAATAGGGCCGAAATGACAGGTTACCGCACCTACTTCTTTACGCACGGTATGTCCATGTCTTTCTTTAAACCACGGTTGGTAATCTCGCAACGCAGAACAATAGGTTTTTCGATATTTTTGTGCAAATTGCCAATAAAGATCATTTATAACAAAAAGAAAAATGTGATGCAGTGTAAGAATGTCTTAGCCATGAGTTGTATACAAAATACGGTGAATATTAGCTTTTCCAAATAGCGTAAAAACACGATTCTAATTCATTCTGTTTGTTTCACGCATTCTGATTGGTTCACAGGATTTCTACAAGCATGTATAACGACGATATACTTGCCGCAAACCGACTCACTTGACATACTTTAAAATGTATCCCTACGTAAATTTGCATGTTACAAGCTTTAGCGCACTTTTTGCGTATGACGTCATGCTTCCCTTTGTTCTTCTCTCCTATGACGTCATACTGTGACGTAAAACTACAAGGTATCAGCTTGTAAATGGCGTTCTCCACATGTAAACAACAGAGCAAGTAAGTTTATTATTGATAACACTTAGATTTTTCGCCATTGTAATAAATACGAAGCGGTTGTATTTCATATTTTGCAGCGCAATATTTTCTGTTGGTCGTTGTTAGTCCTCCGTAGCAACATCATCTCTAAAGCGATATGTGAGACCCTCTGAGGGGTATAAAAAGTTAAAATATGTCACATGAATTAGAATAGGGATAAACGTACTGTGTTTTTTGGTTCCGACAGGTATATGTTGGATATACTGTTGGAAACATACGTTATACCGTCGGGGACAAGCCCCGACGGTATAACTGCGTTTCCAACAGTATATCCAACATATACCTGTCGGAGCCACAAAACACAGTACGTTTATCCCCTAATTGGCATTCTGCTTTCAATTTTAATGTACATGAATCACGCCGATCGTTTTTTTTTTCAGCTTTATAAAAAGATACTGTCATATTTTGGATAAAACTCGTAGTAATGGCATCCTTACACATTCCTCTTTTTGTGATGAGTAATCTTTATCACACGTTATTGAAATGTTTTGCGTTGTGATATTACCCACCGTACTAACTTAAGGTGATATCACACGTTTCGTGTTATACAACACTTATTTTCAGAAAAAAAGCATAATTCTGATTTCATAATTTAATTCAGATGTAAGGGACAATATTAGGAGGTCACCATCCAAAATTTTGAGATTTTGAAATTGATCAGACTTTTTAGCCATCCATTGATTGTAATGGAAATGCTCATTTTTTGGCTACATTATTTTTTCAGCCCAAGATTTTCAAATGAAACTTCACATATGATTCCCTCATCATATTGTGCAAATTCTTATAGAAAGAAATCATTCAATGACCACGTCATATGTTGCAAAATCTGACTGAATGTATAAATTATCATGTAAAAAATTAAAAGTGCAATTCGAGTTATCCTTCTTTACCATGTGACCAAAGACAAAAGCATCCGAATTTATATTATCATCTTTTTTGAAATTTCACTGCAGTGTTCCTTCACTCACAAAGATGTCAATATGTTAATAAATAGAGCCGAATACAGATTTTGTGTGATAACACGACAGTATGTGCACATGTGTAATGATATTACATGTACCATATGGGTAATTATGTTATAAGTTTCTCTACATTCAAACACTTTACCGACACCTGACTTATTTCTGAATAGATACGACATATGTATGTAGGTAAAAAAGTCTTAACAAAATTTTCAAATAAGTTCAATTTCAGCAAAAAAATTGACTATTGTTAGTCACTCTAGGCTTACCATTACTTTCCAAAGGAAAAAGAAAAACATACGAATTTACAAACGAATACCAATCTGATTATTTCTCCTGCGCTCAGGCTCGAACCGCGGTCTTCCCGAATGGTTGGCAAGAGCTCTACCTCTGAGCTATTGGATCGCCTTGCCGATTGAGCGATTATAACAAAGCCAGAACATCAAGACATTTTAAGTTACGAAAATCGGAAATCTTCATCGTGGAGATTTCCTAAAAATTCTCGTCTAAGGAAGGCTACTGAAACGCGTGTGATATCTCGTTAACTGAAGTTTGCACTTAAAGCAATACCGTAAAAAGTTTAGGTTAAGTTAAAAAAAAAAACTTGTTGACGTAAACAAAATTTGTCACACTCCTTACGTTATTTTGCTGAGTCTACCATACATGACACACTACACATTACATGTACTTCATGTAACATAGGTAAATAACATGATTCAGACTAATCTACATAAAATGTCACTCATGCATATTTTCCTGGGCGAGAAAGGAGTAACGGACAACGATTTTACGCATAATCCGTACAGAACTGTCTATTACATCATATCCATGTCTGTTTCGGTCATATGTTACCGTTGAGACCAATATGAAGATTGTGTTTTTGCTTTTATTCTTAGCTGTGATATCTATTGTAAATTCAGGTAAGGTAGAGCTATTTGATGGCTAATTTTAAAATAATTAAATATTGATAGAATTGATTTCATTATAACGCTTGATTAAATAACAATTCATTAAATTTATTATAAACAATAAGATACATGTATTGAAAGATACTGGGAGGACCTCAAGTAGCTCAGTTTTGGACATATAGATACTGAACGTATTGATTTAAAAGAAACATACTATGTACTGTGTATTTTGTACTTTCAAATTTATATGTACTTACGGTTGTATGTTTTAGTACAAGACATAAACATTCAGCGTACACATTTATGAAAACGTCGATTGATTTTAGTTAAGGGAACCATAGATCACAAGGGCTTACAGTTGTACTGACATTGACATTGTCGCCATAGCACTTTCTATATAGACATAACGTCAGACAGTGCATGAATTTTATATATTTTCATTTCCATGCTTCATAAACATCGACGGCGGGTGTGGCTAGCCAACAGGGGATGCTTACTCCTCCCGGGTACCTGGTCCCACCTCTAGCTTGCTAAGGGTCCGTCGATGTTTAATTTTGTGCTCTATTGTGAGTGCTGTTGAGATTATCGTCAGGATCTTCTTTAACTCATTGGGAGGATTTTTTTTCATTTCAATGAAATCATTCTGCAATTGAAATTCCAGCCCCCCTTCCTTTCGTTCAATCAAATAAGCTAGTTTCCGCGGTTCTACGTATGAAAACGAGAGAGGAGAGGGGGATGGAAATTTGTATGCTGTTTTTGTATTTCATGGAAATAAAGAAATCCTCGTACCTTAGATGTTTAGGCATTGAAATCATGTATTTTTTTCAACCTGATTTTTTTATGAATAATTAAGTCCTCTTACTGCTTTTAATGTGTTTTTATTTGTTCGTGGAATTATTCTTAGTGCCCTTTGAAATAACATTGTTAATATCTTTGAAGGCTTTGATCAGTTAAGAGGAACGGAGCTATGTAGAATAAATACTTAATTTAATAAACAATATTGGAGGGTAAAATGTGAATAGAAGTTAAATAAAAAGTTTAAAGAAAGGAGGGGGTCGCTATCGTGACTCAGTTGCAGCATCCGACGTTAACTCAAAGACCCATACACCCCAAATGCAAGAACGCAGAATCGACAAGTAAAACGAGATACATGTACATGTGCATTTTTTAAAGGGCAAGGACGTCAAAACACCGATGACGACATCAGAAATCAAACATAAAAGAAATAATATAAATTAACCAACCAATGAGCAACGGTGCCGATTTAGGACAGCCATCTGCCATATTAATAGCAAATCGTATGGTTATCCGGATTACTTCCACACAACCCTCCCCCTTGTCCGTTTGCCCAGTTAAATTTCAAGTTAATATATCATATATATAAATTACAAGAATTGTGTAAAGATCCCCGACGTGACAACGGAGGTTGCAACGGAAAATACATACGCACAACACCCAACCGCAAAAAAGAACACCTTTACCATGATTTCGTACATAATATCTCTGCATACTCTAAAACCTGTGTAATCGGTGAATCACTAAACGTCCTGTGGTAGACTGACATCATTGTGGAAACATAATTGTATTCCATTTTGAAGCTTAAATTCATTTTTGAATATTTACAGTGAAATTTAGGGATGAGAAATGTTCTCCTTGCATCATAAATCCATGTCCTCGATTACACTGTTACGACCCGGCAGCTGTTTGCTTGTAAGTACCTTACTGAATCCTATATATTCTACTTTCTATTTGATTTAAAAATATGTGTACCACATTTCTTCGCTCATCATTTTAAAACATCTTTTAATTTCACACCATCGAAATTATGTCCTTATAGGTTTCTGTAAATCACGAAAAAAGAGAGGTGTCGTTAACAAGTGCACAATATATTTCTAGAACAACACCATCCGTTTTATTTTCTGTTCGTAAATCTCATAATTTACTGTCATTCATACGAAAACGTTCTCCAGCCCGACTGCATGTACCAATATACCGACCACAGCGGAACACACCCAAAGTGTGGAGCAAACACAGAGCATCAAACAAAACAACATAGGCAAACAAATGGAGACAACGAGAAACACAACACCCTCACAAAACAGAACGGCCAATCAAACAGTCAAAGCACGAAAACAATCCTGAGTTATGCATGCATTTTGATTCAATTTCAAGAAAGGAGGGGGATCTCCAGTCTTGCGCTATGACATGCCCTGTGGTTCTTGCAAAATCTTGTATGAATCTTTTCCCTTCTTTCTTGTTTGTACATCAGCCTGTTTTCGCAAATATGGAAACAAAATTTAAGCCTTTAATATGGATCATTTTATATGCATGTATACAATTCACGTGAATGGCTTCGTCTAAAGCCTACACATATTAATAACTTCCATTTGTACATCATTTTGGTAGGTAGCTATATGAATCGATGGCCTATAGACCTGACTTGGAAACCACTTTTTCGATTCTGGATGAGTCATTACATATACACCCATATAACAAATGTGAGGAAATTCATTTGATTCAAACTTTTCTTCTTCCAACATCGTCTACCATGCAATCTTGACACTTTACGCAGGTAGATGTTCATTTGGGAAAAAAATTCTTAGTAAATAAAGTTGTAAATGATTGAGGAAAGTTCACACATATACACATACACCGTATATATACATGTATGTAGAAGATAGCTGTCGCAAGACAGCAGTAAATGTATTTCCACGTTTCTAATTCAACTCTTTTAACAGCTTAGAATCGGTAGGAATAGGAATAAACGGTAGAAATGCACAACAGCTTTGTAGCATATCATCTATGAATAATGGATATTTGCCTTTCGTTCAGGTGCACGTCATAAAACCAATTGTCTTTCGAATACCTTCCTTTCTGAATTATTCTATAAGGTTCAGTTTGACCATTGTTGCTTAGATGATATCATATTTTGCTTTTAGTGCCTAATGTGTTTCCTAACGTAATTTAATATAAAAATTGAGACATTATTTGTAGAAATTCGGAAATTGTGCAAGTATGCCATTGATTATTTTTGAATTCTAATGTTCTTGCATTGACATGGTCTATTTTCCAGTTTTGATACCAATTCAAATAGTTATTGATTTTAGCCATTAAATTATAATGCGGAAGAGTTCCAATTCTTCACCTTCTTGAAGAAAATTTCAAACCAATTTCAACGCACCAGACACATGTTTCGGATGTAAATTCTCATCCGTGATGCTTCCTGCAATGTGACACAGCCCAAATCATAATAGTTAATAATATTTGTTGAGTACATTTGCGATGTCACCTTACAGTGAGAAGTTTTATCAGAAAATCAGAAACCGAAGGCATACAAAATCAGGATAAAACAGGAACCAAAGCCAACAAACAAAAACCTCCACCATATGAAAAGAAGCGAACTCCCGATATTGGAGTGAGACCAGGTGCCCAGGAAGAGTAAGCATCTTAAAAAGATTTATTAAAAAATTGAATTTTATTTACAGACCTGACAAATGTGGCTGTGGAGTGACGTGGGAGAAAACAGTGGATGGTAAACTGATCAGATTCAGATCATGTCATAATGCCATATCTTAAATGAAATTCACTTACGATGTATGTACACTTTTCAATATGAACATGCTGTAACGATTGCATTTTCTGTAAAGACATCTTACATCTTTATTTTTCTTTCGATGTAGAATCAGTGATTGAAATTAAAAAACGAAACCTAAAATTGATTGGAGTCCTTACGTCATAATCAATTCTCAATAGGCAAACAAAACCATGTAAAACTGAAAATCAAACAAACAACTGAAGTACATGTACCATATAAGCAGACATTTTCGCGAGTATCAATTTTCGCGATTTGATGATAATATAGAGTGTCTTTATTTTCGCGAGTACAATTTTTTCGTGATTCTTAAATTACAAATATATGCATATAATTTCACTGGGGTTTTTTCAGATAATTTGAGATATTTCTATCTAGACCGAGAACAGGCCAAAATTTTATTATTGAGTTGGTATTTTGGCCTTAGACAAGGGCATTTTGAAAATGGTAGAATTTGCAATTACACGATTTTTTCAGATCTGCTCATATTTTGAATTTTTCAATTGGTTGTGTCATTTTTCCCTTTGTTCATTTGATTTTGCGAATTTCATGTCCATTAAGTAAGATTTCCTCTCAATTAGCTGTGATTCAAAATACTCCTTCTTCAACTTTTCGATATGTTTCGTATTGATGTCTTTTCAGTCTAAATTCTAAACCGTACATTCACAGAAAACAAGCAATTGTAGTCAATATTTTTATTTATTTGGTTAAATTATGAAACTATTCAATACTTGTATTGGTATTTTTCATCCCAATATGAAATTGATATGCAGTATTCCGATTTTGTGAGCAAAAACCATAACAGAATTCCGAGCAAAAGTCATCAACACGAAGCAACTTGAACTAATAAGCAACAAGTTGGAAAGTGAAAGTAAAGTTGTCCACAGAAATGTGACTATAAATCTTACTTAAAGGAATTAAATGATGAAAAAGGAAACGAAAAAAGCAAATTAGTACACTACTAACCGAAAAATTCAAGGTATACGAGCAGTTTCTGAAAGAAAATGTAAAAGTATAAATTCTACCACTTTTTAAATGCCCTTGTCTCAGACCATATACCAACTCAAGAATAAAATTATGGCCTGTTCTCGGTCTCATTTCTATCATAAGAATATTTTTGATTCATTTCTCTTTACGTTTAATTGGGATATATGAAGAATGAGACATGTCATGCATGACAGAAAGGTCTTCCAGCAAATTGTCGGAATTCCAATGGGGACCAATTGTGCCCCACTCCTTGCCGACATTTTCCTTTACTCATACGAAGCTGAATTCATTCAATCTTTGGTCTCTGGAGGAAAAAGATACTTAGCTTCTGACTTCAACTTCACTTACAGATACATAGACGATGTGTTGTCCATCAATAATCCAAAATTCGCGGATTACCTCAGCAGTATCTATCATTCAGAACTTGAAGTCAAAGAAACTACAGAGACAAATTATTCAGCATCCTATTTGGACATAATGTTGTCCTACGACACTGATGGTCACATGAACACGTCACTCTATGACAAACGTGACGACTTCAATTTCAGCATTACAAACTTTCCCTTTCTGAGTAGCAACATCCCTTCATCGCCAGCTTATGGCGTGTTCATATCTCAGTTGATACGCTATGCCAGAGCAAGTACCAAATACACGGATTTTGTTCTGAGAGCTAGGCGTCTTTCAGATAAGCTTTTCAGTCAGGGATATGTTTGTGACCGACTAACATCGTCACTGAGGAAGTTCTACGGTCGATATGGGGAACTCGTCATACACTATGATGTCCCACTCTCCAGAATGGTGGATGATATTCTGTCTTAGACCATGTGAACCATCAAACCAAAGATTGTACCCTATGTCTTTCGAAATGGAAGTAACCAGATGTGACATTTCTACCGAAATGAAGCGACGGGTGTTGCATGCAAACAGGAGATGCTTACTCTTCCTGGGCAGCTGGTCTCACTCCCATATCGGTAGTTCGCTTCTTTTCATATGGTGGAGGTTTTTGTTTGTTTGCTTTGGTTCCTGTTTTATCCTGATTTTGTATGCCTTCGGTTATTGATTTTCTGAATTATCGATTTTGTGCTGTATACAGGGATATGGTCATTATCCATATTTGTCATGTACATTACAGTAAAACAAAATGTAACCTATATGCCGATTTATGTTATAACTTACCAGTCACAATTTTTCTGCGATTCCAAATCACTCGCGAAAAATATCTCGTGAAAATTTCTGGTGATACGGTATTCTGCGAAGGATTTCCATTGGATATGTGATCAGGTGACCATGGAGAGTAAGCATCATCTGTTTGAAAGCAACATCCGTATTTTGAGCCGTGCAATTTCCTTCACGTAAGAGTGATTTCAGTTTCGTTTGTCGTATTTGAAATCAACTTCTGCCGTCATGGCCTAGGGTTTGTCTCGAAGATCCATGTAGACTTCATTAAACTGGAGCTTTGGATTTCTAAGCTTGTGCTGCCTATGGTGGTTGCAAGTTGGTAATTAGGTAACCATTTTCGATTATAAATATGAAGACAATGGATATCTAAAACTAAGCGGAATTACTGCTTTCAGTGCTCTTTTCAACCTATAGTTCACACGTTGAGGTTGTGCTAAGGCAAACACACAAAATAAATTAATGTGGAGACCACGCAATTAACACATCTGTATGTAGAGTTTACATGAGAGAGCAAGGACTGAACAAACTCGGTTTCGTATGAGTAAACAAAAATATCTGCAAAAAGTGGTACGCAGATGGTTCCCATTAGAATTCCAACAACTTGCTGAATGACCTTTCCTGCAAAAACTATCGAGCAAAAAGCTCAAATCACATCTTCTTCTGTGTATTTCTTATCAGAATCAGATTAATTCCTCCCGAAATAAGTTTTAACATTTACCGAGATTAACATTGTAACATTATATATTATTTGCAAAATTCCTTTTTTCAATTTTGAATTTATGGGAATTCAATCGTTGTGTAAGGAAGGAAAAATTAAAAGACTCTATTGTAAATGAATAATATAGAAAAGAGAGGATCTCCAACAGGGTTCGCTTGCAGCACCCGAAACATAGCACCAAAATAATCCAAATGCTAAACACAGTGACAAGCGTCTTGCATTCCAACGTCATGGGTTCCCTCCACTACTTTCCGATTCACAATATGTATTGTAATGAAGCGCCTAGCGGAATCCGATGCGCCTTGGAGACAAAGATGCGTAGACAAGCACAGCCAGAGACATGAAAGTGACAAAGAAGACAAATACCGAAGACGACAGCAGAACTCACAAACCAAAGAAATCAACAGTATTATCCTCATAACGGTGTATTAAACTGTCAGAGGCTAATTGAATCAAAGTTGAGAACTGATCAATCGTATGAGAAAATCAGATTGTACCGAGTACAAACCAAAAAATGAGAATTTTCTGGTATCTTTAAAGTTCTCTCATAAGCAATTTAAAATACATATCTCATTAAAATACTTCATATAGATATATACAGTCATATAAATGTTCAATAATGGCATTGCGTGATCTTGTTTGATTTTATGAATAGCTTTAAGCGATTTAGTTTGCTATTCAATTAAAGATATGTGACGTAAACATAAGGGATCACAAAAGGACTTTATCTAATATCTTTAAAAGCAGGGTCGGTACCTCTCGTTACTGCTTTAAAATAAATCCTACAGGCAAGTATTTCGTCAGAATAAATATATGTATCGCAGTTTAGATATACAGACCCATTATTTTAACATATTAGTCTCGATATTTTTTGGATTTTGATAAGTGTCCTCGCATTTGAAGAAGATTGTCTATTTCAGAATAAAATTTAATGGTATCGATGATTGTCATATGACCTATCGAGACTGGACTTTTTATAATCAACATACACGTTTAATATAAGCTAAGAAATTGCGAAAAGGAATTATTATTACATATTTACTGAGGAATTCTAAGCACCACCACCAGAAGAGGGACTTGTATTTCCTGTGTTGTAGTACATGGACTTTACTTTCTGTACATTGTGTACGGTTATGGACACAACATTATATGATTTTGTACCTGATTTATGTGAAATATATTGCTTGTTTAATCACCCTTTAAATTTTCGTAAGATACAAAAATGTCGCTTCTTCATGATATTTATGATTTTGTGCATTGAAACGAAGAATTTAGAAATTTAAAACAGATATTGTGAAAAAAGAAGAGGATCGGTATTTTTGCACCTTAATGAGAAGACATTCAGAAACAAAAGACTCATAGTAAACATGTTGTTTATAGTAAAATGTTTGACGATTAATCTTGTAATTAATTTTTTTGGACTTCATGAGATGGACTCTACCTTAAACTCGATATGCCTGACACGAGTCGCATTAGGATATGTTATCGACAGTCTAATACTTCTGTCTGTAAGTGGAGGCAGACGAGATCGAGGTAATGGTTTCATCAATTTAATGATCTTTTTGATGGTAGGCCATTTCCTCTTCATGTGTCATAATGTGTTTTCATATGGAAGTTTTATGATTAACCATCAAACATGGATGATGCTTTTTAAAATGTTCTCATGTATGAACTGTTTTATTCAGTTGTACATTGCTAAACTTGATATAAGTATTGTTGCTGTGGATTTCGTATTCAATTTACTTTATATGTATAATTATTCACTCTGATTGAAACGGACACCTTTGATTGATTGTTATTCTATTATCATCGTATGTGATGGATTTTATTTTTTTATAAGATTATTTTCTTTTCGAGTTTTAGAAAAGTGTTAGTTTATAGACTCGAGTGTTTAAGGCATGAAGTCATGAAAGAATATATTGATGCTCTTCAATTATTTTTGTAATACAAAAACATAAAGATTTCAGAGAAGAGAATATTCATGTTTATTTGTAAATCACTGTAGTGTGTATAAAGAAAAGGAAAGGATCTCCAGCATGACCACCCTGCACTGACCCAGAAGAACAAACCCACATGAAAGCGACACATGAATGACGTCAAACAAAACAACAACCCTGTAGAAGAAACAACAACAGGTACTAGAATATGATACAGAAACTGTCGAAACAGACTTTCACAAACATCAAACACTAATTACAACAAATAAATGAAGGAGACCAATGTGCACCCGGCACCGCCTTTGGACGGCCATCTGCTAAAAGCAAACGGTGTTGTTATCTGGATTACATGCGCACAAGACTCCCACTTATCCAGATAAACAGAGGCCTCCATAGACACACAATATTGCTGTATAACATAACACTTCTCATTGTAAGGTGACATCGCAAACAAGATAGTTAAACACAGCGGCCTCTATGTTTACATGTAACAGTACGTGCTCCACTGGCTGAAGAGAGCTCAAGATCAATCATATAAGAAGCCTGACCAGCTTTCAGATAGGACCGAAGATCAGGACCAAGTCATCTCCGGTGAGATTCGGACAGAGTCTGTCATGGAGTCTCATCGGCAAGGTTGGTCAGTGTGCATAGTTGGAAAAGACACATGTTTCTAGCATGGTTTGGAATTATCTGAAAAAAGAAAGCCCGATTGTGACAAAATTTCTTCATTGGAAGTATTCCGTTCAGTGTTGGATGTGCCATCCAACGACAGAGAGGTATTGTATACGTAGCTGCACCTGCCTCTGTCGTGTGTTGTTGTGGTGTAGTCTTTGACGGAAGTAGATAGTACGCTTGCGTGGAAGTTGAGCAGATGGCCGTCCTAAGTTGGCACTCTTGCCCTTTGATATCGTTAGTTTATGTGTGGTCTTTTGTGTTTCATGTTTCTATTATGTAGGTTTGTGTACCATGTGCCTTTTGCCTTTTCCGTGCGTGTCTGCTCTGTGTTTTTTGCATTGGGTGTTTTGGGGTTTTAGTGTGGTTGCTGCAACCGAGTGTTGTTGGGAGATCCCCCTCCTTTCTTGGGTATATAACATAGCTCTGGATATAAAGATAGTAGCTTTTGTTAAACAGAGCTTTTCCAGGTGGGAGATATCCTTGAGTTTAAAATTAATATGAACTTAGTATATGAGAATTCACAAATATATTTTAAGTCAGTAACGAAACACTATAAAACTGGGTGAACGATATCATCATAGACCAACAGCCCACCAAGTGGTTGAAATTATCACATATTATCATTTCCTGGTAAATGAAGTCATTTTTAGAAAATTGTCTATGCACTAAACATTTGTCGAAAAATAGTTTTAAAGATCCTTACATGTATGTTATGCGAAAGAATACGACTGGAAGCGATTTATAATTTCTATGTGTTTGGTATGCTCTGGTGGTTTTTTAAAGCAATCATGACATTGGTGCTCTTCACTCTTTCAAATTGACATTATTCAATTTATATGTATATTGCAGTGGAAATAAGAATAGAATTGGAACTTTCCAGTACAGGAAATCTTTGTACATTCTTACAGGGCGTTTAACATTTATAAGTATACTTATACAGTTTATTTTCTTATATGGAATAAACTTACAACTGAAGTTAATGTAGAACCAATTGGAATTGTGTGTTCACATCACCTGAGTTAAAGTTTTTGAAAGAAATTGATATATTCACAGACGACGTAAGTGTATTTTGTAAACAATAGAACTAAACTAAAATAACGCTTGTTTATTTAATGTATATTTCTCTGGATAGATTCACTCTAATACGTATGAATCAAAATAAAGACCAATCACTACGTAATAATTTTTATTGTGTAAACAAGGATTTTTCTATGAATCTGCACAAATCATGATGCATATTGCCTTTAGATATAATTTAGATGAGCAGTAAACATTTATGGCAAACATAGATTGTCGTTTGCAATTGACAATCTGATATACCAGAAAAAAATGTCTATTATTTTAGACATAAATTAGAAATGATAACAAAGCTTATGCTGAAGGAATTTATGCATATGAATTAATTTCATAATAACCTTAAGGTAACATGTAAAGAAATGGGAATTATTATTCTTTACAGGAAACGTATAATTCAGACAAAAACAAACCCAAAGCTTCACCTGATAACGAAAGTGAAAGTGAAAGACATGATTCCAATAGCAAAGGATCTAACTATCCATTTTACTATGCTGAAATTTGAACTCAGAGACCAGGACTGCGATTTTAACACAGTATACACTGGGCGGATTGGGCTTGGGTATTTTATCGATACCCTCGGGTTATTGATAGCCAGTGCAGACGGTGATCCTGATATCAAATTCAAGACAATGATCATGATTGGCATAATGGCACTTCATTTTGTCACAATGTTATGTACATGTATAATGTCAGATGCAAATGCACAAAATGAACATCGAGTGCTAATGGCTTTCTTCAAGTTCATAACATGTCTTAATTGTTGTTTGCAATTCTATATGGACAAAGGCTCAGACATTATCAAGTTTATCTTTAAAACTGATTTTCTTTTCAGTGCAATTCACATTTTGTATTGTTTCTTCTATCACACCATTTCCCCACAGAGGCAACGCTTGCCTGTTTAAAATAGTTTACATGGTAGATCTAAGTACTATCCAAGCATCATATTGCCGTGCTACTTCTTTATCGGATTTGAGTTTCATGTGTCTGTGTCTAATTATGATAGATATATGAACTCTAGATAAAGTAAATAATGTAGAAGTTAAAGACCTAACACAATTGTGCATGGACAGATAATCAACGCTTTGGATGTTTAAGACAAGAGGACAAACGTCAAAGTCACAGAGGGCAATGTATGATATAATTATTGTTGTGAACAAGATATTAGAAAAAAAACGTAACATTATATTATCATTGATACTTAGAGAAAAAAAATGAACCCATTTGAATCATAGCTCGGCAATCAATGTTGCAGTCGATAATAAGTCTAAATCGTATGATCTATTAAATACCCTACATATTTTTCTGCATTTAAAGATGAATACACGTGTTTCTCAAGTATCATGTTTGTAGAATGCACCAAGTAAAATGTGTGATTTTATTTATTCCACCTATCTTTTATATAATCTATTTTACCTTTTAAACATATTTAAGGAATTCTGGGTTCAATTAGGAAAAAAATAAGGGGATCTCCAACAACACTAGGTTGCAGTACCCACAGCAAAACCCCAAAACACCCGATGCAGAAAAACACAGAACAGACAACCACAGAAAGAGACGCAAAAGGGACAAGGAACACCAACTCACACAATAGAAACATAGGAACTACCGTGCCGCTTCGTTATTTATTGCGTTTTCATAATCATTCATAACATATGAACTGTTTCTGTTATAATGTTTTATTCATAAATCTGGATGTATCCCACGAATGATATTGATTTACCAGAATTACATTAAATAGTTAATCCTCAAGCGAAAAAGTTTATTTAAATGCTAAAAGAAGCTGCACTACTTTGGAAAATAAATTGACTACTTTTCAGTATTTAAAAATATATAACCTCGCGACTAGAATATATACCCAACAACAAAAAAAGAAACGCACCACTTAATCTTCATTCTATAATCTATATGTATTCTATTCTTTTCCATCATAAATCTTAAGTATACGAGTGATTTATTCTGCCAAACGCCAAACGAATCCGTCTTCATGATCAGACACAGCACCATAATAAAGACGCTTTTTTCAAAACGCAATGTCACAAAATGGCTTTTAAGAATTCCGTTCACTTTTTAGAAATGATTAACGCTGTTAAACCTTTCCAAATTGATATATCCGGCATTGCGATTTGTATTTTCAATGATGATATACAATTTCCCTTGAATGCATATTCATTCAATTGCTTCAAATGACGTCATCAAACAGAAACTCTAATTTTGAGAAAACATCCCAAGCATCAACTCTTTAAAAAATGAAGTACGTGGTTTGATATTTTTCGCTCTTAGATGTATTGCAAAGCACAAAATTACCCTACTACAGCTAGTATCTGACCTTTTTTCGCAAGCACAGTTTTCAGAAATAATACCTCGATCTTGAAAGGTAATTTTTACGTGTATTTCCAATGGTTTGGGACGTAAGTTTTAAGCTTTTCTGATATTTCATATGATTATTTCATTGCGATGTTAAAGATAAATCTGCAACAGATAAATAAGAATGAATGAAGACAAAATCAGTGCTCCTTTGGGATCAGAATTGCAAAAACATTCATATTCTTTATTGTAAAACACCAATATACGGAAATTTCTACTTAGACATTTAATTTTTAGATTTTTGGCATATTTTGACTTCATTTGATTAGAGAAACCAGTATTCATCTAAATTTTTACCGAACATTTGATGAAAGAGATCAAACAACAAAATTTCAGAAGGATACCAAACCTACGGCCATGCAACAGGAGATAGAAACAAAGCGCTTTATTCAGCACTATCATTGTGATATGTTGCCAAAAAGGATCGAAACGTGTTTCATCCTCGGTTCATTCAATCTTTGTTTCCTCCCTTAGGAGATATAACCACATTTACATTATATAAGAAAATACAAAACATAGTCTACATAGTTAAAGCAGCTGAATAATATACAAGTTTAGCACATAGTTACGTGAAAATGAATATATAAAAAGTGTCAAAATATGTATTCAATCAATCAAATTAAAAATTATTTAAATAATTGTATTTATTGTTTAAATGCAGAATTTATTTTCATAATGCTTAGCTATAATGCCTTTCATAATGTTTTCAGTGTATATTTACATAGTTAGTATGTGTCATTTCTCCTAAGCTTACCATAGGTTAAGATAGACCAATCAGGTGTTCAGAATTTATCACGTGACCCACGCTAGGGATCACTTTACATCTAGACCTGCTTGTAGAAAGTTTTGTTTGTAAACAATCAAAGTTTAGCTGTGTTTAAAACCCACCATCCACCCCTTCTTTCCTGCCTGTAATATACTTTATATGTTGAATCTATCATGTTTAATTATATATACATTAACTTTGTATGAATTTGTGGCCTATTTTTGATCTTTTTGCTGAATATTTGTTTAGTTGTTTTTATTGTAGTACTGTAGTTGTAGACTTTATAGATAAATCTTGGGGATCAGACAAAGTGCATTGTTCTGTCATTGCTGACAATATTTGCTATTCTGTGGCATTTAAAGTGAATTGTTTTGTGAGTCTGATCCCCTTCTTTAGTTGTTTTTAATTACCTCGTCATTTTAATAAATGACATTTTCACTCTCCTTCTGTCTTATGTCTTTTTAAGATTCAGCAAAAACCTAGCTTCAGTGAACTTGCTCAGCATTTTAGGACATAAATATTGTTCAATCTAAGGCAGAAAAGGGCAACATGAAATGCAGTTGCCCTACCTAAAAGATCTAGTCAATGAAAATTAAATACATGTGAGATATTGTCCTTTTATACGCAATGCATGCATTACGTACTAGGAACCTATAATTCATCATTCGAAAAGAATGAAAGTCTGTTGGTTTATATGTACGGCGGCCTAAAAGGCTTAAATACAATTCGTCATTTGACAGTCCGCTCAATTCTGCGCAGATTCTAATGTCGGGAAGATGAATAATTTCCTGCCACCATTTTTCTCTTAACAATTGTGTTGAAGGACAGGAGCATGTGGCATGCAGAAAAACATTTACGAAGGGGTGATCACAGACTTGGCAAATAAAAACATCGTCTGAAGAGTATGCGGGTAGTTTACATACGAATTTACAAATAGAGATATCGTGGTAATTTGAAGGTAATTTCCAAATAAAATGTGGATTATAATCTTCAATAACATTACGGACATGGATGAAATCGTCGTCTGTGTCCATTCTATTGCGACGATTTTGCCGATGTAAGTCGCGCACGGTATAATTTACCGACCTTTTCCAGGTTTTCGTATCGGGGAAGAATTCAGATTGTAGCCATTCTGTAAGATGGTCCATCATATTGTAAGATTCCAAAACATGTAAAATATCAGGGATAAAACCATATTGTAAATTAGACAAATCTTCTAAATATGAAAAGAGTCTAACTCAAAATATCTGTTTTGGTAAGTAAACCTTATCCATTTGGCAAAGTCGACCGAAGAACAGTAATTTCCCTCTGTCAATTTCTGATTCGATTGGGAGAACATTGAAAAAGGATGCACATATGTCGGAGCTACATCGAGGTGGTAGATCTAGCGCGATTTTACACACAAAGTGTTGAAAAACATTCAGTTTCCTGGAATCTCGTGCAGAATAGCCATTCCATAACTCGCAACCATAAAGAACACTTGGTAGAGTTACAGTTTTGTATAAATGTGAAATGGTCATTGGGTTAAGGTAAGGTGATCCTAGATCGGCTAACGAGAAATACGATTTGCGGCCCTTGTCACAAGCTTTAGATATGCGGTCTGAAATTTTCCCATTCTGGTTTAAAATTATACCAAGATGAGAACATATATCCTCGCATGGAACAATTACATTCCCTAATGTCCAAGATAGATCGTGGTCCATTTTAGCCCCCTTCCCTTTGAATTTAAGAACGCAAGATTTATGAGCATTGAAATTAAAGCGCCATTTTATGGAATACTCGAAAACGATATTGAGCATCTCTTGAAGAATGCTTGGGAAAATTGCTATCAGAGAGATGTCATTGGCAAGAGTCGGGCAACTGCTCGGAATGCTCAATACACCAAAACTACTTGTGTGCGATTGTATTTGAATCATCAAATCATTTACGAATGCAAGATACAGTAATCCGGATAACACCCCACCTTGCCTCACACCTTGGTCTACTTTGAACCATCTTGATTTTACATGATTAACAAGTATACAACTTTCAGTGCTAATATGACAGTCATCAATAAGTAGCCATGTTTTTCCAGATATACCAAGCTTTAATAGTTTAAAAACGAGGCCTTTCCTCCATACAGTGTCAAAAGCTTTGCTTGAATCAAGAAAGCTTGCATAACAATTACTTCCTAATTCTATATTGTGATATACATTTTCATGCAATACAAATGAGGCAGTCAAACAACCTAGCTTTTCCTGGAAACCTTGTTGCTGTTTGCTAGGGAAAGTAACACTAACACATGAATTATTCATAATACGACTGAGAATGACTTTCTCAAAAACTTTTGACATGCATGACAGAAAAGCTACAGGGCGATAAATGTTACAAGAATCCTTAGGTTTCCCTGATCCTTTATACAAAGGTAAAATTAAATCTTTCTTCCAGGATAAAGGAACCTTGCCCTGCTTAACAATAGCATTGAACAGGTTCACGAGGCATGACACCACAGTATCACCACCATGAATTATATGTTCATTCGGGATACTGTCGTTACCCGGCGCTTTGCGACGTTTGAGGTCTTTGATTACCGATTTGAGATCGCAACTCGTTATTGTCCCACCTGGAAGTTCATCATTGTTGTGGGTGTATTCAGATTGGGATTTAATATTATCATATTCGTTTTCAATATTAACCTTGAATTCATCGTTGAAATCGGGGTCACTAAGCGGGGTGTAAAGACTCTCATAGAAGGACGAAAAGGCGTCAGCTACACCACTGGGGTCATTGTGAGTGACGCCATCTGCAGAGCGGATTTCTTGGTAAATGCGAGAGGCCAGAGGTTTACGGCCCTTAATAAGGCGCCAAAAGAGGCGAATGTCGCATTCCGCCATTTCGTCTATCTCTCTATAGGCTTCATACATAAATTTCTCATGCTCAATATTTAGTGCATTCCGAAAAGCTCTTTTGACACGTTTATATTCTTTATATGTTGTATGTTCCATTCCACGGGGACGCCCGTCGGCCATCCAATCGCGACGGCGCAAGCGTTCTATGTCATGTAAAGATTTGATGGTTTTTGTCCAATCAGGTCTGGTGTGCGGATTATACTTTGTTATTGGAATGGTATCAAACGCACAAGAACTGAGTAAGTCTGTCAGATCTTGAAGGTATGATTCCATATCTACCATAGATTTCATAGATCGATTTTCGAGTTCAGTAAGTTTTGTGCGGACGAGCTATAGCCTCGGTTGTAGCTTTGTGCCAGGCAGGAGAGGCCGAATTACACAAAACAAGATTACAAAATTTGCTTGATATTCTGAATTTTGCTACAACTGGCAAATGGTCGGAAGTGATTGATAAAGATCCTTCTTGTAAGATATCATACAAATCTAGGTTTTCCACTACCGATTTATCAAACAAAATCTAAAGTAGTCAACTTTTAAATAAAACTGTGATTTTCTCCTGTGACACTAAAGTCCGTACGTGGTATAGCTATGTTATAACCTGAAACAAATCGTACGAAGTTTTTTGATTTAGTCAAATTTACATTACATGTGTCAACTAAGCTGCTGTTAAAATCGCCAGCTATGATAACGTGACCATAGTCTCTGTAATATGAGTACAAACTTTTTAATATACCAAGCTCTGTACAAAAAGCATCAACATTGTTTTCTGCTGGTAAATATACACCAAAAATGAAGTAAGTGTATCCATTGGTAGTTTTAAGACAAATACCGACGATACGGTTGGACTCTGTGCATGGGATTTCTTTAACACAAAAACTTAATGATTTCTTATAAAGTATGGCTACTCCCCCCGCGCCTACAAAGTGCTAAAAGCCTGTTGGCTTGGTACCTTCGCCAATTTTGACATAGCTGGAGTAGTTTCCGTGCAAAGAGTCCAAGTACATTTTAGAATCAGTTTTCAACTTACATGTATGTCCTGATAAAATAACTATGTCCTAGTCTGAAGAATCAAGTAAATCTCATAAACAAACAGCAGAGGAAATGATTCCTCTCACATTCCACGTCATTATAGACAGGGTATCAGTAAGCATAATGGACAATAAAATAATCAGAAATGAAAATAAATGAGCCATTAGGCCATACAAAATTAATGTTTAGTTGACTGGGCACTTTTTGAGATAAAAAAGTGAGGGAGGCAGGTTTTTTTTTTTTGCTAACGTGAAATTTGATGAATGTAATTTATCTTTAACCAAATTTCTAATTCAAGTGTTTGATGCTGAAAATACATTAAAACATAAATATGGTATGAAGTGGTAATGTTGAGTGCATTGATTAACAAGATAACCCAACGTCCCACCCTCCTGTAATATAGTAATTGCATTTCCCAATATGAAGTTTGCTAGATATTCTGTGATTTGGTCACACTTATTATATGTATCATATGACAGACGATGTCCTGACAGACCAGTATGAAGATGTAGACTAAATACATGTATGTTGTACATCTAATTTATGCTAAAAAGGATCACCAATCTCTAACCGTTGCCCTGTGTAAGGTTAAAACTTCAAATGACGTTATCATTTTGTGAACTACTTCTTTTTGGGGCAACTAAGTGAGTGAAAATCGTAATTGTTGCTCAGTGCTTAGACCGCAAATTTGACCCTTGGCGTCGGCAAAAGAGTAAGGAAAATACAAAGAAACATGTCCTGGGATTGGGAAGGTCCATTCTGATAGAAAATGGCCCATGAAATCGGCAACTCGCTGTGCCCTGGTGCCATTATTCTACGGCGTCCATTTTTGGTTTTTAAATCTATCTAAAATGTTAAACGTCTTCAAATTAATAGCATCATTTAAGACCTGATAAATTTACAGCATGGACCAGACATGCACGTTTCGGATACTAAACCCTCGTCAGTGATCCTCAGGCTAAACAATGTAAAAGTTTTGTTCTCGTATTTACGTTGTAACGTAGATCTACATCAGGAGCAGTAATACAGAGATCGCAGCTTTCTGTACATGGTCAGTCAGAACTATGAAGCACAAAATTCTTCTGTTCATTGACAATTGAAAGGTTCTTTGCTATTTTGATACAATATTGATTTTCTCCGACATTCTTTTTTATCCTCGTTCTGTGCCTGAGATTTAAATCTCCAATGAGTTAAAGAAGATCCTGACGACAATCTCAACAGCACTCACAATAGAGCACAAAATGAAACATCGACGGACCCCTAGCAAGCTAGAGGTGGGATCAGGTGCCCGGGAGGAGTAAGCATCCCCTGTTGGCTAGCCGCACCCGCCGTCGGTGTTAATGAAGCATGGAAATAAAAATATATAAAATTCATGCACTGTCTGACGTTATGTCTATATAGAAAGTGCTATGGCGACAATGTCAGGGAAGTATATTCAAAACACTTACTGTCAAACCCCTCGCGGGGAACTTTTTTACGAGCTCCACACGGCAAAGGGCATAAGTGTGACACAAATGAGTTAAAGAAGATCCTGACGACAATCTCAACAGCACTCACAATAGAGCACAAAATGAAACATCGACGGACCCCTAGCAAGCTAGAGGTGGGATCAGGTGCCCGGGAGGAGTAAGCATCCCCTGTTGGCTAGCCGCACCCGCCGTCGGTGTTAATGAAGCATGGAAATAAAAATATATAAAATTCATGCACTGTCTGACGTTATGTCTATATAGAAAGTGCTATGGCGACAATGTCAGGGAAGTATATTCAAAACACTTACTGTCAAACCCCTCGCGGGGAACTTTTTTACGAGCTCCACACGGCAAAGGGCATAAGTGTGACACAAATGAGTTAAAGAAGATCCTGACGACAATCTCAACAGCACTCACAATAGAGCACAAAATGAAACATCGACGGACCCCTAGCAAGCTAGAGGTGGGATCAGGTGCCCGGGAGGAGTAAGCATCCCCTGTTGGCTAGCCGCACCCGCCGTCGGTGTTAATGAAGCATGGAAATAAAAATATATAAAATTCATGCACTGTCTGACGTTATGTCTATATAGAAAGTGCTATGGCGACAATGTCAGGGAAGTATATTCAAAACACTTACTGTCAAACCCCTCGCGGGGAACTTTTTTACGAGCTCCACACGGCAAAGGGCATAAGTGTGACACAAATGAGTTAAAGAAGATCCTGACGACAATCTCAACAGCACTCACAATAGAGCACAAAATGAAACATCGACGGACCCCTAGCAAGCTAGAGGTGGGATCAGGTGCCCGGGAGGAGTAAGCATCCCCTGTTGGCTAGCCGCACCCGCCGTCGGTGTTAATGAAGCATGGAAATAAAAATATATAAAATTCATGCACTGTCTGACGTTATGTCTATATAGAAAGTGCTATGGCGACAATGTCAGGGAAGTATATTCAAAACACTTACTGTCAAACCCCTCGCGGGGAACTTTTTTACGAGCTCCACACGGCAAAGGGCATAAGTGTGACACAAATGAGTTAAAGAAGATCCTGACGACAATCTCAACAGCACTCACAATAGAGCACAAAATGAAACATCGACGGACCCCTAGCAAGCTAGAGGTGGGATCAGGTGCCCGGGAGGAGTAAGCATCCCCTGTTGGCTAGCCGCACCCGCCGTCGGTGTTAATGAAGCATGGAAATAAAAATATATAAAATTCATGCACTGTCTGACGTTATGTCTATATAGAAAGTGCTATGGCGACAATGTCAGGGAAGTATATTCAAAACACTTACTGTCAAACCCCTCGCGGGGAACTTTTTTACGAGCTCCACACGGCAAAGGGCATAAGTGTGACACAAATGAGTTAAAGAAGATCCTGACGACAATCTCAACAGCACTCACAATAGAGCACAAAATGAAACATCGACGGACCCCTAGCAAGCTAGAGGTGGGATCAGGTGCCCGGGAGGAGTAAGCATCCCCTGTTGGCTAGCCGCACCCGCCGTCGGTGTTAATGAAGCATGGAAATAAAAATATATAAAATTCATGCACTGTCTGACGTTATGTCTATATAGAAAGTGCTATGGCGACAATGTCAGGGAAGTATATTCAAAACACTTACTGTCAAACCAACGTCCACTTACGTATCTTATCTACGTAAAGGTACTTGTGTATGCGTTTGTCCGTAAAGTTATCATGTCATTTTTTGAAAGTGATCATTCAATGGGTTTAACTTGAAGTAATGAAATTTGTACAGAGATGTCTTCCCTAATATCAACAAAGCTGTCTATACGTGGACACGAAAAATTCAGGATAGGTAGCTGAAAGTTTGGTCTTGGCTGTTCTGTGATCCATGCGAAAAGTGTACTGTAAATTATTCATTGGAAATAGTAAAATTGGGAATCTTGCGACAAAAAATGTGCTAACGTCTGATGCATAATGCATGCATATGCAAAGCTTTTGGCAAATTGATCATTTTTGGAATGGCCCTTTCGTGAGGAAAGGTGGCCCATTGTTTTTTTGGAATGGCCCATTGAAGTCCAAATGGAAGGGGCCATCGTCCCATTAAGCAAGTTTGCCTTCCCGATCACTGCATGTCTGACAATTTAGTTTGAATTTTAACAACGATTACACAAGGATAACCTGATCGATTCTTCATCCCTTTTCACTGTCGGACTTGAGCAAGTTGTCTGCAAATTTGAATTTCTATCCCGCGGAAATTTTGAAGTTTCTGCGATGTGCTTAGGGTTTAATTGACTAGATTATCCGAATCGAAATTAGGATCGCGTAGTTCTTCTGCCCCTCCCCTCGATCCCGTCACCGGCGTTTCCGGCTGATCAATCTGACGTAAACCGTGAGTTCTAAACAATTTTTTTTTAATTTCTAATAAATTAAATAATTCAACTAATAAAGAATAATGCTCTTGCATATTATCACAACAGAGTCAAGTATCATTTTACGTTACGTTACCTCGTCCGTGATATGGAATATACGCGTGGTCGCGATTACCGTACAAACAACAATTGAATACGGTAGCTCGGGTAAATAATACTATATTATGTCAAACAAAGCAGGGGATCTCCAACAACACCAGGTTGTAGCACCTACAGCAAAACCCCATAACACCCAATGTAAAAACACAAAGCAGACAAGCACGGAAGAGACGCATAAGGGACAAGGAACGTCAACGCACAACACAGAAACATCAAACACAAAAGACTACATATAAACCAACGAGGCCAATGGGCAACCGGTGCCGACTTAGGACGGCCATCTGCCACGGAAATAGCAGAAGGTGTGGTTATCCTGGATTACGTGCGCACAACCCTCCCACTTTTCCGATATCCCAGAGGTCTCGAAGAACGTACAATTGTGGTGTAAAACAACCTCCTCACTGTCAGATGACCACATACAAACAAGACCGCAAAACGCAGGGGCCCAAACAACACAGATGAATATGTAAATGGATATAAAAAGAGGGCGTACGTAATACAATCCGTGCTCTGCCGTCGCGAGCTCATGTATATTATCACCCGAGGAGTCCGACTGACATTCAGAGAGGACAGGTGGTCGGGGCCCTGTCTTCTCTAAAGAGGTTTGGACAGGGCCCGTCATGGAGTCCCGTCGTCACAGTCAGTCAGAGTGCAAGTTTTAAGAATGCGCTTGTACAAGACTGTAGATTGGTCAAGTACCAAGCCTAGTGTCCGTCTGGTGACATTAGGATCATATCCACGGTTTAAAAGGCGTTTGATGATTCTGACGCATTTTCGATAGTGATGTTGTCTATCTTTGATCCTTTTTATTTTGTTAATAATGTCACCATAAAATGCAGGTTGTGAAATACCCAAAGTAATATACTCTGTTGCTTGTATTGGTCCGAATTTCAGAAGAAGTTGACAATAATTTTTGTAAAATTTCCAGAAAGTCTTTACTAGTTTGTGAAAGCGAAAACCTTGTCCTCAAAGTTTCTTGGTAATTTGTAAATTTCTACTATGAAAATCCAAAAGATCAGTACATGCTCTAGCATACTGGATGAGCTGTGAAATATAGATACCATAGGACGGTAATCTAGGAACATCACCGTAAAGCCAGGGGAAATTTACTATGTCAAATCCAAAATAATCTCTTTTGTCATACACACTTGTATGGATCTCTCCGTTAACAATTTTGATATTTAGGTCCAAAAATGGTTTTTCTGTGTTTGAAACGTTTGCCTTGTTTAGAATCAATTCTTGTGGATAAATACCATTTTCATATTTTTCATAAACAGGATTGTTGATAGTAAGAATATCATCCAGGTACCTAGAAGGACCAATGAAGCATTTCACATCATCATTTTTTCTTTGCTTTTGAAGATTTTTGATAAATTCCTTTTCATACGTGTATAAAAATAAATCTGCAACAAGAGGTCAACAAATATTGAGTTACAGCTTTACAATTTATGCATTTAGTGAAGTAAAGAATATGTTAACAAACAATTTGTATTAGCACGAAGATGTTCAATTGACTACTTTGAAATTATGGTAAAACACGCGATAAAAATCGGAAATGCGGCGGGTTTTTAGACAATGCGGCGGTGCCCGTCAAACGAAATTTTAATTTTTCTTGGCCTTATTTGTGTTAATATTGCACTTGAGGAAGCGAATACATGAAGGGATTAGTCACTGTAGCTAAAGTCTGTTTCATAATTTTCATTATCCAAATTTTCGAATTGATCGTCGTTTCGACGGGAACATCGTTCGTCCCATTCGCGAATACTCAGCCAGCGTCTCCATCGGACACCAGGAGGCCAGAAATCGGCATCATCGAGAAGTTCTGCGTCTTGAAGTCGGACATTGATTTTGGCTGAGAGTCTTCGGTTTGATACCTTCGGTTTGAACACAACCATGTTCGAGATCTTTGCTCATTTAGCATCGATATATTTGTAAATTCCTTGCTTGGTAGATCTTGGATCGATGCCCCATATATAATACCTTGCATTTCTCACGCGTGAGCTCTTGACGCCGATAAAAATGTCCTCATCGGAGTGATCGGTTTTAAATTGGTTATTAACGGGAATAGACATTCTTGGGTCAATTCTCGGACGAGACACCAAGTCCGGTCGTTTATTCATTCCCGTACTCGTATTCGAACACTCTATTGCTACTGAGACTACAGATGAGTCGTGTGTATCAGAACGAGAAGCAGACATGTTAGTGAAATTTTGATCAGCATGTGAATTGGAGTTGTTCATTGTAACTGGAGGTATCAAGTTCGATCGTTCTGCTGTGCCTGTACTCGTATTCGAACACTCAATTGCTACCGGGACAACAGATTTCTCATGTGTATCAGAGCGAGATGCATTGGATATGTTAGTGACCTTTTGATCAGTATGTGTATTGGGATTGCTCGCTGTCACCGGAGAGGATAATGCTTAACTGTAAGACTTCATAGCATTTATTTCAGAAATACGCTTTTGTATATTCGTGGCAACTTGCGATAAACGTGTTAATTCTTTGTCAGTGTTGTCCTTCCATGCTTGATCCGCCTTACTGTCCAAGCCTTCGAGGCTTTTCATCCGATCGAATGCCATTTTGTTGAAGGATTCTTGTTTTTGCATTCGCGAATTAATTTCAGATAGCAATTTGACGAATTATTCGTTCATCGCACCAACTTGGGTACTAAGGTTAGACAACTCCGTCTTGAGCGATGCTACCATTTTTTCAGTCTAACTTACTCGCTGTAGTAGGGACTGTGTTAGTGCGCGCAATTCGATTTGGGGTACATTTGGGGTTTCCGAGGGTTTGGTTTTGTCAAAAACCTCATCAATGTTCGGTTTGTCACCACATATGTAACTATGTAGAATGAAGCAATCTCTAGCCGTTTTTTCTGAAGAAGTACTCTTTTTGGTTGTTTTCCTTTTTATCAGGTTAACTGTGGGACATCCCTCGAGTAACCTCGCTCTAGAGCACAGTACATTTCTGTACCACATTAAACTATGTTCGCTACCTGTTGTTAATTGCAATAGTATATGTAAATACATCTCTCGTGGGGTATTACTTAGTTCATTATCAAGTTTTGAAATGTCACTCTGTTGTAGAACACCTTCTTGAGTTGAATGGGGAGACAAGGGCAGTGTACTGTCCATACCGTAATTGTGGCAATTTTGTGTACTCACGATTGACCCCTTCTGAATCGTAAACAAATCTGCAAATTCTTCTCCATGCAACCAATTTACTTGATTCAGAGCATTGTGCACTATTTCTCCCGATGCACAGCATTGAGATTTACTTACTGCACCCAAAGTAGAGATATCCTCAGGACCCGAGTTCCTCAAAATTGAAAAATTTTCTCCGGACATTGAGACGTGTCCGTTACTACTTTCCGCCATTTTGCTCCTTATTATATATTATAAGATACCTTATTAGATAAATTATAATCAAAGATGATCCAGAAAATTAAAGGAACCATGATTCCAATAGCAAAAGGCGGTACCACGGAATATATTGTGCAACGATTTTGAATTGAAGACGAGGACTGTGATTTCAATGCTCTCTAACTCAAAAGAATTTTTCTTGCATATGCAATCGATATCATGCTTCTATTATTTATCATAGGGGAAAGGAGACTTGTTAATAATTGGCGTGATGCTTGTTCATACAGTTATCATGTGTTTCGTGATATCGGTAAAAGACTTAGAAAATTTTCATCACCTTTTTATTAGAATTTTCAAAATCATATCGTGCATCAATAACTTTATACTACTTTTTATAGTCCAAATGTGCCCCGATGACTACTACTGCTCGTAGATTTATGTCTAAATGCAAATACAATCAGCAATCGTATGTACCTTTACTAAGGGTACATATAATACAAATGCAGAGAAAGCAGATCCGTTACCAAGAACCAATATTTCAAAATGATCATGGACTCTTGTGAGGAATATGGAAGACATTGAGCTAAGAAAGATGATGCACAGCTCGACACCCTTTCCGAATGGATAAAATCCATCGGAGCGTTACTTTTATCTAGAATTTTAAAACTATCCACAGTCTACTGTGAAAACTATCTAAAACTATCTTTTAAGACCCTGATGATATCACAGAGCGTACCTACCTCCAAGAACATTAAGTCATCACACCAGCAGACAAAGCCTCAAATAATTGCACATTTACTTGCAAAAAGTACTATTTCGACAGTCTAGTTAAAGAGTTTGGTATAAATTCGACACCTGGAAATCCTACATACACTCCAATAAATCTTACTGCCTCAGAAGCAGGTCGAGGAAACTTCCTTATATTGAAGTCAAGCATAGCGGAACGACTGCGTCATATAATAAGTTCATACGTCTTTTGGTACATTTTTGGATATGTTAACTTTCTACTTTCTATGTTAACTTGGATATGTTAAGTAACCGGATGTGACAGTTCTACCGAATTGAAGCGACGGGTGTTGCATGCAAGCAGGAGATGCTTACTCTTCCTGGGCACCTGGTCTCACTCCCATATCGGAAGTTCGCTTCTTTTCATATGGTGGAGGTTTTTGTTTGTTTGCTTTGGTTCCTGTTTTGTCCTGATTTTGTATGCCTTCGGTTTCTGATTTTTGAATTATCGATTTTGTGCTGTATACAGGGATATGGTCATTATCCATATTTGTCAATTTCACACTCTTTGGCCATATCATTTTGTATAGATTGAGGATCACTGACGAGGGTTAAGTACCCGAAACGAGCTTGTCTGGTCCATGCTGCAAATCTATCTGATCTTAAGATCAATTTCGGTTGATCGTTTCTTCAACGCATTCGAAAATTTCTGTGGTCAAAATTTCTTGAAATTTCTAAAATGTGGGTCCTGTAGCATTATATCCCACCCATCCCGCTACGTCTTTTGGCACATTTGTTGATATAATAACTTTCACACTCTTTGGACATATTGCTTTGTATATATTGAGGATCAATGACGAGGGTTAAGTACCCGAAACGTGCATGTCTGGTACATGCTGCAAAGGAGAAGGTACATTAAGACCCCATATCGGCCCTGCTGTTTCCTGAGAAATTCAAATCGTAAAAATTGATCAACTTTGTTTATTTTATTTATCTACAAGATCAATTACATATATACATAAAAAGCGCTGTTCATTTTGATGCACCCCTACGAAATTATAGCTCATCAAACCAAGGAAGGATTAACAAATCCGGATTTTTCTCTAGAAATTCACATATATTTTCGAGAATTTCATGTAGAGCAAGACGATCTGCTAAAAATAAAAGTAGAAAAATGAATCAATAACCTACATATCTGTCAATTAAAGGTGAAAAATTAGTAGCAGTCGCTCTTGCTCTAGTTGAAAATTAATGATTTGTCTTGCGTAGAATGTATATGGAAAATGCATGGACCACGTCGACACGGCGTTATGACGTCATTATAATGACGTCATTTGATGACACCGCAGGTGCATGCACTGGCGTGACATATTTTAAAAATCAGGAATCGGTTTTCTCTTGAAATTCGGTTTGATTTATAAACGTTTGTAGTAAAAACAAATTGTATTGTCATCATGATGTCATTTTTTGTACTTTCATATATACCATGTATGGAGAGGGCGCAAATAATGTTTTTATAACTTATGCCCAATCCAATTTTCTTATTGAAAATAAAATATGTTTAAACTAAACTAAAAACAAACAAACAAACAAAAAAAGGCTGAACATTGAAATATTTTACTAAGTTACAGTGTGGGAAGGTGTTCATCGAGCATGTCGCATAAAATCTCCGCCGGTAAAATAACTTAAATTTTAGGAGTAAAATAGTAAAATAGTAAAAAAAAACCGAGCAAGTTAACCAGAATTTAGATTCATAGTACATGTATTCAAGAATTCTTCCAATTTTACTTTTTTTAAGAAAAATATGTCAGTTTATTGAAATTATATCCTCTGTTCCTTCATCCCCCCGATCCGAATTTAAGTATAGTTGTACTTCAGTCTAACATTAGATGTGATTGTTTACAATAACACTACTATTTACTACTTTGTATTCGACATATTCATGAACACCTACTCCATTATGTATTATAAATATATTTTTTTCTATATGCCTGTTGGTTCAGAGAGAGAGAGAGAGACATAACTAATGCATAATACCAGACAAAGACAAAAAAATAATTCAGCAACAAAAATTCTACGAATATATTTATCCCATCTCGGGATTTTTTTTTTTTTTTTTGCAATCTGATTGATCGAGAGGAACAGATTGTTCGAACCAATCCCCAACGTGCACACCATCAAAATAAATTTCTGTAGACCGTCAGCAATTTCAGCTATTTCCGTTTAAATAAATTCGCATGTACATAAAAGGAGTCACGAAACAGAAATTTTCAGCAACAAACAAACAAAAAACAAAACAAAACATCCCCCTCCCCCTAAAACTATGCGTTGCAGTAATTAGGTTTGTCACTGACCGCCCTGCTTCGCCTCGCATTCTATTAATCTCTGTGGACGGTCAAGATCATTGGCGGATCCAGGATTTTATTTCAGAATTGGTCCGTAAGTCCGAATTTTTCTGAATAGGAAAAAAGAGGGGGGGGGGAGGGTTTACACACCAGACAATAAAGTTCTTGATAAATGACTGTCATTTCTGTTTTTCTTTACATGTATAAATAAAACAGATGACTGGCGGGCTAAACAGCGAGTAAAAAGCTTCAATTCTTTAATTTTCACATCATATTACTAAAACCTTGAATTTTCACATCATTGTACTTGATTGATGATATGTAAATTCAAAAAATGGCGAGCGATAGCGAGACGTTGAATTGGGGTTTTTTTCCGAAACAAGTCCTCTATTCGTGTTTCATTACTCCTAGTGCCCCTGTTTATTTGCCAAAGTGAAAAAAGCCAGCGATTCGATACAAATGTAAAACAATAACAAACTCTTCATTTTGTGAACCATGTGCATTTTTGGGTGTTTAGGTGAAAGAAAACCAAAACAAAACCAAACCAAGTACACACTGTTTTGGAAAGTACATCACCCTGATATACATTAGTTATTATGTATATAAAATTATTAAATCAGTAAATGGAATTGAACAGTATAGCCAGAAGAAAAATATAGTCTGCGTCTGTCTTTTAGTATCTTTCACACAATCTTGTGACTTCTCGTAAATACATCAATAAATCGAAATTTACTCACAGGGGCTACAGTGCACAGAGTACAAAATAAATCCCCCACTTATAATACATAAACAAAAAATGTTTATGTATTATAAGGGGGGCTCGTATTTATATTGTACTCCCTGTGTACTGTAGCCCCTGTTATTCACCGTTATTTTATCGAATTCTTTCAGTGGCGCCATCTATCACAGTTTTTTGCAACGGCAGTGATAACTGTATACACAAGATTTATTCTATTCATTTGTTTCATTTTATGTTTTATTCGTATATTCCTAATTCATTAATTGCAGCTAGATATATAAATATACATATATTAAACAAACTAAGGCTATTTTAAATTTTTGCTTATTGACGTATTTAGATGGGCCTTTTGGGCGCCACAACCAAAACAAAAAAAACAAAAACCAAAAAAAAAAAACAAAAAACAAAAACAAAAACAAAAAACACAAAAAACAAAAAAGAAAAAAACAAACAAACAAAAAAAACAAACAAACAAACAAACAAACAAACAAAAAAAAATCGATAAGTAAGGTACATTCGCATCAGGAGGGCTTATACTTTGGAGTTATGATGCATTATTTTCTCGCTCCCGGCCGCTCGCCACGTAACTGTTTGTTGTTTGCATATCAAATTGCTCTAAAAGAAACTCCGTTTTTTTTCTGATAATTATACTAAGTAAGCCAACATACCCTTACAGCAAAGGGTGTGTAAACCCCCCCCCCCTAAAAACAGCTGGCTTGCTTTGCCCATCAGATAATTCTCGATCATAAATTATAGCTTTTCATAACAATCCAATAACCATGACAAAGATTTCAAATGGCTATTTCAATACTGCCTTCATCAAGCAAAACGGTCAATCGCAGCAAGATAATTTTCCGTCCCCCTTCAGGAACGCCCTGGACCCCTTGGACAGGGACCCTAGTCGCTCTCCCAGACTCATTGACTTTCTGATATTCACTACATCCCCAATCTCAAATTTAAGCGGTAATATCTCTGTCTTTTCGTTCATTTAAATGACTATGTAATATATGCACGGATATGATTTTTAAAAACATCGTTATTTCCTTAAATTCTAGAATCAGTTACATAAAGCATTAAAATGAGACAGTCTCCAAGAATAACCCAGAAGCTAAAAGACGACGTACAAAGCTTTATAAATCGCAGATTTTCGAGGATTCATGAAATCGTTTCATGGCAAAAACTTGAGCAAAACAATCATTATGAATAATGTAAGAATACAGCAATTTGTTATCTGACAGCGTTATATCACGATGTGATCATAACGTCATATGACGTCAAAGTCAGTGAAGCAGAAAGCTTACCTACGAGTTTTCAAATTGCTATAAAATCAAAACGGAATACCCGATTCTCAAAATTTAAACTGATTTACATTCTGTAAATCTTGTATTTTCATTGTTCAAAGTTTGCTTGATTTCTCAGATAGGGCCGATTTTGGCCCATAACGTACCTTCTCCTTTATCTGATGTTAAATGATGCTATTGAATTAAAGACGTTTAACATCAGAGAGAACGCTCTTTCATATTCAACCAATCGCTTCAATGAACTTTGCATTATGGGATTACGATGATAGTAAATTGGAGCGTATATTTTGGCTTTAGTACTATCTTCACATTGCTTAGCTATCGCAGAAATAGGGACTAATCATGCTAAATTCCTTAATATCTTTGTCACTTATACTTTAGAGGTATATCTATAATCGATTTAATGTTGTATTTAAAAAAAAACATTATGTCTAAGACGTTAGATACTTAACTTCTGATTTCAACTTCACTTACAGATACATAGACGATGTGTTGTCCATCAGTTATCCAAAATTCGCGGATTATCTCAGCAGAATATATCCTTCGGAGCTTGAAATGAAAGAAACTACAAATAATTTAGCATCCTATTTGGACATAATGTTGTCATACGACACTGATGGTCACATGAACACCTCACTCTATGACAAACGTGACGACTTCAATTTCAGCATCATCCTTTTCTGAGTAGCAACATCCCTTCATCGCCTGCTTATGGCGTGTTCATATCTCAGTTGATACGCTATGCCAGAGCAATTACCAAATATACCAAATATACAGATTTTATTCTGAGAGCTAGGTGTCTTTCAGATAAGCTTCTAAATCAGGGATACGTTTGTGACCGACTTACATCGTCACTGAGTAAGTTCTACGGTCTATACGGTGAACACGTCATACACTATGATGTCCCATTGTCCAGAAGTGTAAATGATATTTTGTCTTAGACCAACTGAACCATCCAACCACAGACTTTAAAGGAGGAAATTAACATGTTAACTAGTATTATTAATATAGTGTTGTGGGTCATGTATTATTTTAATTTTACTTTATGTGTAGGTACACATGTACATGTACTTTATAGTCATGCTATTTTAATTATTTTTTATAATAATTGTTTCTAGGTTTTTCTATGTCATGTACTCGTATATTTCATCAGAGAATATTCCAGTATGTTCTTTATTACATCATTATCATCATATATCTGTGATTCCTATAATTCACTCTATTGTTAAATCATTTGTAATGAGTCATTATTCCAGAAGCTTCTGGTAAATTCATTGGTATTAATTATAAATACCTCTGAAGAACTGTGTTGAGGGGGCATTCAAACACATTCGTAGACACAATTCATTCATCCATTCGATATACTGGCATACCTTATTTGTTGAGACTTTGATTCGTTTAACAACGTTTGGACACCGAGCTAAACTTTCTAGAACAGTTTGTGATTACCGGATGCAGAACATTTACATCTAATAGAATTTGTGGACCGTAACGGACATTTTGATCAGGACATTGTATTATAAGTTGTAATTATTTTCGATATATATTTTTGTACATAATTAAACTTGTAAATTTATATTCTGTCTTTGTCTTATTTTTGCTGGCGTTTTTGGGTATTCTGACCCATAACAAAATTGGTGGCTCGTCCGGGATAGTAATCTCTGCATATTTGCACTTCACGTAAAGTTCGTTTTTGAGAAAGGAAAATAGTTTTCTCAATAAAACTTTTGCCAGCAGAAATGAATCATGGTATTTTCGGTCACTGAATATTTGAAATCGCCGACTGTAGAAGAGTTCAAATCATTGGAAAAAAAGATGATTTGATTAGTTTAGGTCTTCACTTTAAGTTAGATGTAAAATCTTCTATGAGAAAACAAGAAATTAAAAATATTGTGTCAAAAGAGCTTTTAGCTGAGAAAATCTTTTCGTCATACGATTTTCCTGTTGAACCTGTTTCAAGCGAAACCAAAAAGTCAAAATTTGTGTTTGAATCAAAGAAAAGGAAAATACAATTACAATTTGAAAAAGAAGATAAAGGAAGACAATTTGAAAAAGAAGAAATAGAAAGACAATTAGAAAAAGAAGAAAGAGAAAGACAATTTGAAAGAGAAAAAGAAGAAAGAGAGAAACAGGAACGTTTGCTCGAGAGAGAACTCCAGTTTGAGCTAGAAAAGTTAAAGTTAGAGAAAAGCGTTAAGGAAAATCCTGTTCCTTCACATATCAAGTCTGAATTCGACGTCGCCATAAACATCAGATTAGTACCAACATTTCAAGAAAAGTCCGTGGACAAATATTTTCCACATTTTTAGAAAATCGCGGTAAAACTGATTCGGAAGTGTTTTGGCAAACTTTGTTACAAAGCGTACTTATTAGTAAAGCTTCTGAAGTGTACTCGGCGCTCAGTATTGCTGAGAGTTCAGACTATGACAATATCAAGGACACGATTTTGAGAGCATATCAGTTAGTACCAGAGGCGTACAGACAAAAGTTTAGAAAGTACAAAAGATTTGAAAATCAAACATATGTTGAATATGCTCGAGAAAAAGAAGATTTATTTGATAAGTGGTTTCGATCTAAGATAATTCCCAATTCATTTGACAATTTGTGTCAACTCATTCTGTTAGAAGAGTTCAAAGAATGTGTAAATCAAGATTTAAGAACTCATTTGGAAGACTAAAATGTTAAAACTCTCGAAGAAGCTGCTGTTTTGTCTGATACTTATTATTTCTTGTCGAAAACTCAATCTAGCGATAGCGCAAAAACGTCAGATTTTCCAAAGAAAAATTTACAAGTCTTAGAGTCTCTGTCGTCCACTAATTCCCAGTCACCATCTCAAGGTGGTTCTACGTCCGGTCCCAGGTCCGAGCGTTCCAAGGCATCCTTAGGGTTGTGGTCGCTTCCTACATGCAATTATTGTAAGAAAAAAGGTAAATGCTATTGGTGAGTGTCTGAATGTTAACGTCTTCAAATTGAATATCATCATTTAAGGACAGATAAATTGGCAACGTGGACCAGACATGTACGGTTCGTGTACTTAACCCTCATCGATATCAGTGATCCTAAAATCTAAACAATGTAATATGCCAAAAAAGTATGAAAGTTACTATGTCGAAAAAGCGTACAGAAAGACGTCGTAGGATGGGTGGGATATGATGCTACAGGACCCTCTTTTTAGAAATTTCAAGAAATTTTGATAACAGAAATTTAGAATGGGTTGAAGAAACAATCAACCGAAATTGATCGAACTTGGCTACATATGCCCTCGGGTACTCCTGGTCCACCAGCAGTGAAACTCACCAAGTGGTATAAATGTAAACGTCTTCAAATTGAATAGCATCATTTAAGAACAGATAAATTGGCAACGTGGACCAGACATGCACGTTTCGGGTACTTAACCCTCATAAGTGATCCTAAAATCTAAACAATGAAATATGCCAAAAAATATGAAAGATAATTTGTCGAAAAAGCATACCGAAAGATGTAGCAGGATGGACGGGATATGATGCTACAGGACCCACTTTTTAGAAATTTCAAGAAATTTTGATAACATAAATTTAGAATGAGTTGGAGGACCCTGTCCGGGCCTCTTTGTGGAGGACAGGGCCCCGGCCGCCTGTCCTCCCTGGGTGTCGGTCGGACTCCTCGGGTGGTTACATACATGGGCTCGCTACAGCCGGCGGAGCACGGACTGTGTTGCACGTGCCCTCTTTTTGTGTCCGTTTGCATGTTCGACTGTGCCTCTGCGTTTCGCGGTCTTGTTTGTGTGGTGTCGTCTTGCAGTTGGGGGGGGGGGGGTGTTTTGCGCCGTGGTTGTGCGTTCTTTGAGACCTCTGGGTAATTGGAGAAGTGAGAGGGTTGTGCGCACGTAGTCCGGGATGACCACACCATTTGCTACTTGCGTGACAAATGACCGTCCAAGGTCGGCACCGGTTGCCCGTTGGTCTCGACGGTTTATGTGTAGTCTTTTGTGTTTGATGTTTACATGTCTTGTGTCTCTTTTCCGTCTCGTGCTGTATTCGTCTTTTGTGTTTTTGCTATTTGTTATTGTAGCGAAGCGTTGCCTGATCAGATTTTGAGAGATACTGGTGCTGCCCAGACTTTATTGGTAGAGGGTTCATTGCCTTTGTCTGAGTACCCTTTTCAAGATGGCGGCTGAACAGTTGCCATCTTGATATTTATATGTCGTATATGATAAGGTGAGGGCTTATGTAATATTGTTATAACTTTTGCCCAATCCTATAAACTAAAACCTAAAACCCTTTTACTGGTAGGTCAGTTTTATTACAGGGTGTGGAGCTAGACGTCATTGATATTCCCATTCATAATATTTATTTGAAGTCAGACTTAATTACTGGACCTGTTATCGTAGGAGTTCGACCTACTTTCCCGTTCAAGACGTTTCCTTGTTGCTTGGCAACGATTTAGCTGGCGGCAAAGTTGTAGCC
This sequence comes from Pinctada fucata, assembly GCA_028142955.1. Taxonomy (NCBI): domain Eukaryota; kingdom Metazoa; phylum Mollusca; class Bivalvia; order Pterioida; family Pteriidae; genus Pinctada; species Pinctada fucata. Next base: position 44,977,151 of record AP027111.1, on the reverse strand, counting down.
GATCCGTTTGTTTGTGAGAAAAGGTCGTGTCCGATGATGAAGACGACGATTTGTATCCAGCCTGCGCAGTTACCAGTGCGATGACCAGAAACAGACTGAAAGAGGCTGAGCGTTCTTCTGCACTTGACGAGGTCCATCCCCAAATTCATGTCTACCATTAATGAAAACGTACCTGAGACCTCAGTACAATTTCATGTTGACAAGTCTCCGACAGTACTACATGTAAGTGATGATTCTCATCCGCCATAAAACAGAGATACAGATGCCTTAAGCCGTGAGCAGCTCCTCTCCGAGCAAACTAAAGATACGGAGATCATCCGACTAAACAAGAGGGCCCTTTCCAGAGAAGAAGCGGAAAAAGTCGGAGAGTGCCTCTACATACAAGATGGCAACCTTATGCGGAAATGGAGTCCACCCGATGACCCCTTCATGGCGTGTGGCGGGTCGTGCACCAGATAGTGGTTCCAGTAGCGTATCGCGGGGACATCATGAGATACCCATGGCAGGTCATTTAGGTGTCAATAAGACTTTTAATAGGATTTTAATAATGTCGAAGGGTTCCAACTCTCTACCTTCTTGAACAATATTCCAAACCAATTTACATGCACCAGACACGTCTTTCGAATATTAAATTCTCATCAGTGATGCTTTCAGTCACTTTTACTGGCCTAAGTTAAGAAAAGATGTGTCTGAGTTTTGTAAGTCTTGTCATAATTGTCAGATTGTAGGTAAACCCAATCAAGTTATACAACCTGCTCCCCTCCAACCCATTCCAGCCTTTGAGGAACCCTTTAGTAGGGTGTTAGTTGATTGTGTAGGTCCTTTGCCTAGGACTAGGTCAGGGAATCGGTGCTTACAGACAATTATGTGTACTTCGATAGGTTTCCTGAAGCCATACCTCTTAGGACATGTAAGGCAAAGACCATAGTTAAGGTTCTTACAAAGTTTTTCAGTTTCGTAGGTGCTCCCAAGGCTATTCAGTCAGATCAGGGTTCGAATTTAATGTCAGGCGTTTTTCAACAGGTTATGCATGAGCTCGTAAAAAGATTCCCCGCGAGGGGTTTGACAGTAAGTGTTTTGAATATATTTCCCTGACATTGTCGCCATAGCACTTTCTATATAGACATAACGTCAGAGAGTGCATGAATTTTAGATATTGTTTTCATTTTCGTGCTTAAACATCGACGGCTAGCCAACAGGGGATGCTTACTCCTCCCGGGCACCTGGTCCCACCTCTAGTAGCTAGTGGTCCGTCGATGCTTAATTTTGTGCTCTATTGTGAGTGCTGTTGAGATTATCGTCAGGATCTTCTTTAACTCATTTGTGTCACACTTATGCCCTTTGCCGTGTGGAGCTCGTAAAAAGGTTCCCCGGGAGGGGTTTGACAGTAAGTGTTTTGAATATATTTACCTGACATTGTCGCCATAGCACTTTCTATATAGACATAACGTCAGAGAGTGCATGAATTTTAGATATTGTTTTCATTTTCGTGCTTAAACATCGACGGCGGGTGCGGCTAGCCAACAGGGGATGCTTACTCCTCCCGGGCACCTGGTCCCACCTCTAGTAGCTAGTGGTCCGTCGATGCTTAATGTTGTGCTCTATTGTGAGTGCTGTTGAGATTATCGTCAGGATTTTCTTTAACTCCTAGGTATCAGGCAGTATAATTCTTCTGCGTACCATCCTTAGACCCAGGGGGCACTTGAACGCTTTCATCAAACCCTTAAAACTATGATGAAAACATATTGTTACCAGTATAGTTTATCGTAATCACTATACTAACTGTACTCGTACATCGACGGCGGATGCGGCTAGCCAACTGGGGATGTTTACTCCTCCCGGGCACCTGGTCCCGCTTTTAGCTTGCTAGGGGTCCGTCGATGCTTAATTTTGTGCTCTATGAAGAGTGCTGTTGAAATTATCGTCAGGGTCTTCTTTATCAAATTTGTAGGTCTACGGTATATTAATGAAATCGACAGTAATTAGATTTGCATGTGTCAGGAAATCTAAAAGTAAGGTTTCGGTAACTCTTGCCTTTAGAGTTGTTTTTATTTTCCTTGATCGCACTACGCAGGTAGATGATACATTTTTTTTAAATTCTCCGTCTTCGGTTACCATAATATTCTGTTTATATTGAGCATGTTATCTAACTTACGAACTGCTGCACGTACATTTAACAAAAGTAACAGGAAGTCCATGTTAAATGACTCAAGGTTATTTATAAAAGTTAAGCTTTTTGTGCCCACTCTCAAACAAGATTACAACACAGTCTGTGATTGGCTGACACAATAATTTAGACGGCCCATGTAATACGCTCTCCATAATTAATCTTTCTTATGTAATAAATTTGTCTGTTTGTCAAGATAACCCGACGTGATACCGCATGCAGAGATGTAGATGTAGATGTAGTGCAAAACTTCTTTTGAATAAGGCCTTCATTTTTTATATGATTCGTGTGTACCATGCTTTCATTTATCACGACGTTTATGCCAATCAATTAATAATACTGTATTAAGGCATGATTCATTGATAAAAAGTGAATATCAAACTCACTTTCGATATTGTAAGGAAACTCACATATATAGCGCCGCCTTACAGCAAATTCATTTTGAATAAAATGAAAATCTTATTACGTACGAAATCTTTGAAGACGAAGTGCAAATTTAATTTTTGTCTATAGACAGTTTGTATATATTCATTGTAAAAGGATTAGTATTATCAGATCTTGAAAATTGAAGACAAAATCAAATTCTGCGTACTAGCATTAAACTTTTCTTTCAGTTTTGCACTCTCGGGGAGAAATATCAACGTCTGAATTCATTTTCTAAAATATAACTGATTCGTAAAGAAAAGAAGAAAGATAGCCAACATGAGGCCGATTTCAAAAGATTTAACAATTTTGTTTGTAATGGCTGTTAGCGGATACAAAAATGAAGATTGTGATTTCAACACTGTCTATGCAGAGAGAATAACTCTTGGATACCTGATGGATTTCTTATTAGCACTGATTACCTTTCAAAATGAAATTGATATTGGATGTTGTGGATTTTGTACAGGATTGTTTATGTTTCTCCACGTTATCGTCACGTGGTTTTACAAGATATTTGGTGCTAGAAAATCATCAACTAGCTTTGATGGGATTTTTTAATTCGTTTCATGTATAACCTGCTTCTTACAATTACATTCAGGTGAACATGATAACGTTACAAGAAAACTAGTTATTTTCGATCTTTTATTAAGCGCTGGTTATATTTTACTGTATTGCGTTCTTCCCGTCATCAGCAATGTAGATGTACAGTGAATTAGTAAAAATGGATAATTTATAAAACTTTTATGTTATAAAGAAATTCTGAGGACCTGATTGAATTTGCATGAATTTGACAATTACGTTGATTATTCATTGGAAAGTTCAAATTAAACAGAAATAAACTGATATGCAACACGTGATCAACCTTTGTTTCATGGGGGCCCCTCATGAACAATATGAAGCAATAAACATTGTTTTATAAAGTATCTTTTATCAAAGTTTAAATATTAGTATCCTGTAACCTTAACCTACCTGTACATGTATTTGTTTTATCTACTTTTCTAGCATTAAGGATTTGCCACAACACTTATCTGGCAAATGTTAATGATCTGATATTCATAAAAAGTTATGTGACGTTTGTATCTTCCGTATTATGAACATAAAACATTGTTTGCAGTATGGAGCAGTTAAACTTGTACCCTGTGTCTGGATGTTTAGAGTGTAATAATTATATCTTTCCATGTTTGTCGCCTGTAAGAAGCTTTGTTTTGGCTTCTTATTTTGACATCATATAAATTATTTTGCTATTTCGAAATCTTGTCATTTTATTAAAAATATTATTGAAATTAAATCTTTGTAAGCACCAACAAGTTTTTGCCACGATGCTCTCCGATTTTCATAAAATTTCATTAATAGGTAGGGAATAATTGTCAAGAATAGACAATCATCAGCATATTATTGCCAAGTGACTTGGTTGCCATGGCAACCAGGTCATAAGATGCCAAAATATGAAAATTTAACAATTTTGAAACCTAACAACGTCTCATGCAAATGGTTCATAATTTCAATTGTTACAAAATTTGAAAAAGGCTACGATACATTCAGCCAAATTCGTTATTTTCTTAGCAATACACATGGTTACCAAATGTAATAAATATTGCTATTCTGACAAAATTCCTAAAATTAAATTTAATTTTCCGTTTATAAATTGCTTTGAGATAAGAATTTTTGCGATTTTGTCCTGTAACATCATATCCCACCCATCTTGCTACATCTTTCGATACATTTTTGACATAATAATTTTCACCCTCTTTGACCATATTACATTGTTTAGATTGAGGATCACTGACGAGGGTTGAGTACCCAAAACGTGCATGTCTGGTCCATGCTGCAAATTTATCCGTTTATAGATGATGCTATTGAATTTGAAGACGTTTAATATCTATTGGTTTGAACAAAACATACAATAAACACTAAGATTTATAGGTTACTAAGGATCTGAATCTCCAAAGCAACTGTTTCCATGGGTTTTAACTTTATAACTGGACTTACTGAGCATGCTTGATCAGGTGACTCGAAAGCCTGGCAAATAGCAGTACGATAACGATTGATGAACATTCCCCCTTCCTGGACTTTCAGTGTCATATATGGGACAACAAATGTACTCCAAACAAAATTTTTCAAACTAAAGAAGTATCATTTTCTTGAAAATTTGCACAATCAGGGTCTTCTTGAACCTTTAAAATTTGCAGAAATCAAAACCAACCCTAGATTTTTTTTGCAGACAGAAATTTAGTGGTGCGGGCGAGCAAATGTTTAGAATATTAGCGCGGGAAATTCGACGAACATTTAATTAATTTGGTATGGCATAAGGAATGCATGTATCAACATTCCTCTTCTATTCTTGATATATAGTTCTAATTTGAAGACGTTTAACATCTTTACGTTTGCATTACATCTATAATAAAGAACGGAAAGTCACAGAAAGACGACAACATGTAACTAATATTTTATTAACAACTTCAAGGAAAAATTACCAGTATTGTATCATGATGAGAACATTTCTGTTCATCTATTTTTTATATTACTACCTAGGACTCAAAAAGTGGATTTTTTATTTAACATGTTTAAAATACTATCTAAATCAAAAGGATTGCTCTTGGCTACGTCTCATTCCAGATTCGATTAAGGGTCTTATGTGGGAGGGTAGGTGGTCCCTCAACCAGGCCTCGGTAGGAGGTTTTTCTCAGGATACTCCGGTTTCCTCCTCCTCCTTGGACCCCCTCACTCCAACATCTGTGCCAACGTGATACATCGATATAAGATGTGTAACTTGTTTAATAAACGTTGTAAAATAAATAAAGTTTAAGTTTAAACCTCATATTTTTAGTCCTGCGCCTGTGAAATGTATTCATGTCCGGTACGGGTAACACACAGGACGTAAACGAAGATACTTTTACATGTACTTTTATTGTTTAATGTGCATTTTCCACAGAAGACGTGAAATTTATTCAGACGTTATAAAACTTTTAATCAGCTCTGAAAATGCACGTTGTATGTTACGAGTAAACACAGGTCAAACACGTGACACCGTGAGGTTGTTTTCATAACAACGTCCATTCATATGGATCGAGGTGTCATGTGTTTGACCTGACGCATGCGTGTAAACTTACAATATGGCGCTTGAATTCGAAGAGACGAAGCGGAGGCAAGTAGAAACCCGGCCTTATCATTGATATTAAAGCTTAACAAGGTAAAATATGATTGCCGATCGTTTAGTTTTGTGTTATTCGAGTGAGACACAGTCAATAATCCCATAGAAAATTTGCCAATTGGTGCCGGCCATATCCTTAACTTGGATTCCAGGTTCGTTCAATGTAGATTCCTGCGGCCAACACACCCCTACCAACCAAATATCCAAGTGTCGTTGGCCGTTTCTGCGGCTAGAACTTATCATGCCCACAAAGGTGTAATCTTACTGTCCTTAAACTTGAGTGTTGTTAATTTTACTAAATAAAGATTCTTGGATAGTACTCGCTCCAAAACACTTAAAGGAGTATCCTGTGTCCCTCTGCTGTTGAGTCGTTCGTAAACATGAAACAGAAATCCGAATGACGTCACTAAGACGACATGCCTTACTCTCGGGACGTTTCAGGTTTCATCACTCCATGAATGTGTCCTAATAGAATAGCGATTACTTGTATTTCAAGGTCATATTGTGCTGCCTATGGTGTTGTTGCAAGTTGGTAATAAGGTAGCCTTTTTCGATTATAAATATGAAGACAATGGATATCTAAAACTAAGCGGAATTACTGCTTTCAGTGCTCTTTTCAACCTATACGTCGCACGTAAAGGTTGTGCTAAGGCAAACACACAAAATTCACACATCTGTATGTAGAATTTACATGCGAGAGCAAGGACTGAACAAACTCGGTTTCGTATGAGTAAACAAACATATCTGCAAAAAGTGGTACGCAGATGGTTCCCATTAGAATTCCAATAACTTGCTGAAAGACCTTCCCTGCAAAAAAACTATCGAGCAAAAAGTTCTAATCACATCTTCTTCTGTGTATTTCTTATCAGAATCAGATTTATTCCTCCCGAAATAAGTTTTAACATTTACCGAGATTAACATTGTAACATTATATATTATTTGCGAAATTCCTTTTTTCAATTTTGAATTTATGGGAATTCAATCGTTGTGTAAGGAAGGAAAAATTAAAATACTCTATTGTAAATGAATAACAGAAGAAAGGAGGGGATCTCCAACAGGGCTCGCTTGCAGCACCTGAAACACAGCACCAAAATATCCAAATGCTAAACACGGAAGACAAGCGTCTTGCATTCCAACGTCATAGGTTCCCTCCACTACTTTCCGATTCACAATATGTGTTGTTATGAAGCGCCTAGCGGAATCCGATGCACCTTGGAGACGAAGATGCGTAGACAAGCACAGCCAGAGACATGAAAGTGACAAAGAAGACAAATACCGAAGACGACAGCAGAACTCACAAACCAAAGAAATCAACAGTATTATCCTCTTAATGGTAAAATCTGTCAGAGGCTAATTGAATCAAAGTTGAGAACTGATCAATCGTATGAGAACATCAGATTGGAACGGGTACAAACCGAAAAATGAGAATTTTCTGGTATCTTGAAAGTTCTCTCATCGTGTCCTGCTCCTTGAGAATGTGCAACTTCTAAATATCTCTACAAACCAGCTGGCCATGTTGTTACAGGTGACTTTTCAATTATCCAAGACAGACAGCTCCGTGGTCTTCTTAAAAAAGGACCTAAGTATAGAATCCCATCCAAGATAGATTTTGTCAACTTACGGAAGCCTTAGATAATTATACGAAAAGATGGTGTAAATCAGAAGGAGTCGAATCGCATGCTCTGAATGACTGGAAAAACCTCATTTTAGATATAACGGATATTCGAATAGATAACTTCAATAAAAACCCTCATCTTTTTCAAAATCCACGTTCCAAATCAGAAAGATATTTCAAATCCAAGCTAATTAAATTACATGAAAAATATGTTTTTGCACCAGCTGATAAAGCAGCCAACAACACCATTATCATTTGAAAACGTTACTACATATCAACTTTGATTTCGGAACTTTCGTCTACTAATACATATATCAAAAGCAATGAAAGTGCATCTAACATTTTAAGCAAGCATAACAGTGAACTGTCTTCATTCAATATCTCTATTTCTAAATTGGATCTCCCAACACTATATTGCATACCGAAACTGCACAAGTCTCCTTACAAATTTCGATTTATTGCTAATTCTCGTAACTGCTCCACTACAATTTTGTCTAGAAATCTGACGTCAGCACTTACTGCTATTAAAGAACACATAACTAGATATTGTGAAACGGTTCTAAACAGGAACGATGTAAATTTATTTTGGTCTATGAAGAATTCAGGGGATGTGATTGAAAAAATGAAATCTGGAAATTTCAAAGCCAATCCGATTTCTTCATACGACTTCTCTAATATGTACACCACACTTCCTCATGACAAAATTAATGATCGATTATCTAATCTCATTAAATGGTGTTTTGATCGAGAGCGAAAAACTTACATTTGTACATCTGAATCAAAAGGTTTCTTTTCCTCGACAGACTACAAATCATACAAATCATGGACATGTAGTGACCTGTGTAATGCCTTGTCCTTCCTCTTGGACAATATTTATGTTAGATTTGGTGAAGATCTATACAAGCAGGTTGTAGGAATTCCCATGGGTACTAACTGTGCGCCTCTTGTTGCAGATTTATTTTTATACACTTATGAAAAAGAATTTATCCAAAATCTTCAAAAGCAAAGAAAATTTGATGAGCTGAAATGTTTCAATAATACTTCTAGGTATCTGGATGATATTCTAACCATGGACAATCCTGCTTTTGAATTATATAAGAATGAAATTTATCCACAAGAATTAACCCTTAACAAGGCAAACCTTTCAAATACTGAAACACCCTTTTTGGACCTAAATATCAAAATTGTAAACGGAAAGATTCATACAAGTGTATATGACAAAAGGGATGATTTTGGATTCAACATAGTAAATTTCCCCTGGCTTGACGGTGATGTTCCAAGATTACCGTCATACGGCATTTACATATCACAGCTCATCCGGTACGCTAGAGCATGTACTGATATTTTGGATTTTCACAGTTGAAATTTACAAATTACCAAAAAACTTTTAGGTCAAGGTTTCCGCTTTCATAAACTAGTTAATACTTTCTGGAAATTTTACAAAAATTACAGTCAACTTCTTTTAAAATTCGGATCTATACATGCAACAGAGTACATTACTATGGGTATTACACAACCTGTCTTTTATGGTGATATGATAAACAAAATAAAAAGGATCAAAGGTAGGCAGCATAACCATCGAAAATGCGTCAGAATCATAAAACGCCTTTTATTCCTTGGATATGATCCTAATGTCACCAGACGGACACTAGGCTTGGTACTTGACCAATCTACAGTCTTGTACAAGCGCATCTTTGAGACTTGCACTATGACTGACTGTGACGACGGGACTCCAAGACGGGCCCTGTCCAAACCTCTTTAGAGAAGACAGGGCCTCGACCACCTGTCCTCTCTGAATGTCAGTCGGACTCCTCGGGTGATTACATACATGAGCTCGCTACAGCCGGCAGAGCACGGACTGTATTACGCATGCCCTCTTTTTATATCCTTTTACATATTCATCTGTGTCTCTGGGGCCTCTACGTTTCGCGGTCTTGTTTGTGTGATGTCATCTCACAGTGAGGAGGTTGTTTTACACCACAATTGTACGTTCTTCGAGACCTCTGGGTAATTGGAGAAGTGAGAGGGTTGTGCGCACGTAATCCAGGATAACCACACCATTTGCTACTTGCGTGACAGATGGCCGTCCAAAGTCGGCACCGGTTACCCATTGGTCTCGTCGGTTTATGTGTAGTCTTTTGTGTTTGATGTTTACATGTCGTGTGTCTCTTTTCCGTCTCGTGCTGTACTCGTTTTTTGTGTTTTTGCATCGGGTGTTTTAATGTTTTACTGTTGATGCTGCAACGGGGTCTTGTTGGAGATCTCCTCCCTTCTTTTCATAAGCAATTTAAAATACATATCTCATTTAAATACTTCATGTAGAGATATACAGTCATATAAATGTTCGATAATTGCATTGCGTGATCTTGTTTGATTTCATGATTAGCTTAACGATTTAGTTTGCTATTCAATTGAAGATATGTGACTTAGACAAAAGGGATCACAAAAGGACTTTATCTAATATCTTTACAAGCAGGGTCGGAATCTCTCGTTATTGCTTTAAAATAAATCCTACAGACAAGTATTTCGTCAGAATAAATGTATGTATCGCAGTTTAGATATATAGACCCATTATTTTAACATATTAGTCTCGATATTTTTTGGATTTTGATAAGTGTCCTCGCATTTGAAGAAGATTGTCTATTTCAGAATCAAATTTAATTGTATCGATGATTGTCGTATGACCGATCGAGACTGGACTTTTTATAATTAACATATACATTTAATATAAGCTAAGAAATTGCGAAAAGGAATTATCATTACATATTTACTGAGGAATTCTAAGCATCACCACCAGAAGAGGGATCGACTTGTATTTCCTGTGTTGTAGTACATGGACTTTACTCTCTGTACACTGTGTACGGTTTTGACACAACATAATATGATTTTGTACCTGATTTATGTGAAATATATTGCTTGTTTAATCACCCTTTCAATTTTCGTAAGATACAAAAATATCGCCTCTTCATGATATTTATGATTTTGTGCATTGAATTGAAAAATTCAGAAAGTTAAAACAGATATATTGTGAAAAAGAAGAGGATAGGCATTTGTGCACCTTAGTGAGAAGACATTCAGAAACAAAAGACTCATAGTAAACATGGGGTATTTAGGAAAAGATTTGACGATTTATTTTGTAATGAATTTTTTTGGACTAAATGAGATGGACTGTACCTTAAACTCGGTATGCCTGAAACGAGTCGCGTTAGGATACCTTATCGACATTCTATTACTTCAGTCTGTAAGTGGAGGCAGACGAGCTCGAGGTAATGGTTTCATCAATTTCATGATTGTTTTGATGGTAGGCCATTTCTTCTTCATGTGTCATAATGTGATTTCATATGGAAGTTTTATGATTAACCATCAAGCATGGATGAGGATTTTTAAAATCATCTCGTGTATGAACTGTTTTATTCAGTTTAACATTGGTAAACTTGATAAAAGATTTGTTGCTGTGGATTTCGCACTCAATTTACTTTATATTTTTAATTATTCACTCTGATTGAAACGCACACCTTTGATTGATTGTGTTTCTATTATCATCATATGTGATGGATTTCCCTTTTTCAAAAGAATATTTTCTTTTCGAGTTTTAGAAAAGTGTTAATTTATAGACTCGAGTGTTTAAGGCATGAAGTCATGAAAGAAAATAGTGATGTTCTTCAATTATTTTTGCAATATAAAACATAATTAAGATTTCTGAGAAGAGTATATTCATGTTTATTTGTAAATCACTGTAGTGTGTATAAAGAAAGGGAAAGGATCTCCAGCATGACCACCCTGCACTGACCCAGAAGAACAAACCCACATGAAAGCGACACATGAATGACGTCAAACAAAACAACAACCCTGTAGAAGAAACAACAACAGGTACTAGAAAATGATACAGAAACTGTCGAAACAGACTTTCACAAACACCAAACACTAATTACAACAAATAAATGAAGGAGACCAATGTGCACCCGGCACCGCCTTTGGACGGCCATCTGCTAAAAGCAAACGGTGTTGTTATCTGGATTACATGCGCACAATACTCCCACTTATCCAGATAAACAGAGGCCTCCATAGACACATAATATTGCTGTATAACATAACACTTCTCATTGAAAGGTGACATCTCAAACAAGATAGTTAAACACAGCGGCCTCTGTGTTTACATGTAACAGTACGTGCTCCGCTGGCTGAAGAGAGCTCAAGAACAATCATATGAGAAGTCTGACCAACTTTCAGATAGGACCGAAGATCAGGACCAAGTCGTCTCCGGCGAGATTCGGACAGAGTCTGTCATGCAGTCTCATCGGCAAGGTTGGTCAGTGTGCATAGTTGGAAAAGACACAAGTAAAAATTTCTGTTCTGTTTCTAGCATGGTTTCAAATAATCTGAAAAAAAGAAAGCCCGGTTGTGACAAAATTTCTTCATTGGAAATATTCCGTTCAGTGTTGGATGTGCCATCCAACGACAGAGAGGTATTGTATACGTAGCTGCACCTGCCTCTGTCGTGTGTTGTTGTGGTGTAGTCTTTGAAGGAAGTAGATAGTACGCTTGCGTGGAAGTTGAGCAGATGGCCGTCCTAAGTTGGCACTCTTGCCCTTTGATATCGTTAGTTTATGTGTGGTCTTTTGTGTTTCATGTTTCTATTATGTAGGTTTGTGTACCATGTGCCTTTTGCCTTTTCCGTGCGTGTCTGCTCTGTGTTTTTTGCATTGGGTGTTTTGGGGTTTTAGTGTGGTTGCTGCAACCGAGTGTTGTTGGGAGACCCCCCTCCTTCTTGGGTATATAACATAGCTCTGGATATAAAGATAGTAGCTATTGTTAAACAGAGCTTTTCCAGGTGGGAGATATCCTTGAGTTTAAAATTAATATGAACTTAGTATATGAGAATTCACAAATATATTTTAAGTCAGTAACGAAACACTGTAAAACTGGGTGAACGATATCATCATAGACCAACAGCCCTACAAGTGGTTGAAATTATCACATATTATCATTTCCTGGTAAATGAAGTCATTTTTAGAAAATTGCCTATGCACTAAACATTTGTCGAAAAATAGTTTTAAAGATCCTTACAAGCGATTTATAATTTCTATGTGTTCGGTATACTCTGGTGGTTTTATAAAGCAATCACGACATGGGTGCTCGTCATTCTGTCAAATTGACACTATTCTATTTAAATGTATATTGCAGTGGAAATAAGAATAGAATTGGATATTTCCAGTACAGGAAATCTTTTATACATTCTTACAGGGCGTTTAACATTTATAAGTATACTTATACAGTTTATTTTCTTATATGGAATAAACTTACAACTGAAGTTAATGTAGAACCAATTGTGTGTTCACATCACCTGAGTGAAAGTTTTTGAAAGAAATTGATATATTCACAGACGTAAGTTTAGTGTACTTTGTAAATAATAGAACTAAACTAAAATAACGCTTGTTTATTTAATGTATATTTCTCTGGATAGATTCACTCTAATACGTATGAATCAAAATAAAGACCAATCACTACGAAATAATTTTTATTGTGTAAACAAGGATTTTTCTATGAATCTGCACAAATCATGATGCATATTGCCTTTAGATATAATTTAGATGAGCAGTAAATATTTATGGCAAACATAGATTGTCGTTTGCAATTGACAATCTGATATACAAGAAAAATATCTGTTATTTTAAACATAAATTAAAAATGATAACAAAGCTTATGCTGAAGGAATTTATGCATATGAATTAATTTCATAATAACCTTAAGGTAACATATAAAGAAATGAGAATTATTATTCTTTACAGGAAACGTATAATTCAGACAAAAACAAACCTAAAGCTTCACCTGATAACGAAAGTGAAAGTGAAAGACATGATTCCAATAGCAAAGGATCTAACACACAGTATACACTGGGCGGATTGGGCTTGGGTATTTTATCGATACCCTCGGGTTATTGATAGCCAGTGCAGACGGTGATCCTGATATCAAATCCAAGACAATGATCATGATTGGCATAATGGCACTTCATTTTGTCACAATGTTATGTAGAATGTTAGATGCAAATGCACAAAATGAACATCGAGAACTAATGGCTTTGTTCAAGTCTATAACATGTTTCAATTGTTGTTTGCAATTCTATATAGGCAAAGGCCCCGATTTCATCAAGATGATCTTAATAATTGATTTTTTGTTCAGTGCAATTCACGTTTATTATTGTTTCATCTATGATATCATTTTTCCACAGAGGCAACGCCTTCCTGTTTAAAATATTTTACATGGTAGATCCAAGTACTATCCACGCATTATATTCAACTCAAGATAAATAATGCAGCAAAATAGCATCTTTTTCTGTTTTTATCAATTTTGTGGTGGTATTCATACAATTCCTTGTGATTTTTATTTAAGATACAGAATTCAAATTTAAGATTTTTAAATTATTTTCTACGTCTTATTTCCTAAAAGAAATTCTATATTCGAAATTATTTTTGAAACTTTTTGCAAAAATTTAGCATTTTGATAAAAGTACACGTAAATATACATGACAAATAAGGATAATAACCATATCCCTGTATACAGCACAAAATCGATAATTCAGGAAATCAGAAACCGATGACATACAAAATCAGGATAAAACAGGAACCAAACAAACAAAAACTCCACATACATGGAAGTTAACTTGTTTAAGGAATATGAAAATATGTAGTATTTGAAATACATTGTTTTTAATGAGATATTTTCAAAGACCAAGGTCCCGTTGCATCGTATTTCAGCCAGTTTGCTACATCTTTCGGTATGTTTCGGAAATAATTTTGGTCATATTTCATTGTTTGACTTGAGAATCTCTGAAGAGATTTTAATGCCATAAACGTGCATGTTCAGTCCATGCATGCTGTAAAGTTATCTGCTTTAAAATGATGCTAATGAATTTAAAGACGTTTAACATTTTTACCACTTGGCTAGTGTCACTGTGGACAACGAGTCCTCGAGGGCACATGTAACTAATTTCGACCGATTCCGTTGGTTGTTTCTACAAACAAAATCAGAACTGCTTACAAAATGTTTTTGAAACTCGGGTCCTTTATCATCATATCCCAAACCGTTTGCTACGTCTTTCGGTACATTTGGGACATAATTTTCACAGATTTTGGCCATATTTTATTCTTTGTATTGATGGTCAGTGGTCACCGACGAGGGTGAAATGCCCGAAACATGCATGTCTAGTCAATGCTGTAAACTTATCTGCTTCAAAATGATGCTTATGGATTTGAAGGCTTTTAACATTAAATTACCCCTTTTAAACATTTCATATTTTTCATTCTGTTGAAATTCTATGAGGACATTTTTATTGTGTGTTCACAAAACGTGAAAAAAATCAAGACCCCAACATATTTTCTAGCTTCTTGGAAATATTCAGTAGTGTCCCTATCTCTACGGGGTTCAAAAAATTTAAAACCAGACATAAAGGTTTTACGTATATTACATGTACATCATTAAGTAAGTAGTCATCTTATCTTAGTGAACTATCTACATTACATGTCATTATTAAATGTATACATTGTATATTTGCATTGCATAATAATTATCCATATGCTGTAGTCTTTTCAAACTATGGAGCCAGTCATACACAAGAACAACTTTGGACTGAAGTTATCGGGTGCGGTTATAATATGTTATACAAAAATGATTTATGATTCAATTCTTAAACATTAATTCGAACAGATTGTTTTTGGTTATCGTCTACACATTACCAAATCGGATAATTTTCCTAAAACAGATAGTTTTGAAAGACTATTCTATAACAAAATTCCGTCATCAGAAGAACTGATACCGTACATTGTATATCAGGAACATAATAGGATCCGATCCGAAATAACCTATCGAAGAAGTAGACAAAAAAGTACAAAGTTATACATTGTACTGGTATCCTAATCGAAGCATGATAGCATTACCAGAGGATTTTACCATGAGTGCCATGATAACTATATAAGGTTTTCTTAAAGAGGAAAGCTTCAGCTTCAATGATGTCTTCTTTTACAGAATATTAATTGGATATTATCGACGTTGTCATAATGTTCGACGTTCTGTCGAAACCAAGGACAAAGGCAAAGATAGATACAAACCATAGGGAGTTTATCCAAAGCTTTTATAGCTTTATCATTTTCGTGCTAATTCTAACGCTATCACAATTGGTTGGTGTTTATTTCTTATGACAAAGAATTAATCAACAGGATTACCAGAAATTATTTTTGATTTTGTTTAAAGGTACATCATGTGCTTACTGTTTTATTCAATATTTGATCGATGAAATTCATTCAATGATTGTCATACCCGATTTTCTTTTAAATCTCGTGCAAATCATAATTGCTTTTCTTAACCTCAAACAATTGTCAGAGTGTAATATCACTCAATAAGTTTTAGGCCTACTGATCAACGATTCATTATGTGCTACACCCAGAGTACTTGTATTCGTAAAGTGCAAACATAATTTGAAATAAAAAATTTAAAGTTACAAATGGTCTCGTCAATATTAGATTATGCAAAATCTATTTTTAACCAATATTTGAATAGAGGCGACTCTATCGAATCAATGTAAAAATAGAAACTAGACGACTGCCAAAATTACACATGCCCTGGCTTCGAAGCTTATTGCTAGAAGCAAGAAAGTGCCCAAAGTTTGAGTACGATCAAATTCAAATAAATGCTATATAAAAGGAAGAAACATATGCTGACCACTAAGAATTTCTTAATCTTGAACATTATCGGAATTCATTATATTCGGTATGGTCGTCAAGTTAATATGTAAACACATTACAACGTTTAGATTGAGGATCACTGATCAGGGTTAAGTTCCCGAAACGTGTATGTCTTTGTCCATGTTACACATTGATCACGTGATACACAAATGATATGTTCCACGGGAATCCCCTTTGATTGAACCAAGTTAATACTGTTTAAATCTACTTTATATGAATTTATTTTAGGCCTATAATATGGTCATTATTATCAATTATATGATGGTAATTTATTCTGTTCAAGAATAGACGTGAAAGTTTGCAATAGAACAGAAATTTTGCAATGCTTACCACATGTTATGATATGGTGCACGGACAGATACAAAATTTTCTGTTTAAGTGTTCTCCAGATATAAGTCTATTCTTGACTAGAATAAATTACCATCATATAATTTATAATGATGACCATATGATAGGCCTAAAATAAATTCATATAAAGTAGATTTAGACAGTATTTACTTGGTTCAATCAAAGGGGATTCCCATGGATTATATCATTTGTGTATCACGTGATACCCCACGGTGGAATTTGAAGACGTTTAAGATGTACATAGATTATCACATGGTCGTAGTTGGATTAGTTATCTTACCTCCATTTAACAAGCTAAAAGACAGTGGTCGCTAGCAGATGGCCTAAATATGACTTCCTCAGAATAACGGGTTTTTTTGGAGGATTTATCATACGTTATAACCTAACAAAAAGTAGATGTTAAAGGCAGACAAAGACATAAACCACCGTGCGGTATAACTTTCAAACGTCGATGAGGTATTTTAAACTCTATGTTGCATACATATAACAAAAGATAAATACTTGAACTATTTAAACCATATTCGTGTTCTAAATAGCATTACCTTCAATTGGTATATACATTTCGCCCTTTCAAGTGTCTATGATTTGAACAATGAAAAGGGTTCTGCAATTCGGTACACTGTACAAATTACGACAATTCTTCGTCATACCTTTAAGTCATATTTGAAGGAAACTTTAGCCTTAAATAGACATACACACTAACTAGATGGATGTCAACGTGTCAATTTATGGATATGAATGTTGTCATTGACAAAATTTTTCTCAAGATAAATGAGAATTAGACTGGTATTATGCAAGTGATTCAAAACGTTCTATTTGAAATATTGAATATTTCTGTGTGTTTCTTACTTGAACTTTTCAAATAATGAGACGTCGATGATTAGTTCAAGAAAAGGATTACTGGTTTATATTGAATAAAAAACCCACATGAATATACTTGTAAGGGATTGTACAATTCACTTTGTGATGACTCTTCTTGATATTCAGGAGAGAAACTGTAACTTCAATACAATTTGTTTTTCACGAATCATCTATGGATATGCTATCGATGGCCTATTGTTTTTTGCTGTCGCTATAGGTACTGGAAAGACTCACGACGGTATGAAATATATGACAGGTGCAATGTTATGCCATGTCGGAATTATGTTTCACAGTATTAGCAACAACGCAAGGGCCAACGAGCATCAGTCATGGATGAGAGTTTTCAAAGTTATTTCATGCATGAACAGTTTGATTTACTGCGACATTTTTCCAACATGGCTAAAGCAAGTGGACCTACTTTTGAATATGGGATATTTGGTTTTGAGCTTTGCAATACCTATGTAGTAAAAAAACGATTCTTTAAATGAAACAGATATGTATCGGGGCTGTGAGAGTTATGTAACACATTGGATATTTGAAACTATTTCAAAATATCTGACAGAAGCAAAACAAAATTGCACAAAAGTTTGCAAAATGTTAACGTTACCATCCTTTCATTTTTACGGAACATAATATAGATATGTAAATTAAAATCGATTGTTTTATATGTATGTGTGTGTGTGATAATTTACCACCTGTTCTCTCTGAAAGTATGATGGTCTCCTCGGGTAGTAGCTTGCAATAGCTCGCTTCAGTCAGCGGAGCACACGTACTTTTTCGTTCGCCCTTATGACTTTGATATTATGTATTTGATATCCATTTACATATTAATCTACTCTATTTTATCTTGCATTTCTGTCGTCCTTGATTGTATCGTCATCATACTGTTATACTCATCAATTTTACTCATCAATTGTGCATTCTTCGAGACTGGTGGGTAACTGGACAACTATAAGGGTTGTGCGCATGTAAACCGAATAACCACACCATGCAATTTGCTACAAACATGACAGATAGCTTTCCTGAGTAGGTATCGGTTGTTCATCGGCGTCTTTATTATATGTGGTCTTTTGTGTTAAGTGTTTTGAGTTGTCCCGTACCTTTTATGTGTTGTCATTAATGTTTGATGTTTCTGACGACTGTTTCGATTGTTTTGACGGGTACATGTAAAATGCGAAACGAAACGAAATGAATACGAACCGAAATATTAAAACGAAGCGAAATGAAATGAAATGAAACCAAATAGAAATAAACGAATTTTTTTCTGGTTAGTTTTAAGGGGGTGCTGAAATAGTTTGTTTTGAAATTGAGAATGAAAGATCCAAAGGGGATTGGATGGTCAGGATACATTTTCAATATAATTAATAAATTAGAGTATATTCTTTATTCTAATTCATTCTGTTTGTTTCACGCATTCTGATTGGTTCACATGATTTTACAAGCATGTATAACGACGATATACATACCGCAAACCGACTCACTTGTCATACTTTAAAATGTATTTCTACGTAAATTTGCACGTTACAAGCTTTAGCGCACTTTTTGCGTATAACGTCATGCTTCCCTTTGTTCTTCGCTTCTGTGACGTCATACTGTGACGTAAAACTACAAGGTATGAGCTTGTAAATGGCGTCCTCCACATGGGAACAACAGAACAAGTAAGTTTATTATTGAAAATACTTTGATTTTTCGCCATTGTAATAAATACGACGGTTGTATTTCATATTTTGCAGCGCAATAATTTCTGTTGGTTGTTGTTAGTCCTCCGTAGCAACGGCATCTCTAAAGCGATACGTGAGACCCTCTGAGAGGTATAAAAAGTAAAAATATGTCACATGAATTAGAATAGGGATAAACGCACTGTAGGAAAAATACGTTATATCGTCGGGGACAAGCCCCGACGGTATAACTGCGTTTCCTGTCGGAACCACAAATGAGTTAAAGAAGATCCTGACGATAATCTCAACAGCACTCACAATATAGCACCAAATTGAGCATCGACTGACCTCTAGCAAACTTGAGGTGGGACCAGGTGCTCGGGAGGAGTAAGCATCCCCTGTTGGCTAGCCGCACCCGCCGTCGATGATCATGCATGAAAATGAAAACAATAGAAAAACATGAACTGCACTGTCTGAGGCCATTTCTATACAGAAAGTGCTATGGCGACCATGTCAGGGAAAATATTCAAAATGTTAGATGACCACACATAAACAAGGCCGCAAAAACAAGGGGCTCAAGCAACACAGATGAAAATGTAAATGGATATAAAAAGAGGGCGTACGTAAAACAGTCCGTGCTCTGCCGAAGGGAGCTCATGTATGTTATCACCCGAGGAGTCCGACTGACATTCAAAGAGGACAGGTGGTCGGGGATCTGTCTTCTCTATAGAGGTTTGGACAATGCCCGTCATGGAGTCCCTTCGTCACAGTCAGAATGCAATTCTTAAGAATGCGCTGGTACAAGGCTGTAGATTGGATCAGTACCAAGTCAAGTGTCCGTTTGGTGACAGAAGGATTATATCCAACTTGAAGGTATAAAAGACGTTTGATGGTTCTAACACAATTTCGATGGTAATTCAGTCTACCTTTAATCCTTCTTATTTTGTTGATCATGTCACCATAAAATGAAGGTTGTGAAATACCCATAGTAATATACTCTGTTGCATGAATGAATCCAAAGTTCAAAAGAAGTTGACCATAATTTTTGTAAAATTTCCAGAAAGTCTTTTTAGTGAAAGCGAAAACCTTGACATAAAAGTATCTTAGTAATTTATAAATTTCTATTATGAAAATCCGATATATATACAACTCTAGCATACTGGATGAGTTGCGTATTATAGATACCATACGACGGTAATCTAGGAACATCGCCGTCAAGCCAAGGAAAATTTACTATGTTGATTCCTAAATTATCTCTTTGGTCATACACACTTGTGTGTAACAATTTTGATATTGAGGTCCAAAAATGGACAGGTGTTTCTTTGTTGTTTAAACGTTAGGCTTGTGTAGAGTCAATTCTTGTGAATAAATAACATTTTTATTCTTTTTAAAAACAAGATTTTCTGTAGTAAGAATATCAACCAGGTATCTAGAAGTACCAATAAAACATTTCACATGAAACAGGAAGTACATGTTATTACCCAAGGTTTTCTATAGAAATTAGGTGTTTGTGCCAACTGTCAAACAAGATTCCAACAAAGTCTTTGATTGGCTGATACAATTATTTAGACGGCCAAGGTTATACGTTCGACATCGTAATTCTTTCTTATCTAATATGAAATATGTCTTTTGCCATTAAACATTTTGATATCCTAACTCTAGTTTATACCACATGTAGAGATGTAGATTTAAAAGTGCAAAATTTCTTTCGAATCCTGCCCTCTTTCATCTTCTTAGCGCGCCGATGTTTCATTTATCAAGATTTTTATGTAAGGAAATCAATTTAACACGATTCAGTGAAACAAAAGTATACAGTAAATATAAAATCCACCTTAAATACTGTAAAAGAAAGGAGGGGATCTCCAACAACACGTAGTTGCAGCACCAACAGCAACCTCCCAAAACACCCACTGTAAAACACAAAAAAGACACGCACACAAAGAGACGCAGTAGTTCAAGGAACGCCAAATCACAGAAAAACACAAATGACTACACATAAACCAACGAGACCAATGGGTAAACGGTGCCGACTTAGGACGGCCATCTGCCACGTCAGTAGCAGACGGCGTGGTTATCCTGGATTACGTGCACACAACCCTCCCACTGTTCCGATTACCCAGAGCTCTCGAAGAACGTACAATTGTGGTGTAAAACAACCTCCTCACTATCAGATGACCACACACAAACAAGACCGCAAATGCAGGGCCCAAGAACACAGATGAATATGTAAATGGATATAAAAAGAGGGCATGCGTAATACAACCTGTGCTCTGCCGGCTGTAGCGAGCTAATGTATGTTATCACCCGTGGAGTCCGACTGACATTCAGAGAGGACAGGTGGTCGGGGCCCTGTCTTGGAGTCCCGTCGTTACAGTCAGTCAGCGTACAAGTATTAAGGATGCGCTGGTACAAGACTATAGATTGGTCAAGTATCAAGCCCAGTGTCCGTTTGGTGACATTAGGATCATATCCACGGTATAAGAGGCGTTTGATGATTCTGAAGCATTTTCGATGGTAATTCTGTCGACCTTTGATCCTTCTAATTTTGTTGATCATGTCACCATAAAATGCAGGTTGCGAAATACCCAAAGTAATGTACTCTGTTGCTTGTATGGGTCCGAATTTCAAAAGTTGTTGACAATAATTTTTGTAAAATTTCCAGAATGTCTTTACAAGTTTGTGAAAGCGAAAACCTTGACCTAAAAGTTTCTTGGTTATTTGTAAATTTCTATCATGAAAATCCAAAACATCAGTACATGCTCTAGCATACCAGATGAGCTGCGAAATGTAGATACCATAAGACGGTAATCTAGGAACATCACCATCAAGCCAGGGACAATTTACTATGTTGAATCCAAAGTCATCTCTTTTGTCATACACATTTGTATGAATCTCTCCATTAACAATTTTGATATTCAGGTCCAAAAATGGTTTTTCTGTGTTTGTATTGTTCGCCTTGTTTAGAATCAGTTCCTGTGGATAAATAACATTTTTATACTTTTCAAAAACAGGATTAACGATAGTAAGAATATCATCCAGGTACCTAGAAGTACCATTGAAATTTTTCACATCATCATGTTTTCTAATCATGTAAAGAAACGCACGCACGGCGCTTTCTTAAAGCAAATTCATTCCGAGAAGAAAATTGTACTGCTTTTTACGTCCGAAATCTTCGTAAACAAAGTGCAAGTGTTATTTTGTCTATATACATTTATATTTTGACTGTCTGTGCTTTATGATTAGATTTTCAAAAGTTGACGAAAACATCAAACATACAAAACGCAGTTACATGTATCTTCATACATCTGACCGATAAAAATTAATATCAAGAGTTCTGAATAGGGCAATTTGTACAGTACGTCCATCGCTATCTTTGTCACTTTGTCTGATAGGATACGATAGGATACGATCTGATAGAGTCTGATGCGCGATGCGCGATGTCTGATGCGCGATGTCTGATGTCTGATGCACGATGTCTGATGTCTGATGCACGATGTCTGATGTCTGATGCGCGATGTCTGATGTCTGATGCACGATGTCTGATGTCTGTTGCACGATGTCTGATACGATTTAATCCTATCGTATTAGAAATCCTAACAGACATCGTATCAGACAAATTTTATCAGACATCGTATCAGACAAATTTTATCAGGCAAAGCGAATCGGGCCATATCCTATATATATTCTCTCGTATCGCGCAAGAATTCAGGAATTTTTTTTTCAATAACTTTACTTTAATTAGTTTTCGAGTAAAATTAATTTACCGATTTTAAAATTATAAAAGACTGTACAAGCCCACATACTACAGTTGAGAAGTGATAGAAATAATAGCAAAAGCAAAATTAAAAAAATATATATATGTTAATTGATCGTGGTCGAACGGGTCAGTTCGGTGTGCAGATTTGTAGAGTCGGTGTTAAAAATAACTATTAAGCTTATTTGAAAGATGTGTCAGAATTTAAAATTTTTGCGATCATGACACTAGTCTAAATATGGATTTGAAAAGACATCGCAAGCTGGATGTCGGTAGAAACCCGAATTTCCTCGGACAGGAACATTTGCGATCGCCCGCGCTTTATTAGAAACACCTTATGATAGATTCGTTTTCCAGAATCATGAACATATATTGAGAATTTCGGGAAATTCATCAAGACACAGAGGGAAGAGATTCAATGATTCAGATACATATTTTAGATTGTTTTTTGAAGGTGTTTGCTGCTCCTTCAACAATGGAGGGAACTCCAAAAATACGAATACGAGTCAGACCTGATCTTGCAAATAACATAATTTTGCTAAATATAATTAATTGTGGAGACATCTCCACAAACTCTACAGTATATAGTTCTATATTAGAAAAAAAATGTTCATCTTTTCTTGATTATGGCTTTATGTAATACAATTGACCATGTTGACCACAAGATAAATTCGAGGTATCCTGCCAGCAGCTAGGTTAGCTCAGTCGGTCAGACCGTTGGACATGTCAGCAAAATAGATCGAGGGTCTCGGTTGGGATTAATTCCAAGACCGGTTTCATTTTCCATTAAGACGGTTTGGGTATCGTGCCCGGTTAGCTCAGTCGATAAGAGTGTCTGCTCCGATAGCACTGGATTTAATAGTTCTCGGGTTATACCGGCCACATATATATTCTCCATTCTGCTTGTCACATGGTACCATTCTGCTTGTCACAGTCAGTATATAAGGAAACTCAAGAGTTGCTTCTGGGTTAGCTAGCTACCTGTGGGGGAGAACTAGGGATTCAATTGTCTCTAATTATGTGTCTCATAGTTTCCAGTAAACAATTGCAACTGGGGAAACCTCTAATTTTTGCAGGGTGTGTGTGACAGAGCCCTATAGCCCATTCTGTGAGAGTGTCCAGCTATAGGAGCACTCAAAAATGTTCATTGCATATAGGTATCGACTATCATGGCACAGCCAGGGGCTTAGAGTGACTGTTAGTATATAGCAAAATATTTTGGGTTCCATATATATCTGTCTTTTAGCTGCAAAGTCATAGACCATTTTCATATTACCCTTAAGCCCCCTTCACATTTTCACAGATGGGGCCGTAATAGCTGCGGATCCAGAGATTTTTTTTACATCCGTATAGCTATCGGAACCCATGCATCCGTAGTTCGATCCAGCACTAGTCTTGATGAGTCGTAGCTTAATTTCCTTATTGGCAATCTGTAGCAATCAGGGATGAGACACAAAATTTTTTAGCATATTCAAATTTTCTACAATTCTATACGTAACGATTAATTTGTCGTAGCGGAGTCGAAGGGGAGTCTTAGCAACCCATAGTGAAGTCTTAGCTATCAGTAGGGGAGTGGTAGCAACTGTATACTATAGCACATCTGTAGCAATCCAGGACAATTTTTTTTATTAAAATAGCTCTACGACTCTCCTACGGATTGCTAGGACTCACCTATGGATTGCTACGAATAGCCACGGGACTCACCTATGGATTGCTATGGATAGCCTCGGCTACGGATTCTGTGTTTTGTGAATTTCAAATCTATCGGTATTCTGTGCGTTTTTCGGTCAATCTATATGAGTTAATACAACAACTAATAAATTTCAGTTAATGATAGAAAGACATGTAAAACCCAATAACCTATTAATGCCCGTTTGTGTGGGTACTATTCTCTCATAGTGTTGCTTTTGGAAGGAATAGTGCCCGAGCGTCAGCGAGGGCACTATTAACCTTCTAAAAGCAACACTATGAGAGAATAGTACCCACACAAATGGGCATTAATGGGTTTAGTGCATAACATGACTGTAGTATTAATTAATAAATGAATTAATTGCAATTTACTTGAGATATATATAAAGTTTCATTGATCACCCCCGCTTATTGCTATTTACATTCATGCATTGTTCATTACGTCATAATACTTGCTGAGGGACGTAACTTTGTAAAGCAAAAAGCAATAGTGCACGGGTGCCTGGCACTATTCTCTCATAGTCCCCGCGTGTTTAACCAATGAAATTCCAAGGATTTATCATGTGATGCACTAAATACTGTTATAAAACAAGTCAGACCAGACCACCTATTTATATCTATCCATGACTCGTGTCTTCGCAATCCTTATCAATCTGTACGCGTGTCGCAGCAATCCGTAGCAAAGTCGGGATAATATCTGTAGTTATCCTTAGCTATTCTTAATCGATTTGTATCAACCCGTACCAATCCGTAGCAATCTGTACTGTCGTCGTAGGTTCATCGAACACTTTGCGTCTCAACTCAACATGGATAGATCATCTTTTTTGGAGTCGTAGCTTGAGTCATGAAAGTGTAAAGGGGCTTTAAGTCTTGCATTTTAGACACTCCAGGACCAGACATCACAACTTTTGATGTTATTTCTAATTATTACGTCATAGATCTGTTTCGACATCACAGTCCAAAGTTATGTCAAATGTTGTCATGTTGGGTCTTGGTCTGTATAAAATACAAGTCTACTGGGGTAATTTCATGAATTTGAAAATTGTCTAATTAATGACCAGAAATTTCATCAGATTATTATCTATCGTTTGATTACGCTACGACATTTACTGTGTTACAAAATTAATTGAAACAAATTTCATGTAAAAAGTTTGACTAACAAAGTGACCTTGCAGGTAACATTAGTTTAAACATATTTATTCTAATACATGTATATGCATAATTATATAGAAATGAACAATGCATATGATGAACGTAAGTGGGATTGAAAAAAAAGCTTTGAGTGTTGACTTTATATGAACTAACATGTACTTCAAGTTAACTGACTGTATCACAGTTACAGACTTTTATTTCACTTTGAAACACAGAAACAGTATGAAAAGGATTAAATTGCTGCATGCGTATGCCACTTGCTATTACGACATTTTCAAATTTTAACTTGCATAAAAATAAAGGTCTTATCAAAGTAATATATTAATGTATAATAAAGCGATATAGTTTAAGTTTTTCAAATAAATGTAACAGTGAGTACAAATTTTACAATAGCTGATACATGTATATGGTTCATAAAAAAAAGGTTCAAGTAAATAGGAGATCCCAAGCTATATACAGCTTCCTTTTGTATATGGCGATGATTTTGTTGATTGGCAAATATTGATATATTCATGCAGCATCAAACACCTGTGGTCTGGAGACAAAAGTAGTTTTTCTTGATTTTCAGATGTGCCTCATGTAATGTGGAGTTCCTTTCTTGAATAGCTAAGCACCCCTGAAAAATGATGGAAATAAACGTACAACTGATTCAATGTAGAAAAACATAGGCAAAGAAAATGCATTTGTGAAACACTCCCCCCCCCACCCAACCCACTGAGCTGGCATTATCATTAATGTATCAGAATATCAAACGTCTAAATCATGAGATACATTTAATGATCGATGTATTGCGCCAAAGCAAAAATATTTATATCTATTTACCTTCTCCCATGATAGTTGTTAACATATTGATATTGCAGGTCCATCTGTCATTGTCTGTTGATCTAAAAATTTCATAACATATAATCATCACATAAAATCATCATATTATGTAATTTGAAGATGTTTAACATGTTAATGAATTTCATGGTAGTGTATCACATGATACTAGGGCTTAGACTATAATCCGATTCATCACGATACTTTTTTTTTGCGATGCAAGTATTGATACATCCCAACGATACCTAAGTTAAAATTTACAGAAAAAAAATGTGTTCAAATTTTCCGAATTTTCAAGTACTCGAGTTTAAATCCAACTTTCTTCAGTTTACATATAGATACAAATAATCTAGCTCATGGAAGTGTTCTCTGAATACATCTCTATTCCAGAAAAGATTACAATCATATAAATGATAATGATGCTCATATGATTAATTAAATAGTTTCATATAAAGTTGATTTACCTTGTTGAAGGCTATGCCCGTGCAAGAGATCATTTGCATATCATGTAATACACTACCGTGAATTTATATCTCTCTACAATACACAGATACAATTACGTTAACATATAGTCCCGGATAAAAATCTGGCACAACTATAAAGGCCACAATTAAAAAATTGTTTGTTTCCCCTCCCCCCGTGTCTGTTTTTTCCTTTTTTTTATTTTTGCTGCCAGAACTACATGTATCAAAATTTGGGGGGATATTTACAAGAGAGAGACATAATTATCAATGTACCAATAAAACACGTAATTTATGACAGACGGTTCAAAGCCAACAGGAATGGGAAGACGGGGGGGGGGGGGGGGGGGGGGGGGGGGGGGGAGGGTGTTTACGGCAAGATTTCTCATAATAATGTGGGAATGAGAAAGCTACTGAGTTGATTTACAATTCTATTTGGATAAAATATTGTAACATTGAAACTGAAAATGGACATGGCCGTGATTCGATTTCTTGACCAAAAAAAAAATTGACTTTTTGGCTATAAAAAAATCTGACTCGGAAGCGTTTTTCCTGACCCGGTTGGGGCGAAGGGAAACAAACATTTTTTAAATTTTGGCCTTAACAAAGTTAACAACCATTCATTGCAACAAGGAACAACTCGGATCTCAATTCGGAAATCATAATTTCCTATGAATTTTAACAGTTTTACTTACCCATCAAGTACTTTCTAGAGACAGTCTCACTTGTGAAATGGTACGATATCAGGGATCCATACGAGGGTTTATATTATAGCTGAAAACAAATAGTGGAATATTAACCCATATATTAGATTGAACAAAGAACGTAAAATATTTTCATTCTTAATTGCTAAATCTTTTTTGGATAGAATATTGATAATTAAATTACCCGAGTTTCGAGATCTTGTTACAGACCGGTATTACTCGACTTTTACATGCACCATAAGCAAAAGGTACGACACCTGTATATTAGGACTGCAACGATGCGCTATGCTCACAATACGATATACCACGATATTTGCTTTCAGTGCAATTCGTAACACAATTAATTCTTTAATTCATATCTGCTGAAAGATATGAAATCAACTTCGGATATAGCTTTTGGAACTCTGAAATTGTATTTTTTACTAGCAAGTATAAAAGAGGAGTTCCAATTGCCCAATATGCAAACAATTCTATGATGTAAAAATAAATTTTGAATTTGAATTTGTAATAATAAATACCTGGAGATATCTTGCATTTCTTTATATAAAGTGCCTTGTACATATTGTGGCAGATCCAGGTGTATCGGCCCGGATAGCTCAGTGATTAGAGTGCTTGCCTGCAGGTACAGAGGTCCTGGGTTCGAACCCCGGTCTGGGCACATCTTTTCCTACCCTACTACGTTTGGTGCCGTGAGAGTGAGTCTCGGGAAGAGGTAGAACCTGGGCTGTTGTGTTGTTGTGAGGTTGAGGAAACCTCAAAATTTGATGGGTGGAGGAGTGGGGCAGAGCTGGGTGTATCGGCCCGGATAGCTCAGTGGTTAGAGTGCTTGCAGGTATAGAGGTCCCGGGTTCGAACCCGGTCTGGCACATCTTTTCCTACACTACGACAATATATTTTAAATTATGTTGAAACTTAACCCTAAAATGCAAATGTTGTAAAGTTGTTATTCAACGGTGTCTAAAAGCTCAATATGTATAGCCACTGTCATACCATGCATCGTACCATCATCAATAGCCGTGGTGAATTGTTGCAGCCATACCATGGGCGGATCCAGGATTTTTTTTCAAGGGGGGTCCTGAAGTCCGAATTTTTTGAAGAGCAAAAAAAAAAAAAAAAAAAAAAAAGAGAGAAGGCAAACGCAAGAAAATAGTTATTGATTGATGTTGTTAGTTCTGTATCTTATTATCATTAAAACAGGTGACTGGAAAGTAACGACGAGCCGAAAGCTTTAAATCTTGAATTTTCACATCATAGTACTTGATTATCAGTTCTATTATGTGATTACAACAAAGGGCGAGCGATAGCGAATTTTTTTCCCAGAATTTAAATAAAATCCACTATTCGTGACTTTTTCAGTTTCTTTTCGTCTTCTTAGTGCCTATAGGAAAGCGCAGCATCATTTGAAAAACAACGTACATGTATGTACATTTGTAACAAACTCTGGCGAGCGGCAGCGAGCCAGAGAAAAAATTATAAATGTATTTATAATCAAAATGAAAGATTTCTAATACAAATTCATGATATATTTTTCAAAAATTATGACAACAAAAGGGAAATTGGGACTTACTCTTTTGAAATATGTATATTAATAATAAGAAAAGGTATGTTTTGGAAATTCCAGGGGGGGTCCGGACCCCCCCCCCCCCTCTGGATCCGCGCTTGCATACTGTATATATTGTGTTATGTTGGAAAGCCATTTCGTGTCATGTTATATCTTTCTACTATGGCGTATTTACGAGAAAAGTTTCTCGTAGTAACAAGAAAAGTTTCTCGTAGTTACAAGAAAAGTTTCTTGTAATTACGAAAAAAGTTTCTCGTGGTAACGAAAAAAGTTTCTCGTAGTTATGAAAAAAGATTCTTGAGTTACGAGAAAAGTTTCTCGTAGTTACGAAAAAAAGATTCTCCTATAGTGTACGAGAAAAAATTATCTTAGTAACTACGAGATTTGTTTCTCATAACTACAAAATAGTAAAAAAAAATATAACATGGCACGAACTAGCTTCCGGAGTTATGTTATATCTATGAATGTTCATGAATACATGGGGCCCATATAGTTAGAATGAGAAGATATATATGACTGAAAGAATTCTGAAGCAAATTTTATTAGGATTTGAACACTGACCATATTAAAGTACTAACCGATTCACCTCGCTTTTTGCATTCAAAGATTTAAAATGCTATATATCATACATGTATATACAACAAAATGTAAGTATAGCATCCCATCTTAGTACGACGAGACCAAGGCAGTGAAATTTGCATGTAAAAATTAAATGGTTGCAGTCTGTATTTGGGATCTCAAAACGTATAATGTTAAGCAGTAAGTAGAATTTGTATCACATGATAAGTAGAAAATGAGATCCATCAAGTGGTGCCAATATATATAATTTCAAATAATGTCAAATAAAAAAAAACTGCATAGTAAAGTGTTTGCAAGAACCTGGCCCGGGACTCTAACACCGGCCATTCACTATGCAGTCCAGCATGTTACCGAATGAGCTAAAGGGACATCCCCATAGCTAAGTTATTAAACATACTGAACTATAGGTAACAGGTGAATTGGGACCATGGAACACTCGGACCGTGGAACACTTGGTGCTTTATAGGTCCACTCGGCCCGTAAATGTAGGTCCGCTCGGCCCGTAAACTTAGATAACTTGGACCTACAATATAATATTTATGAAAGCTCATATATCTCTTTGTTTCTAAAGTAATGTATGTAAACTTAAAATATTTTGAGATCTATGCATATTTATGAAAGGAAGACAAGAGAGACATTTTTTTTAAGAATATAGGAAAAATACGATTCCAAACGCATATGTTTTACTTGATGATATGTCAAAGTAATTTATCTCGCCCATGTTTTATTGATTAATTGATTTAATTATAGAAACCGCAGACACTTAGAGTACGAATTTTGTATATTTTGTATATACGGTATCTATATTTAATTCTTGTGACTGAAGTTTATTGTAACTCTGAAGAAAGATAGAGCTAGGTCTCAAGACAAGTAAAAACATCAATCTGTTGAACAAAAAAAAAAACAATTTACCTTCTGTTAGTTAATATGTTTACGGGCTGAGTGGACCTGTATCTACGGGCCTGAGTGGGCCTACTACGGGCCGAGTGTTCCACGGTCCAAGTTGCCCGTGATTCGAACTATACCTGTACTACCCGAACCACTAAAACAGAAAGAAATTGACTTACCATCATCAACATATTGTTGAAAGTACAATGTATTTTCCTTTTATCTGCTTGCTGATGTCCTTGATGACCTGATCATTTTGTAACTTCGTTTGAGCTGTGTTGCGAATGATCAATGGCCAAGTCTTAGGCTAAGATATAGGTCAAATTCTCGTTCGTTTTGTGCCCTTGTCTACCGATACTTTAAAGTTTCAAGAGATCATTGAACACTCATATGGATCTTTGTGAATATGGGTAACAGGCAGCTTCCTTTATTTGGTTTTAAACCCTTTTAGTGCTATGCGATTTTCATGTTTTCTTCGAGCGGCATTGAAACCGAAAGTACCGGCAGTTTACATCAAATAGTGAATCCGACAAATCTGGGATTTAAAAAAATCTGAATACATGTGAATATTGCGTGATAGAAAAAAAAAATGATAAATTTAAATGTTGCAATCATATCCTTCGAACCAATTCAGTCTTCTTTGTGTTGACCCAATTCAGAATCAGACGTTGGCAAGGGGTGGGGGTTTTCTTGTCAATACACAAATGACCACTGTGACTACAAATGACAATTAAGATATTTAGATAAAAGTTGGACTACTATAGTAGTATTATATCTACTCTTTATAAAAAATATAACTTTTCCATACATTTTACCATTTCTTGACTTTAAATCCTTGAAATATGTGTCTTCTTGTCATTCTTGTCTTTATACCTTTCTTGTCATTATACCCCTCCTGGGGGGGGGGGGGGGGGGGGGGGGGGGTTCACTGCGGAACGCCGGATCGCACAGAGGTTGTTAGTAAAGAGATACTATATCAAGAGCGAGGTTGAATTTCCTTTTATTGATACAACCAAGATTTAATCTTATTTTACAAACATAACAATGTAGTAGGATGCGTGATACGATAAACATGTCTGATTAATCAGATTCTGATAGATCGAGCTAGGGTGTCTGATGAAGTTTGATACGATGTCTGATAGAGTGCCTGATACGATGTCTGATACGATGTCTGATAGAGTGTCTGATATGATACGATAGGATGTCTGATGTACGATGTCTGATGTACGATGCGCGATGTCTGATGTACGATGTCTGATGTCTGATGCGCGATGTCTGATGTACGATGCGCGATGTCTGATGTACGATGCGCGATGTCTGATGTCTGATGTCTGATGCGCGATGTCTGATAGGATAGGATACGATAGACAAAGATAGCGATGGACGTACTGTATCCTCGGGAGGAGTTTTCTTAAAATTACGACCGAAGAAATATAACTGTTCCATTTAAAGCTTGCCAACATGAAGCCGATTTCTAAAAATTTAACAATTATGTTTATAATGGCTATTAGTGGATACAGAGATGAAGATTGTCATTTCAACACTGTCTATACAACGAGAATTTTCGTTGGATATTTGATTGATATAATACATGTACATACACGACTTACCTTCGAAAAAAGGATGGATCTTGGATTTGTGGTGGAATCATGGCAATTCCTATGATTTTACACTTTGTCGCCATGTGTGTTTGCACCATGATGTCAGCAGCTGGTTTAGAAGATTACCATCTAGTTCTAATGGGAGTTTTTAAATTCGTTTCATGCGTGAACTGCTGCATACAATTACTTTCAGGTGAACATGGTAACCGTGAAAGGAAAATTGTTAAAGCTGAAAGCCTACATTTTAAGA
This sequence comes from Pinctada fucata, assembly GCA_028142955.1. Classification (NCBI taxonomy): domain Eukaryota; kingdom Metazoa; phylum Mollusca; class Bivalvia; order Pterioida; family Pteriidae; genus Pinctada; species Pinctada fucata. Next base: position 44,944,732 of record AP027111.1, on the reverse strand, counting down.
AGCTTCCTTCTGAAAATTTTTTTTAGGGACGAGGATTGTTAGGAATAGACTCTAACAATCCTCGTCCCTATATCAGAGCAGACTATAACTGCCAGTGACGTATGAATACTAATGAAGGTACGACCCAATATCCATGTCCATCCACCTGGCTGCAGTATATAAACAGCCGAGGTGAGTTGCGGACCGTGTCATTTTACGTGAATACATAGGCGAGAGAAGAATATCAGCCCGGGTTTTGCACAACAGACGACATGAGCGAGACAGATGAAGAAGTAATTGGTTTCCACCTGTAAAATAAAATGCACAGCACTCATGAATATATTTTATTAACATGAAAATATGAATTCAGCACTGTTTTAACTTTTTACATGGGTTGGGAGGGGTGTCCACGCATATGTCTGTATGTTATAACAGTAAACAAAGTACAACCTTATTTTATTGATTATGCTCTTTTCAAATTCATTTTACAGGAAATATACGTCTTAGTTGGTTGGTACTATTACAATTTGAACTGGTTCTGTTCGTACAGCGACCCCCCCCCCCCCCCCCACCCGATAAAAAATCCTGCAATGGCGGGCCAGTCCTTCAAATAAATCAGGAAGTTGGATTTGTTATGGGTGTTGTGTTTGAAGTCATTGAATTTATCGATTGAAACTTCCAATGTAATGAAATATATATAATGCATAACTTGATATCTACTTTACTTCATGGATGCATCTGGATCCGCCAATGAGACCAAGCTGATTTAAAAATTATGAATTTATACTCTATACTTGATTTAAACCATGAAATAAATAAATAAAGATTATATTCACTATAGAATTATAATTACTTACATTTGTTAGTAATATCCCTTCGTTATATACACAAGACGAAACGTGAACAGAAAAAACATGGTGTACGCTTATAAAATAAAGTTGAAAGGGGAGTAACTGTGTGTTATATTTTTTATAATGAAAATTAATTATGGCTATTATATTGGTGAATATCGAATTATGATAGATTTTGAAGGAATGCTTGAGTTGCAAGCATAACAAGACATGTTTGATATCCCCGACAGCATATACAGTCAAACTAAAAAGTCAAGGTCAAAGATAAAACAGAATGTTATCAAATTAGTCTTGACACTCAGTAGCGGATTTAGAGGGGGTAGCCCCTTCCCCCTCTTTCCCACCCATAGTTAAGCAAAACTCATATTTTTATGATAAAGAAAATGTAAAAAAGAAACTTTTTTCATCGCACAGCTTTTTTTTCAAAAATTGTCATTTTTATATAAAAAATAATAAAAATTCAATAAAATGTAAATATCTGGGTCAAGTTTGTTGCAAATGATTTCTATAACGTTCATCTTCGGAGTTATACAGCAATAGATTCTCATTTCTGAACAGCAGCAGTAACAGAAATAGTGTATACTAATTTATGGATGGCAGTGTATTTGAAATGTTAAAACATTTTAACATGCATTATGACTGCTACTTACATGTTTAAATGTTTTAAAACAGTTCAAATATGTCATAGTACACTATTTTACTATGAAATTGTACTTTTCAGTTGATCTAGTTCAAAATGTTTCTTTTTTTCTCAATCAGTTATAATCTTCAAATAATGTGTGATTCTATTACATAGATTGCAAGTGAACTCTATGAGATGGAGGAGTCCGACATTTGTTCGTCTTCATCAGGAGATGAATCAGGCGATGATATTACAGACGATGAAGGCAGTATTCCCTTTGAAGAGGAAGTTAACATGTAATCATATCTTCAAATTTTATCACCTTTGTCTTCTTTTGACATATTTTTTTAACACATCAAAAAGTCATAAAAGTCATATTCAAAAATGAAGTAGCCACGCAAGTGCAATTTTAGGCCATAGTGAAGAAATATTTTTGTTTCACGTCCAAGGGCCTAATAGGAAAATTATACAGAAAAATGACCTCCATTTCAAATAAATCTAAGCAAATGTTTTTGATCATCAACATACTTTTTTTCAGGGCATAAAATATAAAATCGGGGCTATCTATGATAAGGAAAAAATATTGGGTTTTTTCTTTTTTTTTTAATTTTTGCTTTATTTTGGGGGGTCCCTGTTTTGCTTTCCTTCCTCAATTGGATCAAGTAAGTCGCAGTTGATCATTTGTGTTTGATACGAGAGAGTTCCTTTCAGGCGATTTTCCTGACTGAAAACAAAATATGTTTCTATTGCCTGACAGACATTCGATGAAAAAACGATTAAAAATGTAAAAAAAATGTTTTTCAGAAAAAACAGATGTCTCCCCCCTCCCTCTAAGTTTCTTTGACGATGTGAAACCTTTGAGTCATGGACCATACCATACTAAAACATGAAAGTGATTCATTATATTGTTTGAGGTAAAGCCCAAACATGATTAACATATACCATTTCGTTATAAGCATATTTAGTGAAATTGACTTTGGTAACGTGACCTTGGATATAGGTGATCTGAAACCTGCATTGTATGAATCATGAACAACAAAAAACTGAATTAGTGATTGGACGGTTCAAAATATAAAGCCTAAACATGATAAGCATAGACAATTTCAGCCTGGACATGATTAGCATATACAATTTCATTACCAAAATAAGAAGTGACCTTAATCATGTGACCTTAGGACAATGTGATAAGAAACATTTAGTCCTGAGCAACAACATACTAAAATATGAAAACAATTATAAGATGGGTTCAGGAGATATAGCCCAGACAAGACTAGTACATACAATTTCATTAAAAAGAACTAAATGATTTTGACCTTAAGCACATGACCTTGGGTCAAGATGATAAGAAACCCTCCAATCCTGAGCAACAGCATACTAAAGTATCAGAGTGATCCAGTATAAGATTCCACAGATATAGCCCAGACTCAATAGCATTTATAAATTCATCAAAAAATGTAAAACTTGACCTTGACCTTCGTCATATGACCTATGATCAAGGTGGTATGAAACTTTTGGGTCATCAGCACCATCATACTAAATATGAAGTGATCCTATCACGGTTCAAAAGATTAAGTCTTGACATAATATACATAACAAATACAATTTCATTTGAAAGATACTAATTGACCTTGACCTTGGTCGCATGAGTCAACGTGATGTGAAACCTTCGGGTCATAAGGAACAACATACTATAATATAAAAGTGATCCGGCAAACAGTTCAAGAGTATTATTTAGCCCTGACCGGAATGTATTCATAATTTCATTAAAATGCACTAAATGACCTTGGGTAAAGGTGATGTGAAACCTTTGGGTCATAAGGAACAACATAATAAAATACGAAAGTGATCGGGTAAACGGTTCAAGAGATATAGCCCAGACAGGAATGTATGCATAATTTCATTAAAAATGCACTAAGTGACCTTGACCACATGACCTCGGGTCAAGGTGATGAGTAACCTATGGGTCATAAGAAACAACATACTACAATATGAAAGTGATCGTGCATATGATTAAAGAGATAAAGTCCGGACAGGAATGCATGTACAATTTCATTCAAAATGTACTATGTGACCTTGACCTTGGTCACATGACCTTGGGTTAACGTGATGTAAACCTTCAGGTCATAGGCAACTTACAGCATACTAAAATATGAAAGTGATCCGGCAAACGGTTCAAGAGTATTAGCCCTGACAGGAATGTATTCATAATTTCATTAAAATGGACTAAGTGACCTTGACCTTGGTCACATGACCTTGGGTCAAGGTTATGTGTAACCTTCAGGTCAAAAGGAACAACATACTAAAATATGAAAGTGATTCAGCAAATGATTCAAGAGATATAACCCGGACAAAATTGCATGTACAATTTCATTAAAAGTGCAAAAAGTGACCTTGACCTTGGTCACATGACCTTGGGTCAAGGTGATGTGAAACCTTCGGGTCATAAGCAACAAAATACTAAAATATGAAAGTGATCCGGCAAACGGTACAAGAGATATAGCCCGGACAGGAATGTATGCATAATTTCATTAAAAATGCACTACGTGACCTTGACCTTTGTCACATGACCTTGGGTCAAGGTGATGTGAAACCTTCGGGTCATACGCAACAGCATACTAAAATATGAAAGTGGTCGGGGAAACGGTTCAGGAGTTATAGCCCGGACACGATGTGTGACAGACGGACAGACAGACAGACGGAAAGACAGACAGACGGACGACAAATCCAAAACCAATATGTCTCCTCCCGTTGGGGGGAGACATAATCAGCAAGAAGCCAAAGTGGATCACTTCACTCATCTGAGAATCCTTTGCACTCTTACTAAATGTATCTTAATAAAAACAAGATTTATCATTCCAATTTATAACCAGCAAGTAAAGGGAGTATGTTTGAATTGTTGAATTGTTGAATTTTTAGATAAGATATGCAGAGGGAGGGGGTACTCCTGATTTATATTAGCCTTTGATGATACCAACTGTTGGCGGATCCGAACAGCAAACTTGTGGGGGATATCCCTAGTACTAAATATCATCAAATTTTTTAAATCTCTCCTGTAGATTTGAGGAAATATGAAATTTTACGACAGACGTCAGACGACTATGATATTAGCTTATTCGAGCCCGTGACGTTTTGTAGTTAAAAGTACCGAAAACTTTTATGTATTCAAAAGATGATATCATGGTGTATATTTTTTTTTATAACTAATGTGAAATTTCAATACTAAATTGACGAAAAGTCAACTGAAAAGTTAGTTGAAAGAGTGTATACATGTATTTCTTAGCAATTACAGGCAAATGAATGATCGCTCATTCTAAAAGTAGGTCAACCTCAAGTTCAAAGACATTGTTCAACTCAAGCTTTTCATTATTTTTTAGTGATGATGCTTTAGAGAGAGAACTTTTGAGCGAAAAAGGATATTTGGTTTGCGAATCTGCTCTTCTGACCTTGATCCGGAATCAGAGATGTAGAGAAAGTTCGTGTGGTAAACATGTAATCCCAGAGATGATTAAGAAAACAGACATTCCAAGTGGAATAAAATACACATTCAGTTGTGGTGTAAGTAATAACTTGGCAAATATATATATTCCGTGTAAATGTACATAATATAAGTTATTACGGTTTCAGACAGGTAATATGGTCTGATATACCTTGTCTGGAGTTTATATTCCCCGAGCCGAAGGCGAAATTAAATTTACAGGATCTGAAAAAAAATATAGGATCTGAAGCGAGAGGAAAATTCAAAACGTTTTAACGTTTTTATGGGAAAAGCTTGCTATGACGTCAAGAAACAATAGGGTATCCGTGATGTCACAAAGTTCAATATTTACGGCTAAACAACCAATGAGATTTCTAGAAATTTATATGCAATTTTGCAGTGTGTCAAAGATATGTATTTCGAAAAAGAACCCATAAACTTTGTTTATATTAAAATCTTATCCATATGAAAGGTAAATGTCGGGACTGAAGCTCTGTTGGCAAGTTCGTGTGAAACTAGTACCTATCGTTATATAACTTACAGAATGGGCATGAATGCAAATGGATGTCATCCTCGTATTATGGTGCAAGATGTTTCGTCCACCAGCTAATTCAAATGGCTATCCTCATAAGTGGTCTGACATTGGAAAGTGTTCATCTCTTTTTCATGAGTATGAACGTCTCTTTTGGATCAAGTACAAACTTCTTTAGCTATCAGAGACTTTATTCGTAAGTAGCAAGCTGCCTTTAAAATATTTGTTTTGACCCATTTGATGACAATGTTTCAAACTTCAATTTTCTATGCAAATTGTCATCTCTTTACAGTAAAAATAATCTCTGCATCAAACTCCAACGTAGACTCCTTTTATTATCTGCATAAATTGTTAAAAAATGATTGAAAGAGAACGGACAGAGAATGATATCAAATAAAATGATGCATTTTTGTATTATCCACAGAGGAGGGATCCAAAGTTACTTTTCACGAAAGCAGGATGAGGCTATCAACAAAATGAAAGACAAAGAATCCATAATCATAGTTGATACCAGATATGATTCCCCAGGTATATATATCTATATATAAAAAGCACGGGAAAGAAATAAACAACAACGTTAATTATTCAGAAAATGTCGGATCGGCCCAAAGGCTAATGCATGTCGCTCGCAGAAAAATAGATATAGACAGCACAAAAATGATGCAAAAGACTCACGTATAGAGACTCGTGACACTAAATAAATTGAATTTCATTCATTCATTTTTTTTTCTCGCTAGTCATTTCCTCGTTTTACTCAATGGTTCCTTTGCTAGCCATCAAGTCAATGCATTGTTACACACTTAATTTTTTGGATTTATTCATTTTTTTCTAAATGTAAGTTCTGATTGTCTCCTGAGGAAGGAGCCGTTGAGCTCCGAAAATTTGAGTTCAATTTATTTAGTGTCGTGAGTCTCTCGCACCATATAAATATAATAAACTGTTCATATACCTGTCTATAAATTGATGTCCAATGTCCCTTTGTCTGTCTGTCTGGATGTCCGCCTGTCTATCTGTCGTCAACATGTTGGTTAAAGTTTCTGATTGAAGCAAAATCTAAGGAATTGTAAGCAGTAGAAACTTTATATTGTACATGTAGGTTGCCCATGTCAAGACCTTTCAATTTATGCCGTAATATTTGACATAGTCACCTTGACCTTTGACCTACTTAAAAGATTTCTGTTAAAGTTTTTGGTTGCAAAATCTAGAGAACTTTATACGCTGTACACAGTAGAAACATAATATTAATATACAAGTCGGTTGCCTCTGACAAGTTATATAAGGCCTGTTTCGATCGTTCATTTTTATGCCCCCGTAATCGAAGATTCGGGTGGATATAGTTTTTGGTCTGTCTGTCTGTCTGTTTGTCTATTTGTCCGCAAAAGCTGTAACCTTGGCCATAACTTTAGAATGGTAAGTGACAGGGCTTTCATATTTCACATGTGTATTCCTTGTGACAAGACCTTAAATGTTTGACCTTGACCTTGGAGTTTGACCTTATATCGGAAATTTAAACATTAGCCATAACTTTTGAATGGTAAGTGATATGGCTTTCATATTTCAAATATGAATTCAATGTGGCAAGACTTTTCCATGGATACTAAATTTGACCTTGTGACCTTGGTGTCAAATGTGAAACTACTTTTCATCTGTTTTACTGACAAAGATGCCAACGGGGGCATTCGTGTTTCCCAAACACAGATTTTTTTTCATTGAAAATAGAATGGGGGATGGGTACATCTGTTCTATATGTGTACAGCAGCAAATTATAATTAAATGCTCTACATGGAAACATGATAAAAAATAGGTTGAAGGTCAAGTGGGATTACTTTTCTCATCGACACCATTATAATTGCTTTTGCATGAAAATTGAACTAATTAAGGATTCCGACTATTCCGTCGGAATCCTTTCTGTTATTGTATTGTCTTTTCTTTATTCTTATTATTCTTATTAAGGATTCCGACTATTCCGTCGGAATCCTTTCTGTTATTGTATTGTCTTTTCTTTATTCTTATTAAGGATTCCGACTTCCGTCGGAATCCTTTCTGTTATTGTATTGTCTTTTCTTTATTCTTATTATTCTTATTATTATTATTATTCTTACCCCCAAACCAATCCAGAGACTTTACAACAAAGTACCGCATCATATGATAAAAGGGAAAGTATAACGTGAAAGAGCAAATAAAGATCTTCATTTAAAAATTTTTTCTTGTCGAAAAATTCACATATGCCCCCGCTAGAGGTCATCAAAGGTCAAATATTTTAAACCTTATAACTCCTAAACTAACCGTGCGATTTGAACGAAATTTGTTTTATATTGTTCTTTGGGAAATTTGCAAACTTTTATACGCTTACATGCTCGATAAAATATTTACGGTTTTTGCGCTATTTTGAGTTGAAAATGGAACTTTAAATTGGCACAGTGCCAATTTCTACAGTTTTTGAGATTTTGAGTTGAAACTTGGATGGTAGGTTACTTATAGGTAGTCATTGATGATGACCCAGTTTCAAGGTCAAATTATGATTCTCAAGGTCACAACAAACTTTTGCCTATAGAACAAAGAATATTTGACCTTGACACTTCAAACTTCATAAATACAATCATTGATCCAAGCCCTTTCACCTTGACCTAGACCCAAGGTCAAATTCTCATTCTCAAGGTCACAACAAAATTTTTCCTATAGAACAAAGACCATTTGACCTTGAGAGTTCAAACTTGGCGCAAATATTCCTTGCATCAAGTCCTTTCACCTTGACCTTGACCAAAGGTCATTTGTTTGTTTTCAAAGTCACAACAGACTTTTGTTGATAAAATATTGAGCTTTGAATAGATGAAAAGAAATCTTGATGAGAATAAACTAAAATACTTATCATCCATGACCTTGGTTTAAGGTCAAAAAACTTTTTCAAGGTCATAGCAAACATTTACTCTAGTAGGATTGATAGGATTTTGTTCTTAAATATTTATTCTTCACACAAGTAGTACTTCTTATTTGAACTTTACATAGTAAGATAGATAACTCTCTTATTCTTGTTCTCTGTTTCTATTTTTTATCTTAGTAGCATTACTTGTCTGTACTTTCATGCTGTTGTCATTCTCTATTTATAGAAATTTTCTCATTGCTAATTCATTGTGCAATTCTTTTTGGGATAGTAATTTAAAAGGATTCAAAATGGATAGAATAGATCAAGGATTTTAAAGCCTTCCTAAACTTGAAAGGTATTTATCGTCTTTTTCTTCTTTTTTGTCGATAAATAGATAAGAGTCCCAAGTTAGACATAAGCTCTTTTGACTCATTTGCTGAAGTGAATAAGGTACTAATGCAACTATTCTTTTTTTTTTTCATCTTCTTTATTCGGATTTTAACACTTCAGTTCCGAGGAAGGTCTAATAAAGGAGGAATCCGTCTGTTGCTTGCAACAGAAGCCATCTAGTTATTATTATTATTATTATTATTATTATTATTATTCTTACCCCCAGATCGTTCCAGTCACTGTACAAAAAAGTACCACTTCTTATGATAAAACGAAAAGGATCATGTGAAAGAGCATATAAAGATCTTGAGGTAAAAAAATTTTGTCGTCGAAAAGTTCACATATGCCCCCGCTAGAGGTCATCAAAGTTCAAATCTTTAAACTCTTATAACTCCTAAACTAACCGTACGATTTGAACGAAATTTGTTTTAAAATGTTCTTTGGGAAATTTGTAAACTTTTATACGCTTACATACTCGATAAAATATTTACGGTTTTCGCGCTATTCCGAGTTGAAAATGGAACTTTAAATTGACACAGTGCCAATTTCTACCGTTTTTGAGATTTTGAGTTGAAACTTGGATACTAGGTTACTTATAGGTAGTCATTTAATGTTGACCTACTTTCAAGGTCAAATTTTCATTCTCAAGGTCACAACAAACTTTTGCCTGTAGAACAAAGACTATTTGACCTTCAGCGTTCAAACTTCATACATAATATCGTTAAACCAAGCTCTTTCACATTGACCTTGACCCAAGGTCAAATTTTGATTCTCAAGGTCGCAACAAACTTTTGCCTATAGAACAAAGACTATTAGACCTGCAGAGTTCAAACTTCATACATAATATCATTAAACCAAGCTCTTTCACCTTGACCTTGACCCAAGGTCAAATTTTGATTCTCAAGGTCACAACAAACTTTTGCCTATAGAACAAAGACTATTTGACCTTAAGAGATTAAACTTCATACAAATAATTGTTTAGCAATGCTCTTTCACTTTGACCTTGACCCAAGGTCAAATTCTCATTCTCAAGGTCACAGCAACTTTTCCCTACAAAACAAAGAATATTTGACCTTCAGAGTTCATACTTTATACATATCACGCTTTGGCGCAGCTCTTTCACCTTGACCTTGACCCAAGGTCACAACAAACTTTAGTCTATAAAACAAAGACTGTTTGACCTTGACAGTTCAAACTTTACACAAATATTCCTTGCATCAAACTCTTTCAGCATGACCTTGACCCAAGGTCATTTGTTTGATTTCAAGGTCACAACTGACTTTGGTTGATTAGATATTTAGCTTTGCTCAGATTAAGATCAATCTTGATGAGAATAATCACAATACTTAGCTTTCATCCATGACATTGGTTAAAGGTAAAATAATCATTCTTAAGGTCTTAACAATCATTTACTCTTGTAGAATTTACACTTTTTGTCCTATACTATTTATTCTTCACACAAGTAGTCCTTCTTATTTGAACTTAACATAGTATAAGAAAGATAACTCTTTTATTCTTGTTCTCTGTTTCTTTCTTTTTTCTTAGTAGCATTACATATCTGTACTTTCATGTTGTTGTCATTTCCTATTAATAGAAATTATCTCATTGCAAAATCATTGTGCAATTCTGTTTTGAGAAAGTAATTGTAAGGGATTTGATATCCATAAAGCATGGAGTTTAAAGCTTTCGAAAAGATGAAAGGTACTTAATTTCTTTTTCTTCTATTTTGTTGATGAATAGATAAGAGTCCCAAATTAGACATAGGCTCTTTTGACCCATTTGCTAAAGTGAATAAAGTACTTAAGCAACTTTTCTTTTTTCCATCTTCTTTATTCGGATTTTAACACTTCAGTTCCGAGGAAGGTCTAAGAAAGGAGGAATCCGTCTGTTGCTTGCAACAGTAGCCATCTAGTTATTAAGGATTCCGACTATTCCGTCGGAATCCTTTCTGTTATTGTATTGTCTTTTCTTTATTCTTATTATTATTCTTATTATTATTATTATTATTATTATTCTTACCCCCAGATCGTTCCAGTCACTGTACAAAAAAGTACCACTTCTTATGATAAAACGAAAAAGGTCTTGTGAAAGAGCATATAAAGATCTTGAGGTAAAAAAAATTTGTCTTAGAAAAGTTCACATATGCCCCCGCTAGAGGTCATCAAAGGTCAAATCTTTAAACTCTTATAACTCCTAAACTAACCGTACGATTTGAACGAAATTTGTTTTAAAATGTTCTTTGGGAAATTTGTAAACTTTTATACGCTTACATGCTCGATAAAATATTTACGGTTTTCGAGCTATTCCGAGTTGAAAATGGAACTTTAAATTGGCAAAGTGCCAATTTCTACAGTTTTTGAGATTTTGAGTTGAAACTTGGATGGTATGTTACTTATAGGAAGTCATTTAATGTTGACCTACTTTCAAGGTCAAATTTTCATTCTCAAGGTCACAACAAACTTTTGCCTGTAGAACAAAGACTATTTGACCTTCAGAGTTCAAACTTCTTACATAATATCGTTAAACCAAGCTCTTTCATCTTGACCTTGACCCAAGGTCAAATTTTGATTCTCAAGGTCACAACAAACTTTTGCCTTTAGAACAAAGACTATTAGACCTGCAGAGTTCAAACTTCATACATAATATCATTAAACCAAGCTTTATAGGTAGTCATTTAATGTTGACCTACTTTCAAGGTCAAATTTTCATTCTCAAGGTCACAACAAACTTTTACCTGTAGAACAAAGACTATTTGACCTTCAGAGTTCAAACTTCTTACATAATATCGTTAAACCAAGCTCTTTCATCTTGACCTTGACCCAAGGTCAAATTTTGATTCTCAAGGTCACAACAAACTTTTGCCTTTAGAACAAAGACTATTAGACCTGCAGAGTTCAAACTTCATACATAATATCATTAAACCAAGCTTTTTCACCTTGACCTTGACCCAAGGTCAAATTTTGATTCTCAAGGTCACAACAATCTTTTGCCTATAGAACAAAGACAATTTGACCTTAAGAGTTTTAGCTTCATACAAATAATTGTTCAGTCATGCTCTTTCACTTTGACCTGGACCCAAGGTCAAATTCTCATTCTCAAGGTCACAGCATCTTTTCCCTACAAAACAAAGACTATTTGACCTGCAGAGTTCATACTTTATACATATTATGCTTGGGTCCAGCTCTTTCACCTTGACCTTGACCCAAGGTCAAATTCTGATTTTCAAGGTCACAACAAACTTTAGTCAATAAAACAAAGACTGTTTGACCTTGACAGTTCAAACTTTACACAAATAATCCTTGCATCAAACTCTTTCATCATGACCTTGACCCAAGGTCATTTGTTTGATTTCAAGGTCACAACTGACTTTGGTTGATTAGATATTGAGCTTTGCACAGATTAAGATCAATCGTGATAAGAATAACCACAATAATTAGCTTTCATCCATGAGATTGGTTAAAGGCCAAATAATCATTCTCAAGGTCTTAACAATCATTTACTCTTGTAGAATTTACACTTTTTGTCCTATACTATTTATTTTTCACGCAAGTAGTCCTTCTTATTTGAACTTAACATAGTATAAGAAAGATAACTCTTTTATTCTTGTTCTCTGTTTCTTTTTTTTTTTCTTAGTAGCATTACACATCTGAACTTTCATGTTGTTGTCATTTTCTATTAATAGAAATTATCTCGTTGCAAAATCATTGTGCAATTCTGTTTTGAGAAAATAATTGAAAAGGATTTGATATCCATAGAGCATGGAGTTTAAAGCTTTCGTAAAGATAAAAGGTACTTAATTTGTTTTCTTCTGTTTTGTTGATACATAAATAAGAGTCCCAAGTTAGACATAAGCTCTTTTGACCCATTTGCTGAAGTGAATAAGGTACTTAAGCAACTTTTCATTTTTCCATCTTCTTTATTCGGATTTTAACACTTCAGTTCCGAGGAAGGTCTAAGAAAGGAGGAATCCGTCTGTTGCTTGCAACAGTAGCCATCTAGTTATTATTATTATTATTATTATTCTTACCCCCAGATCGATCCAGAGACTGTACAAAAAAGTGCCACTTCTTATGATAAAACGAAAAGCATCATAAGAAAGAGCATATCAAGATCTTGAGGTAAAAAAATTTTGTAGTCAAAATGTTCACATATGCCCCCGCTAGAGGTCATCAAAGTTCAAATCTTTAAACTCTTATAACTCCTAAACTAACTGTACGATTTGAACGAAATTTGTTTTAAAATGTTCTTTGGGAAATTTGCAAACTTTTATACGCTTACATGCTCGATAAAATATTTACGGTTTTCGTGCTATTTTGAGTTGAAAATGGAACTTTAAATTGGCACAGTGCCAATTTCTACAGTTTTTGAGATTTTGAGTTGAAACTTGGATGGTAGGCTACTAATAGGTAGTCATTGATGATGACCTAGTTTCGAGGTCACATTATGATTCTCAAGGTCACAACAAACTTTTGCCTATTGAACAAAGACTATTTGACCTTGACAGTTCAAACTGCAGAAATACAATGACTGAGCCAAGCCCTTTCACTTTGACCTTGGCCCAAGGTCAAATTTTGATTCTCAAGGTCACAACAAACTTTTGCCTATAGAACAAGGACCATTTGACCTTGAGAGTTCAAACTTGGCGCAAATATTCCTTGCATCAAGTCCTTTCACCTTGACCTTGACCCAAGGTCATTTGTTCGATTTCAAGGTCAAAACAGACTTTTGTCGATAAAATATTGAGCTTTGATTAGATTAAGAGGACTCTTGATGAGAATAAATTCAAATGCTTATCTTTTATCCATGACCTTGGTTAAAGGTCAAATTAACTTTTTCAAGGTCATAACAAATATTTACTCTTATAGAATTCACAGGATTTTGTCCTTAACTATTTATTCTTCACACAAGTAGTACCTCTTATTTGAACTTTACATAGTAAGATAGATAACTCTTTTATTCTTGTTCTCTGTTTCTTTCTTTTTTATTCTTAGTAGCATTACATGTTGTTGTCATTTTCTATTAATAGAAATTATCTCATTGCAAATTCATTGTGCAATTCTGTTTTGAGAAAGTCATTGTAAAGGATTAGATATTGATTGTGCATGGAGTTGAAAGCTTTCGTTAACATGAAAGGTATTTATTATTTTTTCTTCTATTTTGTTGATAAATAAATAAGAGTCCCAAATTAGACATAAGCTCTTTTGACTCATTTGCTGAAGTTAATATGGTACTAAAGCAACTATTCTTTTTTCCATCTTCTTTATTCGGATTTTAGCACTTCAGTTCCGAGGAAGGTCTAATAAAGGAGGAATCCGTCTGTTGCTTGCAACAGTAGCCATCTAGTTTGCAAATATATTATTTCATTTATTATTTAAGGGTTTTGTGCGTCCAAAGGAACCACTATTTTTATGGACCACGAGAGCAATCAAATTGTTCATATAGAGGTGGGGCATTCGAAGGAGGCAGGTGGTAGTTCAAAACTTGAGGGATTTTTATTCGAAAAAGGACTTGATTATCTTCTTGAAAATGGAGTAAGAATAAAAGAAGTAGTCACTGATGCAAGTAAAACTCTGATCAGCATACTAGGTAAATGAATAATATCGGTATGAAATTGTAAAATTGCTACAACAAATAATTGAATTGTTAGGGTTAAAGATGAAGGTCATTCATGATCATTTATGAAATGTCAAGGATACTAAAAAAAACACACTTCTGGTTTCAAAATAATTGTGTTCGGGGAGCATTTATCAGTTTTACTGATTTTTTCTTTTTAAAAAGCTTTTTTTGTCATTGATCTGCCTGAAAGAATATATTCATTCTAATATAATTAACTCTTTCTTACAAATGAAAATGTAACAACACCCGAGAGAAACTTTTTTTTTCAAAATATGACCTACTTTTAATTTTAGAGAAGCCAAAGTATATGGGAATTATGCACAGTTTGGACGTGTGGCATAAAGCCAAAAAAATAAATGAAAAAATCGGCTTAGATTCCAAAAGGGCAGAGAACAAAGCATTAAGACCATGGATAAGATTCATCGTTAACCATTTCTGGTGGTGCTGTAAAACAGCCAAAGGCAGCATTACAAAAATAAGAACAAGGTGGTTGTCGCTATTATCACACATCCAAAATATCCATGAATGGACAACAGGTCACTGTCACCATGATGACCATATAGAAGCACCAAATGGATGTTCCTGGCTTCAAGACCAAAGTGCTGCATTCAAATGTTTAAGGTATAAAATAGTAAGATCACTTAATAATGACCCCCCTCTTTCAGAAATGAAATGCAAGTCGTTAGAAAAATGTTATTTGTTGAAATTCAAATGGTTCATCGATAAGTGGTTGATTAATGGCTTATGAAAATTCAGTTTGTTAAAAAGTGCCGATGTTTTATTTTTCAGAAGTCACGTTCAGGATCGATTCTGGCTGTCGTCATTGAAATACTACGTGAACGGAAGGTAATATATTATAAATTTGCACATAACATTTTGAATGATTACCGGCAGTCAAGACTGTCGATATATTGTAATCATTCGTGACCTACTTGCACGGATAAAATAACTCTTGGGCATATGATTGGTCGGCAATTGCAAAAAAAAAAAAAAAAAAAAAAAAAAAAGAAAAATTAATATTCGTCAAGGTTATTCAAATACTGCGCATAAGATTCTTTCATCAGGTCGGCTTAGGAGTCTAGATGACCTGACAAATGAAAGTCATATCGTATCAGTGCATTTTCTTCCGAAATCTTTGCACCGATATATCCTACAGCAATCGCAGATCCTCGGAAATTTCCGTAGATTGAATCGGAAATAACGGAAAAGCCCGAAAACATGTGTTCGATAGGTCTAACTGGAGTAAAGATTCATTTTACGGATCGTTTATTCCAATTTTTCCAACTAGAATTTTACAACATTTAAAGTCAGCGAACTGCCGGCAAACTTTTTGTAAAAGCTAATTCTTGTAATTCTTACAATGAATTCATTCGAAGGAGCAGTACTGTGGTATCGTTACTTTTTTTAGAACAACATGGAGACTGGAGAATTTCAACAGTCACAGCCTGTTGCGATATTGTCCCAAAAGACTGTCCTTCTCGTATGACACCTACAGAGCCAGGAATGAGTTGGCCGTGTTGGACTTCAATGCCCATGTAAACAGAGGGTATAATGATACGTCATGCGGAGAGCCGTCTGTGAGGTCTCAGCAGTCCAGGAGGACCAAAGAATGGGTTGCCTACAGAAATCTAAAAGAAAAGCAGTACTCTTATTTACAAGGTAATATGTCGCAACACCTTGTGAATCAATAAGATAAATGTATATTCGAAAAATAACGAACGCCGAATTATTAATGTTCCAATATATTGAAACTTGTGGAGACAATTATTGACTACATGTATTTATTGATATATAAATATATATTTTTTTCAATATAAGTTAACTCGTTTGCTCTTGAAATTGTCTTTCGATCGTGAAATCCTATCGACATGATTGATGAGCGTTATTGATTACCTCACCATTTATTTTACAGATCTTATGTGTAGCATCATGAGGCAATGTTACGGTCAGTCTGTAAGACGAGCCAAGCTTAGTCAGCAATCAACAGCGCTGTCAATAAAGAACGGAAAACCAAAGACATGTGACATATGGCAGAAGAAAAAATCTAGGCTGCAGTAGAATGTAATAATTTACTATTTCTATAAAGCAAATAAATCAATGGATCTAGTCAATTTAATTATCATCCGCACTATCGTAACCAATATAATTGCCATCAGGGGCGGGAAACTTTTTCCTGATGGCAGAAACCACACATGCTGGTGGACAAACACGGTTTCCCCTCCCAAGCTTACCGTGTTGTCACAGAACGTAAAACCTGTACGCTTGGTTACGGTAATGTTTTGGATCAAATGAGGGTTTATCGTGAAAATGGTCACAGTAATTAAGAACACCAGCAATTTCAACAACCATGGTATCAAGACATAGATTTTTGAAGGTTGATGATTTTGTTATGCATGTATCTTCGTTACAACACACATTCATTCGTTCAGTCTTCATCTCAAAACAAAAGTCACACTGGCACCAATCAGGTCTACGCATATTCCTTCCATCCTCTCCGAATATGACATCATCAAAAGCAAGAGGGTCTCTCTTCATCATCTCCTCGAGTGTTTGTTTAGCTTGCTCCTCTGTCATTGACTTTATTATATCCTGTTAAAAAATATTTTCGTAATTTTCGCCCTTTTCACACACACAGAGAAGAGGGCCAATATATTTTGGAATATAGTTGACAATAATTATTGACAAAAAATTGTCAACTGCATTCAAGAATACATTTGACAATTCGATATAGGACATATGCAAGTAATAATAATATGTACATCTTCAATATTCAGAACGTACAATTTCATTATAAAACAAAAATAAAATATGACATTTATAAAAATTGAAGAAACATTGTCAAAGTCTATATATACATTGTTTCAAAATCAAATTAACTGTATTCTGAAATAAGTTGGCATTGTATTCCAAAATATGTTTGCCAGAGAGGAGCTGAATATTAAACTCCGCAAAAATTGATGTTGTATGTAGTAATGCCCATATCTGTTATTCCGTCTGTCTGTCCATCCTTCCTGCATGTTGTTTCTAGACATGCATGGTCTCACAGCGGGCCCCTCCCCTTTCCATTATTGGGACAAGGCTAATTTTCGTAAGTAACCAAGAATAGTAGAAATGTGAAATATGGTCTGAGTGATAAAGGTGATGGTATTGTGGGCAACTGAATCTATGGATGTATGATTAATATAATTTAATGTGACGTTACTGGAAAGAGCAAGGTTTGTACTATCAATTGACAGATTAAAAATATCTTTTAAAAAACTTGGTTTTGAGGTAAGAGGGGTAAGAAATGGGGTTATTTTGGAGACTTTAAAAAATCATTTTCATTAATATTGTATTCTAAGCTTATTGATTATTGTGTCAAAGAAAATCAAGTAGTAGATTAGCACTTTTATAATACTTTGCAGTCTTGGTGCATGGTTATTTAATGCAAAGAAAAAATAATATTGTAAAACTGTTGCCATAGCAACGATTTTCAGAAAGCCCAAACCTATCCTAAAATTCAATGCTATTCTTGCGACGGGTGCGTTGCGAGACCTAAAGGAATCAATTCATGTTTGGGATATAACTTTCACACCAAGAAATGCAAGTCAACTTCGAAAATGGGTCATGTTGCATAATCACGTAGTTATATGCCCTCCCAAATTCGAAAAAAAAAAATTGTGGATTCTACACATTTAGATAAATACTTTCAAGAGAGGCTATTTTTCTTACAAGTACGTATATTTTTTTACACCAAGGCCTCTTTGAACATCGTCGGAAACCCACGACATCTTTTCCGTCGGAAACCCACGGCACCTTCTCCGCTCTACTACGTAAGATATAATTGCAGGACAATAGACTGTGGGTTTCCGACGATGAGGTATCTTATGCCGATATGGACCAATGTCCTTTGAAACTTTGAAAAATCTAAATTCTAAAGAAAAATATTGCTATGAATATGGCATCTTTTCAAGACCTTGTAATTCTTTTTGGAATAAAAATGTGATATACATATATTATACGACGTGGTGTTTTTCATTGTAAAAACTGACGACAACAAAGGAAACTTTTCGTGTTTGTCATATATATGTACCTTCTTATTTTGTAGTGTAACAGGATCCTGTTGGTCATCAACTTCCTGTACAGATATACGAGGTCGTTTCACCGTCATAGATGGATGGGCTTCCTGTTTAATATTTTGAGACACAATGAGAGAGAAAAAGACTGAAAGAAACGGGGGGGGGGGTATGAGCTTTCTAAAACAATGATATTCTGATATTAAAAAAAATGTATCATTTTTTCTATGGATTATTCTATGAATTATAATATTGTCATATATCACAGTTGTGGATTTCAAATGTCATATCGAAAATGATTATGGCATTGCAAGCGTAGCATCCCCTCAAAACTGCCAACTTTCACACAAAGTACATAAGCGGCACAGGTTCGTGGTGTAGTCTTTGACGGAAGTAGATAATATAAGATTCCGTGGAAGTTGCAAAACTGCATGTCTCCTATGATAATGTTCAGAAGTCCAAACTAACGTTGATATTTGACCTTTGACCGTGAAATTCAATAGGTACAATCCTCTCTCTATGAGGAACATTTGTGAAAGGTTTGATTATTCTTTCTTCCATGCTGTGAGCAAAGATTAAATTCAAAATTGACCTTAAATTTCAAAAGAGTTCATTAATTGTTTCACTTTTCAGACCAATTAATGAAACAAATACGATTGCTTTGTCTACCATGATTTTCACAAAGATGTTAAACTTGAATCTATTGCGGCCTTGACCCATTACCATTGACCTTGAAAATTCATAGAGGCTTTGACCCATTACCATTGACCTTGAACAATCAAAAATTGGTTACAGCCTCGTTCCATAGGGAACATTTGAAAGGTTTAGTGATCCTACAATGATTGTTTTTACATGTATCTCTGTATACTCGCGGATATAAGGGTGATCGTTGTACCTAACCAGTAACCACCCCATCATCTATCGAAGATGTTGGTAGTTTGGCATACAGACACTATGGTACTTTGTCCAACTTGAATGATTTTGCGTCCCAACATCAAGTTCTGGATCCGCACCTGCTCTTGACATTGACAATCAATGAAGCTCAGTTTCAAATGTTTGTATGAAAATTTCTTTGTTTCATGTCCTCTATATTGTTCAAAAGAACTTATGGGGACGAACATTTCTCCAGATTAATTTCATATTGTTTATTTTTTATTACAAATCTGACAACTAAAAATAAAATCACGTCATTGGGAAGGGGGGTGCATCTTATTATCATTACACGTACTTGTACTTTCATACATAATTACGAACACTAGAAAGCTTATATCATCCATGAAGTATTACTTGAGATCTGAGATACACACTCTGTTGGCTTCTTTCATTAATAAGTTTACTTTTCATTTTTCACGTCTCAAAATAGAGAGAGGCATTTCTTTCTTAATTTGTTTATAGTTTTCGTCCTGTCTGTTTGTCCGCAAAAACTTTGACCTTGAACCATAATTTTTTTTTTAATGGTAAGTGATATGGCGTTCGAATGCCCATGTGTGTTCCTTGTAACATCACCTTTCATTCGCTACCAAAACTGTTGAATTTGTGACTTTTACATTTGAAATGGACCTACTTTGAAAAAAAAATTTACCCCTGGCTATAACTATTGAATGGCAAAATTGACAAAAGTGATGGCGCGTTCGTTTTCACGTGTGCTACCTTGTGGTAAGACCTTTTCATGGATACCCAAATTTTGACCTTGTGAACTTGACCTCGGAGTTTGAGCTACTTTTGAAAAACTTGAATCTTGGCCATATCTTTTGAATCATATATAAGTGACTGGGCTTGCATATTTCAATGTATCATTTGTGGCAACATCTTACCATTGGTACCAATTAAAAATAATAATTTCATCCCTCTGACCTTGACTAAATGTAATGTTGAAAATAGCGTTAAATACGGACAAAGATGCCAATGAGGCAATCGACTTTCTCAAACACCTCTTTTTCTATTCATTATAAGATGATGTCATTAGGACTGAATAGTCATGATGTTATTTATTTATATTGGAAGATTTTCAAATAAAAATATCCAGAAAGAAAGTATTACATGTACTATATGACATTCTACTCTAGAAACTTTTTGTGAGTAAGTTTGCATAAACTCGGGCAGTACCAGTTTCGAGTACATATATATATGCTGATTACTATTCCTATAAAACAAATCTTAGCATTTTTTAAAGTGTACTTGATTGTGCTACAGCTGTGAAAAAATTATTTCATGTCTTTTGACACTTGATATTTGAAAAATACTATGGGAAGGAATGCTAAAAGCGAAGTTGGAAAGGTAAGCAAAGCGATACTTGAAACATTTCTATTTCTATAGTAATGTTTTCTTCATGTGACCAAGCCAATATTTTAGGGATCAGAATATTTATTGAAAGAAAGAGAGAAAAACAACAGCAACACCCCCTCCCTTCAGAATCAAAATATGCGTCCCATTACGCACAATAAAATACACACACAGTCGCATGACAGCGATGCTCCATCAAGAAGTAGTACTGAATATCAAGAGCTGCATAATTATACTATTCAAGATGAAATATTGAATTCAAGATGCAGTAATTGCATCATACCTCTTCTCTGACTCTTTTAAACTGACATATTGGGCTTGAACAATTTGTACATCCTGTACCACTACAAATGCATTTCAAGCATTTGCTTTTTCGAGTGCATCCACAGCAATTCTAAAAATGAGAAAAAATAAACATAAAGACAATCTACTGAAATCATAACTTTTTTTTACATCTCACAGTTTGCGTGGGGGTAAAGATCTATAGAATTTAGTGAAATATACAGGACTAAAAAAAATGCATAACAAACGCGGATCTAGACAATTGTACCCCTTCCCCTAGCCCGGGAAAGGGGGGGGGTCGTACATGTAAGGAAGTCCACAACATGATGTTAAAAGGAGAAAACAAAAGATAAATTCAGCACTTTGGAATTTCAGTTATGTCATGCCTCCCCCCGCCCACTTTTTAGATTCGCGCTTCATCTAAGGTTTTGAAGTAATACAGTCTTGGCCAACCCCCCCCCCTATCCCGTCCAGCCCCAATCGCAGCTTTATGTACTAATCTAAACTGCATTCTATTCCCTAATACTGTTATTTTGTGTAATTCATATTTTCATTTAATTTGTCCATTTATATAAGTATTTGATTTAAAACATTTATCATGTTTACTAGAAGAAAAAAAAAACGACACCGGTTCACTCACAAGCAAGTGTTCGTCATATTATTTGGATTTGTAAACATAGCTAACATTTACCGACCGGTATGCATTTTAATTTCCTTTTTTTGTATAATTCAATTAGTGGTTTTATATAAAGTGACTTATTATTAAGTGACTTCTTTATAATATATTTGTCGATGTATTGCCAAAAGATCATGCAGGGAATCTCGTGAATGCATATGTCGACGCGACACTAGGTATTCATTCAAAATTATATGCAAGATATTTGCATGTATGTCTGTAACTGTACGTATTTCATATATCCATAGTATTATTTTTCAGTTTTATGCATTTTCAGAAGTTACTTAGGGTGTTGGACATGGACGATTTGTAGAGGGTAGGGGGGGAGGGGAGGGGGGGGGGTCTGGATATGTCGTAAAATTTGACATGTATAACATATAATCAATGAATACTTTTTGTTAAATTAGTTCTCATTTCATTTTTTCAGTATGCGAAAGTAATTTAATGCATTTATTTACCGGTTCCATTTCAGATCTGTTCCAGTAAATTAATAGCTCGTGCTATCATCGATCGTATGAGAATGACACGGTCCGTGATTCCCCTCGACTGTTTATATACTGCTGCCAGGTGGATGGACATGGATATTGGGTCGTACCTTCATTAGTATTCATACGTCACTGGCAGTTATAGTCTGCTCTGATATAGGGACGAGGATTGTTAGAGTCTATTCCTAACAATCCTCGTCCCTAAAAAAAATTTTCAGAAGGAAGCTTCTTAAAATGTAGGCTTTCAGCTTTAAACTCGATCTTGTACTCAGCGCGTCATTTGTTTTAATGTATTGCATCATTCTTCGCATCAAAATACTTAAAATGACATAGTGAAAATGGAGGATAAATAAAGGTTTTTGTTACAGAGGAATTCGGAGGAACTGATTGAAGTTGTATAGAATTGAGCCTTTTGAAATTTGACAATACCGCATACAATAGAACGTATGAAACAATATACATGCAGTTTACAAAATAATTCTTGATTTGAAAGACTCTTTTCAACAACGTATAAAAGATCAATGAAAATATCGTAAAAATACATTCTGCGCCATTATGAATATTGATATGTTTGTAATGAAATGAGTAGTTCAGTATACCATATAAGCATTTCTATAAATGCTGCCTCAATAAAAATGCTAGAGGCCCTAATAGAAGCGATTAATTCTGTCCATGACAAAAACATTGCATGCCATAGGGATAAAAGAACAGGTATGTATTTAAGATATTTTTTGTTGATTTAATGCGCATGATTTAATGGATACTACTCGTGAAGGAACACTCAGATTCAAACAAAAAGTATACCAAAAACGATATCATCCGGATTCTTGAGTCTTTTTTTTTACACCATTTTGTGGTGTTTGAAGGACTGCAGCAAAATGCTGACATCCAAAAAGGTACAAATTGTGTCCCACTGCTTGCGGACTTATTCATATATTCATACGAAGCTGACTTCATCCAGACTTCGCTAGCTGACTTCATCCAGACCTCGCGTTCGACTAGAGGGAAGCACGTCGCATCTCAGTTCAATTTTTCCTAGATGACGCCTTGTTCATCAATTATCCGAACTTTCGACGGCGGGTGCGGCTAGCCAACAGGGGATGCTTACTCCTCCCGGGCACCTGGTCCCACCTCTAGCTTGCTAGGGGTCCGTCGATGCTTAATTTTGTTCTCTATTGTGAGTGCTGTTGAGATTTTCGTCAGGATCTTCTTTAACTCATTTAAGGATCATCTACGTGAAATCTATCCTCTTGAACTTAAGATCAAGGAAACAACCGAGAGCGACATTTCCGCTTCGTACTTTGATAAAATTCTATCTTTCGAGGAAAACGATCATTTGAATATCTCACTGTATGACTAGCGAGATGGTTTCAGCTTCCACATAACTAACATCCCTTTCATGTGTAGTAACATTCCGACTTCTCCTCCTTTGGGGTTTTGCTGTTGGTGCTGCAGCTAGGTGTAATGAGACCCCCTCTTTTCTTTTATATGTTCCATAACGTTTTAAATATGACTAATTTATAGATACCTAATGTTACAAAGAAGTTCTAATGATCAGATGGAATTTCAATGAATTGTGTCGTATGAAACTGAAAATGCAATGAATATTCATTGAACATGAACATGGAGCAGGTACAAAATTATGTGCAATACGTGATCAATGCTTGTTTGATTTTCAACAATAAAAATTACGTTATTTAGTATCATCTATCTAATCTCAAATGTATGCACTGAAGTTACTATTTTGGTGCATTTAAATACATTATGCCTCATCAGGAAAAAGGTTTTCTGACATTTTGTACCTCATCATCTACATTTCCAATCTTTCTAAGCAAACATTGCATCAACATTTTTCACTACGACCAATTGAACTTAGTGCACCGAACTGCGCAGCTACAGGTATTCGGAATTCATGATTAGTATTATATTTAACGTTGACGTTACGTACATAACCTCAGAAAGTGCATGTATTTTAGATATTGTGATATTTTCGTATGAGAATATAGACGGCAGGTGCGGTTAGCCAACAGGGGATGCTTACTCCCAGGCACCTGGCCCTTCCTCTAGTTTGCTAGGGGTCCGACGATGCTCAATTTGCTGCTCTATTATGAGTGCTTTTGAGATTATTGTCAGGATCTTCTTTAACTCATATGATCATAGGTCTATTACCATGTGTTCTCCAAAAATTCTCAAATTACCGAATATGGTCATTTTATAAGTGGGGGCGTGTAGCCATATCAACATAGAGAGGAATCCAGGGACGGATTTTCAGAACGTTACACATTTGTAATTTGTTACCAATCATCCACAAGACTATACCACTTTACTTACATATATCATGTTAATAATTAATAAATGAATCTCAAAAAGTCGAAATTCAAGAGCATTATCCTAGGAACTTTAAATTGTTTAATTAGGGTACTTATTTTGAGGCGGCTCGGCATGTGAAAATGGTTACCCGAAAGAACTCTTGTTCGAAAGGACCCTAAAAAGAATAATAAGGGTATGGGACAGTGTACTCAAAATGTCTGTAGACATAGAATCATAGAAGCACTGTTATAATTAAGGTAAATTATTGTGATATTCATGAATTCTTCTGGGGTGAAGTGCATGAATCATAACGTTTGCTAGTGTTAAAATATAAGTGTAATATTTGGTCAAAGAAGGGGAAATGTAGATATTGAGGTAGATAATACTTCGGTGTAAAGTATATGCATATACTTTTAAAAAGTCTTTGATTCAGTGTAAGGAAAGATTTTCAATGATACACTGCATGAAATCAAATATGGCGAATAATATTTTGTCAATACCCTTCAATGTCTGTAAACATAGAATCATAATCAATGTGAAACAGATTGAATAAAGCAAAAAAGAATATTCTTGGCTCTGTCTACAGTATATACTTTGAATTTCCTCTTACAAATCATGAGCTGCTCCAAAATTTGTGTGTATTCAGAGGCGTATTTAAGTGGAAAATATGGCCAAAAATCGTAAGACGGTCGGCGTAAGAAGCTTAATTCTAAACAAAACAAAAAAAAACTTCATGCTTGAGAATTTGCTAAATACACGAGCTATTCATTTTGAAAGATATCCCTTCATATTGAAATAAATAATGACAATTTGTACAAATATATCTCGAGTCAGTGCAGAAAAACATAGATTTAAGAGAACTATTTTCATTAAAACTAACAGTAGCTATGCATACCTAGTGGCTGAAAATTATCAATATTGAAATGTATTTTTAAAGACTATACCGTTATTGTCAGAAAATCGTTTAGAAATACATAATTGCAGTGCGTAGGTACATCGAATACATTTCCGAAAACCTTTTAATTCATGCATGTTAATTAATATGACAGAATTCCACTGAAGAGATTTAACCAAAGGGTAATATGATTACCTTCTGTTTGTAAATGTGTACAACTCTGATGCTTCGTTGTCTTTATGAAGCTATCGCGACCTAGGGGTTGTCTAAGAATGTCAATCTGCCGATAGAAACTATTCTATTTATATAAATATTGCATTGGTTATAAGAATAGAATTAACTAATTTTCCAATACAGGAAATCATCGTTCATTCTTACACATCGTAGAATCATATCTCAGTTTGATGTGTTTGATTTATCAAATGTAAGTTTATTTTTTTAACGATGAATTAAAATTCAATTTACTCATGTAAGATTTTCATTATATTTGTCTGGATTGCAGTCATTCAGCTTACATTTCTAAAGAGACTCTATGTTATATATCAAAAGAAAGAAAGCACAAAGTATCTCTATGACAAGCATTTTGCTTGTTTTAGAATATATTTGTTCTTGTGGAGCTGCCCAAACCATGATGGATATTGTGTTTCCATATTGTTTCAAATTATAAGCACTCATTTTACATTTTGAACGTTCATAGCGTACAGTTTAATATCTGATATGTGTGAAAAGTGTGATAATAGGTTACCACTTAAAGTATTTTATGTCGATCAATGTGTTTGTGAATTCATGTGAACACATTAAGAAATTGTGTTTAATTTCCATTCTAGTAAATTTGAAACACACCAAAGGAGTCATTCAAAGGTTAAACTGATAAAACTAATATTAAAGTGAAATCATCGTCAACAAATGTTAAAAGTCCTTCCGATAAAGGAAGTTAAACACAGGCACGATTCCAATAGCAAAGGACCTAGCTATACATGTTGTTGTGTTTCTATTTGGACTAAGAGACCAGGACTGCAATTTTAAAACTTTATACTTAAAGAGGATCGCACTCAGATATTCCATTGACTCTTTGTTATTGTTTGCCAATACAGGCGGCATATTAAGTAAAATAAGAGTTCTTTATGATTTTTATTATGCTAGTCCACTTCCTCACAATGTTTTACCACTACTCTGATACAAGAATTGAAAATGAGGATCAAGCTCTAATGATTATTTTTAATATTTTAATTGCTATGCACAATTGAATATAGGCAGAGACTTCAACATATTTGTTATTTTGGTTCTCGTCTTAAATGTGATTTATGTTTGGTATTGTTGCATTTTCGAACAGCCGTATAAAGTTCCAGTATAAAAGAAAGGGGGGAGAGGTATTATATATGACAATTTGGTTATATCACATTCTGTTATTGTTTGGATCTCACGCAACTAATGGAATTTCTTTGAATCAAAAGGATATTTCCTTCTAGATTTATCTCTTTTGGGCCATCTACTTTCCTTTATATCTTTTTATCAGTTGTCTTTCTCATAACGTAAGTATTATCTTAGTTTCTTGTTTTGTAGAAAACTGCTTGTTTACTTAAATTTTATGCTATTAGGCTTAAGATTTTAATCTACGCTTTTCTTTGAAGCATTTTTAATCATACAATTATGAACGACATTGAAGAATTAGATTGTTCATTTTGTACTTGAAAAAGAAAGTAGATCTTTACTTGCACATGTGTAGATACAAAATGAATTAAATAGCAATGTAGTAAACATAATATGTGGCCTATCATCCCTAATTGTGATTCTATAACTCAATAACAATACCTGATGCATTTTATCCTTACAGAAATTTGCTTCCGATGCGCCACATAATTCAAGGGTCATTGTTTTTTTCCCCTAAAATGTGCGTTTAAAATACGATATTTAAGAGAAAAGTCAAAACTGACACAACTCCCTTCATATAATTCCCCTCCAGATGCATGCATATCCGACATTCATTTCATGCAAAAGCAGTAAACTGTATATATATTGCGAATGTCGCAAGGTAAACCAAACACCAAAGACGCCATAAAAACACGAAATACTACACATGAACCAATGAGACCAATGGAAAACCCGAATCAACGATGCGTCATGTTTGTTACAAATGGTGTGGTTATCCTAATTCCGTGCACAAAACCCTGCCACTTGTCCGGTAAGAAAGAGGTCTCGAAGAACGCATCATTCTTGTGTATGATAGCCATCTATAAAAGTTAGATGACGTAACAAACAAAACACCAAAAAAATAGAAATGAATATTAGATAAATATTTAATTTCATATCATACATATCCGTACTCAAAGTACTCAATAACGTGTTTTTGTGCCCATGCACTGTCAAATATGATTGATATAAATTATGTGATTGGCTGATACAATTATGTAAAAGACGGTGCATTTATGCATTCGACACTGTATATATTTCTTATCTTTGAAATATAGGTCGGCTTCTATTAAGAAGTAACAGACCCTTATCCAAGGTGATACGTACCGCATGCAAAGATATAGATATTAAAAATGCAACAATTCTTTAGCATGTATTCGTCTGTATCAATATTTGCGTACCATGTGACATTATTTATTACATTCATATCTACTAGATTTTATAGCATGCATTCATTTAAATACACACTGAATAAAAAAACCCTATCCAATTTTATTACGGACTCAATACAGATTTCCGCCATATACATGTGCAGATCGTGAAGAAGTAGGTAGCAATTTCTAACCGGGAAATTCTCAAGCGTGTTACGTCCGAATTTGCATGGACAAGTTTTATTTGTCGAGTTTAACGAGAAGTGAAGAAGGACCTTTATAATTCAGATTTTTAAAACTAACGAGAAATAGATTTGAAATACAAACAAAAATAGGTGATATTCATATACTCGAAATTTGCAAACTTGCTCGATGCTAGTTCATTATCGAGGACGAATTTTGAATAGGACAAAGCTGTTATCGATTTCATAATTACATGTACAAGAAAAAAGTTCTAAAACTGAATCATTTTTTTCTGAACTAAAACTGGTTCGTATAAAGTGAAGAAGAAAGGTAGCGAACATGAAGCCGATTTCAAAAGATTTAACAATTTTGTTTATAATGGCTGTTAGTGGATACAAAGATGAAGATTGTGATTTCAACACTGTCTACACAGCGAGAATTACTCTTGGATATGTAATTGATATAATACCTAACTTATATATTATACATACCCTGATTGCTTTAGAAAGAAGAGAGAAGATTGGATTTTGTAGCATATTCATGTCAACGATTATGCTTATACACTTTATCACCATGTTTTCTTATGGCATTATATCAGGCGCCAGCTTAGAAGATCGTCATCTAGCTATGATGGGAATCTTTAAGTTCGTTTCATGCCTAAACTGCTGCACACAGTTACAGCCCCGTGAACATGGTAACCATGTAAGAAAAATTGTCGGTTTTGATTTTGCATTAAGCGCTTCTCATATTTTGCTTCATTGCGTCTTACTTCCCTTTGTCATGAGTGTTTTACAAGAATTCAAATTATCATGATTACGTCCTTAAAGAGGATGAAACTTTTAAAAAAGGTTCATCCCAGGAACTGATTAAATTTGCATAGAATTGGGCCTTTTTAAGCTGAATGTTCAATAGAAAATAGGAAATATGAAATACTCACAAAAACAAAGGCTCGCAGATGGATACATGCTGAAAAAATGCATTGACAGTCACTTTAAAGAATATATATATAAATCATTAAAGATATCGTAAAACTACATGTTGTACCGCTTTCAGTATTATGTTATGTGTGAATTGTAAAGTAAAAAGTTCAGTGTATCATATGAGAATTCAATAAATTATCCTTTATCAGTAATGATAGAGGCACTAACAGAGCGATCAAAATAGTGAATAAATAAAGAAAAACATTCTAAACAGCTGAACATAATAAACCTCATGCCAAAGAGGTAGCTAAAAAGAAGAGTTTTGAACTTACTTAGAGATATTCCCCTTCCCGTTTTGAAATAATTCAGAAATAGGTTCCAGAGAATTCACAAAATATATTCATTATCAAGCTTGTGCAGAAACACTGAAAACTAGCTGAACAATTTCCTTTGGGATAGTAATCATAATATTCCACCAGCAGCGATACAATATAGTGGTTGAAATCATCAGTAAGATAATTAATTGTGTTCTAAATCGTTTCACTCGAACGAACATAAATCATTTATATTTGTGAATTAAACAAACACATTTCTTGGGTAGGGGGCGAAACGCTCAATCTCTTTAATCTTATTTATGTGCATACATCAAATCGCGATGCGACATTGATAATGATTAATAACATAAATATGTAATGGGTGGGTGGATGGGCAGCAACTTATCAAGCCTTTCATATTTAGAATTATTATAATCTTAGATGATCTAAAGGAATAAGGAGGGTTTACTGCTTTTATTATTATTTTTTTTCTCATTTACTCATAACCATAAAAAACCCGTCATAATCATCAACCGCCTTTTATATCGTGAATATGATTCAAATGTCACTAGACGGACACTAGGCTTGGTACTTGACCAATATATAGTCTTGTAACAGCGCATTTTACTCTGACTGACTGTGACGACGAAACTCCATGACGCGCCCTGCCCAAACCTCTTTAGAGAAGACAGGGCCCCGACCATCTGTCCTCTCTGAATGTCAGTCGGACTCCTCGGGTGATTACATACATGAGCTCGCTACAGCCGGCAGAGCACGGACTGTATTACGCATGCCCTCTTTTTATATCCATTTACATATTCATCTGTGTCTCTGGGGCCTCTGCGTTTCGCGGTCTTGTTTGTGTGATGTCATCTTACAATGAGGAGGTTGTTTTACACCACAATTGTACGTTCTTCGAGACCTCTGGGTAATTGGAGAAGTGAGAGGGTTGTGCGCACGTAATCCAGGATAACCACACCATTTGCTACTTGCGTGACAGATGGCCGTCCAAAGTCGGCACCGGTTACCCATTGGTCTCGTCGGTTTATGTGTAGTCTTTTGTGTTTGATGTTTAAACGTCGTGTGTCTCTTTTCCGTCTCGTGCTGTACTCGTCTTTTGTATTTTTGCATCGGGTGTTTTGGTGTTTTACTGTTGATGCTGCAACGGGGTCTTGTTGGAGATCTCCTCCCTTCCTTTTACAGTGCACTACGTTTTTTAAAGCCATGGTCTATTAAGGTCGTCCGTTTTTTTCCTCCAGGTCTGCTATTTCAAATTTGACTTGATACGTTTTGAAACGTTCCGATCCAGGTTTATCACGTTTCATTGGTTTTTTTATCAGGCCGATAACGGTTTATCGTGAATGCCGAGATGGGGAGACACAAAAAGCTGCAAAACATCGGGACTTTTTTAATTTTTGTGCGACTTGGTGAGCCATGCCAGTATGCTGTTAAATATGAATTTAACTATGGCGCCACGTAACCAAAAATTATTGATCGTGATAAAATGGCTGATACATTCCTAACCTCAGCGTTAAAAACGTTGCATACCCGGCTAAATGCGCAGCTACCCTAAAACAGCCACAGCTAAATGGTAACTAAATGTAACAGACCGTAAAACAACTTCATAGGATCGAAAGCTACTGAGTAAAACTGCTGCTTCTCGTACCGCTAAGAACACTATCCCAAATTCTGTTTTGATCAGATTTAATTATCAGATTTCTTTGTCTTCACACTTCGTTTTACAACGATGTACATGTATAGAGTGGATGATCTGTGCACTGGATACCGTGGCAAATATTTTGACAGGTTCAACATTTGTCCCAGTAGGGGTTACTTGTCAATCCCGACAATGAGTTAAAGAAGATCCTGACGATAATCTCCACAGCACTCACAATAGAGCACCAAATTGAGCATCGACGGACCCCTAGCAAGCTAGAGGTGGGACCAGGTGCCCGGGAGGAGTAAGCATCCCCTGTTGGCTAGCCGCACCCGCCGTTGATGTTCATGCAAGAAATTAAAAACAATATATAAAATACATGCATTGCAAATTACAAATTACAATTGTCGATCCCGTTTCCTATGTCGTCTCCCAAGGTGGCTTGAAACGGGACTGTCGTGGTCACCTGCATTATTTTCTAAACTCATTCAAGTATCCTTTGAGCTAACACTGATTTACTATCCGAAATACATGTCTAGCACTTGTGAAATGATTAGATCAAACAGGCTCTTCATTTTAAGGTTTTAAGAGATGACGATCAAAATATTATGTTTTTCTATTTTTCGGTAAGAGAAGCAATTAACACAATTTTTAATTATTCTAATCTGAGGATTATCTCCCTCTATGCTTGACTCAGCTCTTATCTGCCTTTTACGATCCTTTTTGGATCATTGTTACATTTCATTTCTTTTAAAATTAGTAAGATTTTATGTGTGTTTGCCTACGATATCACTTATCAGACATTAATGCATCACATGATAAATCCTTGGAATTCTATTGGTTATGCACGCGGAGACTATGAGAGAATAGTGCCCGACGACCGGGCATTATTGCTTTTTGCTTTACAGAGTTACGTCACTTGGAGAGTAACGCGATATGATGTAGGTGTCGCCACTTCTTAAAAAAACTTGCTATCGAGGTCATTTTAACAATGACGTCATAGTAACTTAGCTACGGTACGTATCAACAGAGCGTTAGCAACGGAGTTTTAAACAATTTTAAACGTCATTGAAGCGTGAAAAACTTGAATGTAAATATATATAATAACTGTCTTTGTAAATGTGATTATACTGTGATAACCTACAATAGATCCTGGAATCATGTTCCTAGATCCATTGTAGATATAACAGTATAATCACATTCCAAAAGACATTCACTCTATAATCATTTGTTTAAATGAGTTAAAGAAGATCCTGACAATAATCTCAACAGAACTCACAATAAAGCACAAAACTGAGCATCGACGGAATCCTAGCAAACTAGAGGTGGGACTAGATGCCTGGGAGGAGGAATCATATCCTGTTGGGCTAGCCGCACCCGCCGTCGATGTTCACGCATCAAAATGATAACAATATCTTAAATACATGCACTGTCTGAGGTTATGTCTATATAGAAAGTACTATGGCGACCATGTCGGGGAAAACTATTCAAAATACTTACTGTCACACCCCTCGCGGGGAATTTTACGAGCTCCACTTGGCAAAGGGCATAAGTGTAACACAAATGAGCTAAAGAAGATACTGACGATAATTTCAACAGCACTCACAATAGAGCACAAAATTGAACATCGACGGTTGAATGCTATCTTATGTATCAACTGTTCGGTACATATCAATATCGGTTTCATACCAAATTGAGTATTATCTTGGATGCATATCATAGTGTAAAATACCTCTGTTTGTATCATTTGTGAATAGGTAAGATGTTCAAATTCGTACTTTAAAATGTAAATCGATGAGTCGTAGTTTCTTTTACTTTAAGGAAAAGCATATCTAGTATTTAATCTTTTTAGATATCCATTTCTTAGCCAAAATATATTTTCAAGTAATTTTAATTTTCTATACGATATGTTTTAGTATCTTGATTATGATGTTACAATACTGTGAGGAGTCTTTCTTGTGTGTCTTGTGAGGACTTCTTGTGTCCGGATAAGTTGGTTGGTTATGTGCTCGTAAAAGGCACTAACCGCTTTATACAGAGTGAAAAGCCCTATACGGGATACATGCTGGTCCCCCTCCTTAAATGTGGTGTCTTTTTTGTTTCAGGGAAAACTCTTACCCTTTACTCTCTTGATACTCTGCTTAGGTTCGCGACAGAATAATGTGATGTTATTGTTCTTAATGCCAATGTTTTTTTTTTCTAATTATGCTACGATCGTTTTTTATTCAAATATATTTTAATTAGTTCGCAATTGTTTGTCGTTGGTTTTTAACTTGATATGGGTCAAGGGGCCGAACATTTATGCACTTGAGTAATTGTATTTTTATTCTTAATTCAAAGGGAAACACTCACTTAGGAATATTACTCTGCAACGAGTCATGTACCATAATGAGTAAAAGTTGTCTTTGTTTGTCCAAACTACACTTATGAAATATCTCTTTTATGATATCTTAATCGATTTTCGATCTATCGAATCCCTCTGACAGGTGAATACGAACGGCCTCATCAAAATGAAATCTTTTCACACCTTTATTCGATTTTTTTCTTCCTTGTAAAAGTTTTTATTCAAGTGTATAATTTGACCATGAAATGATTTATTTCATTTGTGAATCTTCTCATAATAAAGTTATCTTATATTTCTAATAAAGCTCATGGACTTGTTTTCTTCTTTTATTGTAAACAATAATACGGAAATGTTAATTGTAATTTCATGTAAGAACTGATTTGCTGCAATTGTAATTACGATCTTTATTTGTCATATGCATGCATACAGAAAAACGCTGACTCTCCCCGGGGCACTTCAGATTATTGTTTATATCGTTAATTCCAACTGTTCCAATGGGAATTTTGATTATGTTGCTTTCCTTTTTCGACATTGAGACTGAATAACTAAAATTTTTGGTACTTCTTCAATGTTTGCGTGCACATAAAGAAAATAGAAGCGTTTCAACTCGAAACTTTCTTGACGAACTTTTCGAACCGACTTTTATGTACCAGATACGTGTGCCGGGTGGTAAAGCCTGATGTTATAAGAGGCATGTGTGGAAAAGATGGTTGAAATAATTCCAGTTTTTGTTGAATTATTATCAATTAGCAAGGAGGGGATATAACCAATACTCAGTTGCAGCATCCACAGCAAAACATTGAAACACCCAAATGCCCAATCAGTCACGTATCTTGCCAATTGTGTGGTACTTGGACAGTAAGTGTTTTGAATATTTTTCCCTGACATGGTCGCCATAACACTTTCTATATAGACACAACCTCAGACAGTGCATGCATTTTATATATTGTTTTCTTTTTCGTGCATGAACATCGACGGCGGATGCGGCTAGCCAACAGGGGATGCTTACTCCTCCCGGGCACCTGCTTGCAAGGGGTCCGTCGAAGCTCAATTTTGTGCTCTATTGTGAGTGCTATTGAGATTATCGTCAGGATCTTCTTTAACTCATTGTCCACGCACGATCCTCCTCATTGTGAGGAGACCACACGAACAAGGCAGCAGAACGCTGGGGACTCCAAACACATAGATAGATATGTAAATGAATATCAAATCATTGAACTACACATTCAACAAATAGTGCATGCACGAGGAGTCCGGCCAATAATCAGAGAGGACTGGTGGCCGATATTTCTTTATCGAGGTTTGTACAGTGATTGTCATTGAGTTCAAAATAAAACTATACCGAAGTACTGATAAAAACTATGTTCATCAATATGTTTTGCATACTTGGATGGCAACACAAGAAGTAGGAATACGAAATTTATTCAATTTGAAGACGTTTAACATTTATACCACTTTGTGAGTGTCACTGCTGGTGGACCAGGAGTCCCCGAGGGCACATGTAGCCAAGTTCGATCAATTTCGGTTGATCGTTTCTTCAACGCAATCTTAAATTTCTGTTATCAAAATTTCTTGAAATTTCTAAAAAGTGGGTCCTGCAGCATCATATCCCACCCATCCTGCTACGTTTTTCGGTACGCTTTTTCGACATAGTAACTTTCATACTTTTTTGGCATATTACATTTTTTAGATTTGAGGATCACTGACGAGGTTTAAATACCCGACACGTGCATGTCTGGTCCATGCTGCCAATTTATCTGTCCTTAAATGATGCTATTCAATTTGAAGACGTTTAACATTCACAATATATGTAGAACATTTCCCGCAATTATTATTTCAAAGGTTTTTTTTCTCTAAATATTAGGTTTATGTATCGCATAACCATCATATCCTTAAAAATTAACTGGGGACTGTTTAAATAGATATAAAAAAGTCGGCAACAGAATGTAAAGTATCACTCCTGTCTGATTCATGAGCAGTCCCGTCCTAAAGAATGTTCTTCGTTTTTTCGATAACATATATATAATGTTCAGAATTTCAAAATATATTGTGAAAATTTCGGATCCATTATTTTGTACTTCTAAAAGCTGAAATAATTAGCAAAATGCTAATAATAGTGGATAATTAATCCATTCTGTGCTCTTCAATTGGTCTCACTAATCACTTTTGGAGAACACTCAGTTTACAATATAAATCTATTCTTTGGTTGTTGCCTACATTTTTTCGTTGATTTTATAGTAAACGGAATTTTCATTTGTCGCGTGTCATGCCAATTTAAAATCATACTTCATTTTATATAAAAATCTTGAAATTATTAAGGTAATAAGAACATGGGAATTCAGTTACATCTGAAATGTGAATAATTCTGCTACTGCTAGGCATTGTTGTCCGTTGAACATACTTTTCTTATTGAAAATTGTACTTTGCATAAAAAAAACTATTGGTGTTTCATTATGTCCATGGAAACAGAGAAAGAAATACTCACCAGCAACGAATTAATCAACTGCAGTTTTCTTGAGCCAGCAGAAAACGGAATATTTAACAAAAGTCTCATGTTTTTGATAACTAATCACATGCATGTGCATTGTTGGACCCCTTCTCATTTCAATATTTTAATTTCTTATTTGAAACTTCTGACTTCAACTTCACTTACAGATACATAGACGATGTGTTGTCCATCAATAATCCAATATTCGCGATTACATGAGCAGTATCTATCCTTCGGAGCTTGAAGTCAAAGAAACTACAGAGACAAATAATTCAGCATCCTATTTGGACATAATGTTGTCATACGACACTGATGGTCACATGAACACCTCACTCTATGACAAACGTGACGACTTCAATTTCAGCATTACAAACTTTCCTTTTCTGAGTAGCAACATCCCTTCATCGCCTGCTTATGGCGTGTTCATATCTCAGTTGATACGCTATGCCAGAGCAAGTACCAAATATACGGATTTTGTTCTGAGAGCTAGGCGTCTTTCAAATAAGCTTCTCAGTCAGAGATATGTTTATGACCGACTAACATCGTCACTGAGGAAGTTCTACGGTCGATATGGGGAACTCGTTGTACACTATGATGTCCCACTCTCCAGAATGGTGGATGATATTCTGTCATAGACCATTTGAACCATCCAACCAAAGATTGTACTCTATATCTTCCAAAATGGAAGTAACCGGATATGACAGTTCTACCGAATTGAAGCGACGGGTGTTGCATGCAAGCAGGAGATGCTTACTCTTCCTGGGCACCTGGTCTCACTCTCATATCGGGAGTTCACTTCTTTTCATATGGTGGAGGTTTTTGTTTGTTTGCTTTGGT
Organism: Pinctada fucata; assembly: GCA_028142955.1. Taxonomy (NCBI): domain Eukaryota; kingdom Metazoa; phylum Mollusca; class Bivalvia; order Pterioida; family Pteriidae; genus Pinctada; species Pinctada fucata. The sequence continues at coordinate 44,908,114 of AP027111.1, read as the reverse complement.
TCCTGTTTTATCCTGATTTTGTATGCCTTCGGTTTCTGGTTTTCTGAATTATCGATTTTGTGCTGTAAACAGGGATATGGTCATTATCCATATTTGTCATTCTCAGTGATAAATAGTTTTTGATAAAATTTATGTAACTGTACGTCTTTGTATTCCTGTGTGTATCCAGGGTTTAGTGATGGTGAACCATATAGAACTAGACGTCCATAAATTGGGTCAAAGGTCGCACAAACGGCCAACAACACTTTGCTTTGTGGATTGATAATGTGTGTGCACCGCAGTGCCTTATTGCAAGGAACAATGTGATATGTCCTAGACGAATGGCTAAGCCTGTCTCTACTAAAACATCTCTCAATGGTACGGCGTGCACTTCGTACCTCTAATGAAAAATGCCATGTTTCAAGTTAGCGAATAGATAATCGGATGTTAAATGTCTTCAAATTCAATAGCATCATTTAAGAACAGATGAATTAACAGCATGGACCAGACATACACGTTTCTATGGCGAGCCAATGTGGACAAAAATAGGTATTTTCTAATATTAGACATTTATTTTCTAATATTTGAAATTGATTCTTAATATTAGAAATTCATTTTCTAATATTAGAAATTACTTACTTCTTTCAGAAATTCATTTTCTTCTAATATGAGAAATTCATTTTCTAATATTAGAAATTTATTTTTTAATATTAGAAATTTATTTTATAATATTAAAAAGATATCCAAAAATCTACCGAAAAACGTTGCAGGATGGGTGGGATATGATGCTACAGGACTCACGTTTTAAAAAGTTCAAGATTTTTTGTTATCATATTCTGTTGTTGTTAGAGTGTAGGGCGGAAAACAAATTCATTTCATATAACAATAAACAATGTTTCTATGTAGGGATTCATTGATACCAAGTCAGATGATCATTTTGTACAGTGTGTACAATTGTAATAGATTGCAAAAATTTCATGATTAGAACTATTGAATCAGATCAATACTTGGATATTAACCCGAATACTAGACTATTTTCACATTGCCGCAGTAGACTTGAATTTCATACAGGCCCGACATGACAACATTTGACGTAAATTTTTACTGTGGCGTCGAAACAGATCTTTGACGTCATAATAAAAATAATGTCAAAAATTTTGATGTCGAGTCTTGAAGTGTCTTTAATGTAAGTCTAACAGTAATTTGAAAATTACATTTTGTATCTATTCCTTAGTGGTGTTTCTGATTTAAAAACTGTTAAGAAAGTGCACATAGTCTGAGTACAATCAACTTCAAATACTTGCTATATAAAAAGAAGCATTCTAATATGACTTGATTCTTTTTCCCTATTAAGACAACAGACGCGAGCCGGGCTCTATTCTCCAATATAGGCCCTATAGCGATAAGCCACGCCTACCCATTTTCTGAAAGCAGATAAACCGGTAGGAACTGGTTTTTATCAAAAATCGAAAGGTCTAAGTTTGGTCATCATTAGAATAGAAATAAAAAATGACAAGCCGGGCTCTATCGTCTCACAATGCCCTCGCGTCCTCAGCCAATCACATTTATCACCTCGCCGCTGACGCGGCTCGGTAATAAATGTGATTGGCTGAGGACGCTCGGGCATTATAAGACAATAGAGCCCGGCTTGTCATTTTTTATTTCTTAAATATACGAGGGCTGTTCGATAAATTCGTAGACAAGTTTAATAAAACGTTTTTCGTTATCATCAAACATTTTGTTCATATACTTATCATTCAGTTTTGTTTTCTCATGTGAGTCATGTCGTCCAAATCATTCTTTTTAAATGGTTTTCATCAAATTATCACCTAATTTGCAAATTATAGGCATATTGACGTGCGCTCTAAACATTTTCTTGCGTTCTACATGTATCATCTATAAAAGTATATTGTCTTTTGTGGAGTTTGCATCAGCATGACTAAAAGATCTATGATTTCATTTTGCGTAAAAACTGCAGGAAGACGTCATTATTTCCAAGCATACTTCTTGATAATGCTTTTTGTAACGGTGATATCTAAATACCAATGCATCGTAAAAGTTTAAATTTCAGTATGATAACCTTAAAATTCTATGACATGATAATTATATACATCGACTTTCTCGGCGTCCGAAGTTAGAAATAATAAAAGAACTATGTGCGTGTGTACACGATTTCGATATCTCAATTTTCGTACGCTATACGTCACAACACATAATTTGAGACAATGATTTAAATGACATAATATTTCAATCACCATGATATTGTATGAATTGATTATAATAAACCTCATCAATGCATTGTAAGAAAATTGTAAGGTTACTGTCACGCATTTCTGAAATATTGCGGTTGTCTACGAACTTTTCGAACAACCCTCGTATGCTGACAACTTATGATTTCAATCTTGTACATTATCGGAATTCATAATATTCGGTATGGTCGTCAAGTTAACATGTACCTTTAATATCATATGGTAGTAGTTATTGAATTAGCTATCTTACCACCAATAAACAAGCTAAAAAGGAGAGTGGTCGTTAGAAGATAGCCTACTGTCCTGTTCACTAAATCCAAAGCACCCTGTTTTACCGGTTTTCTCTAAAATATGATACTGTCGACTTCCTAAAAGATATCAATTTTATAGTACTCCTTTAGTCGTAACAGAAAATACCATTGTTTTGGCTGTACGTCAATTAAATTAGAAATAGGACGGAAAATAAAAAGTATACGGGGATTTTCTATAGTAAAATCGCTGAAAATGCGTGACGTCGGGAGCTTTGACGTCACTGTTTACCATTGTTGACACGGAAAACAATATGGGGGCGGCTTGAAATTAACCATCTTCGTCCCCAAGGCGCATCGTATTCCGCTAGGCGCTTCATTACAATACATCCTTGGCGTCAGGGGTCCCCGATTTTACAAGAATCTTGTAATTTTTATTTGTATCAAGGGATAGTTATGAAAAAGAAGAATTCCTAATGTATTTTTATGATAGACGTGTTATCTAGTCCATGAAAGATTGCAGTCGTGCACAAGAACAAATTATGGTCCTGCATGACTCGGACTATTTTGTACAGCGTATTCATTTCGAAGTTTATTTTCGCTAATAAGATAAACAAAGTCGCGTGTATTGCCAGGTTGATTTCCATTGAAATAACAACTTTATGTCGTCATTTATACTCTTATTAGGTAGCCTTAACAAGTATCTTAACCATCTAACTCTGTTGAAACGTTGACATTCCATATTTTGTCTTATTTTCTTGTCAGAAGTGTGACGGGTGGAGGTGTTGTATCCATGAAAGATAGAACACTTTATAGTCACATTACAAGAAGAAGTTATCTACAAATAAGCTAGCTTGATACTTTGTCCATCCTATATAGAATGTTTATTTAGTGTTGAAATTACCAACTTGACAATTTCAGGATAGAACTGTGCAAACTAAGTGTAAGAAAAAGGCAAACAAATAACAGAATATTAAAGTTATAAAATACAAATTTTATCGCAACCCGTCTATGTCTATGATTTTTTTTATCCCACAATTATGACACACAAATTAACTCATCAATCCGACTCACCTGGAAGAGATTTTTTTCATTTGGCCCCAGTGAGTGCATGGTTCCCAATGAAAACCATAGTTAATAGTAAAACAATAGTTAATTTTATCTGCACTTGTGATCCATCAGCACCATGCATGCATTTAAAGTGCGAAAATACGCAATGTGCGGTTATGCACTCAATTTGAAGAAGAAGAAGAAAAATTATATATACTAACATTTTTCCCAACTGTCATCATGGTCATGACTGTTCGTGGCTCTAAAATTTCCAAATCATATGCAGAAGAAATTATCACAAAAATGAATGAAAGTCAAATTATTTAATTGTTCAAAAGTATGTTGAATTACATTCAACATGTTCAACAGAAAATCATTTGATTAAACATTCAATTCTGATTTCTAAACTGTTGTCTACTTTATATATAACTTCTTCCCAAAATATTCCCAAACATGGTTGATTTTCCCAACTGACAGGAAAATTTGCATGGGTCCGACCCCTTTCCCATATTACTATAAAAAATTCCCTGCCGTAATTATTTTAAAAATTCAGAACGCATATATATTTATAACCAAAATCAAAGCACGTACAGCAAATAATAAATATCCATTCCCGGTATATGAAAAAAAAAAATATAATATATGCTATAAAAATTTATGTTCTGCAAGCAACACATATCTGCTGATTTTCTGGAATTCAGTGTCTTTTTCCTGACATGGTCCCAATGGCACTTTCTATATAGAAATAACATGATAGTGCATGGTTTGTAGATGATACTTTAATTATGATAATTTAGTAACGCAGGGCTGATGTCACACACATGTATGAATTATAATACAGTTTAATTAATTGTGCTTCAGCTGCATATGCATTGATTAAGTGCGGTCATTACGTTGTATAAAGATATTTCAAGTTGTTGATACTTGATTACAGATATATACATATACATGAAATTTGAATGGTCTTTGAGGGTATTTGCCATTGTTGCTTTCATTATGTGTTCATGTATATCAAATTTTCACAGGCTATGTTCCAGTTGTGCATTTATCTCACTGCATCAATTAAATTTCTGATTTATTTGTAATACACTTCTTTAGATTGAAATGAGTGCAACAATGCCCAACTCTTGCCACGTGGAGGCCCCCTCATCAAGAGTCAAATTTTGAATTTCATTTGTGAACCGCAAAGTAGTGGAGGGAACCGATGACGTTGTAGTGCAAGACGGAAATTAACATGGGAATTTCCCGTAGACATTTTATTTTTCATATTGCGATTTGAAGGCAGCTGATAGGGTAAATTGAAGTTTATTTCCAGTTACGACTAAAGGAGGTCAATTCTCGGAAACTATAATTTACAGGAAAATTCTTCAGATGACAGAATAAATCGCCAAAACAGGGTGCTCTGGATTTAGTGAATACTGGTCTACTGTAATGAATGACGAACAGTGTAAGAATATGACTTCCTCAGAATAACGTGGTTTTTTTTCTCGGGGGAGTTATTTTGCCGTTTTTAACCTAACAAAAAGTAGATGTTAAAGTCAGATAAAGAGATAAACCACCGTTCTGTAACTGTCAAATGTCGATGAGGTATTTTAAACTCTATGTTGCATACATATATCAAAAGATAACTACTTTGAACAATGATTTAAATGGCCGATTGCAATCGTTTAAAGATAAGAGGCTTAATTACTTACAGAATATAAGATATCAAAGTGTTCTATTAAATTACCGAGTGCTACGTATAATATTATCAGATACGTTGCAAGATTTTTCTTTTAATTTAAATCATATTCGTGTTCGAAATAGCATTGCCGTCAATTGGTATATACATTTCGCCCTTCCAAGTGTCTATGATTTGAACAACGAAAAAGGTTCTGCAATTCGGTACACTGTACAATTTCTGTGTGTTTCTTACCTGAACGGTTTTATAATAAACTTTAAAAATAATGAGACATCGATGATTAGTTTAAAGAAAAGGATAACTGGTTTATATTGAAAAAAACCCACATGAATATACTTGTAAGGGATTGTACAATTCACTTTGTGATGACTCTTCTTGATATTCAGGAGAGAAACTGTAACTTCAATACCATTTGTTTTTCACGAATCATTTATGGATATGCTATCGATGGACTATTGTTTTTTGCTGTCACTGTAGGAACTGGAAAGACTCACTACGGTATAAAATATATGACAGGTGCAATGTTATGCCATGTCGGAATTATGTTTCACAGTATTACCAACAACGCAAGGGCCAACAAGCATCGGTCATGGATGAGAGTTTTCAAAGTTATTTCATGCATGAACAGTTTGATTTACTCCGACATTTTTCCAACATGGCTAAAGCAAGTGGACCTGCTATTGAATTGTGGGTATTTGTTTTTGAGCTTTGCAATACCTATGTAGTAAAAAAAAAACGATTCTTTAAATGAAACAGATACGTATCGGGGCTGTGAGAGTTATGTGTCACATTGGATATTTGAAACCATTTCAAAATATCTGACAGAAGCAAAACAAAATTGCACAAGTGTTTGCAAAAAGTTAACGTTACCATCCTTTCATTTTTACGGAGTATAATTTAGATATGTAAATTAAAATCGATTGTTTTTGTATGTATGTATGTGTGTGTGTGTGTGTGTGTGTGTGTGGTAACTAACCACCTGTTCTCTCTGAAAGTAGGTCGGTCTCCTCGGGTAGTAGTTTGCATTAGTTCGCTTTAGTCAGCGGAGCACGTACTATTTCGTTCGCCCTTATCACTTTGATATTTTGTATTTGATATCCATTTACATATTAATCTATTTTATTTTATCTTGAACCCTCTGCATTTCTGTCGTCCTTATTTGTATCATAATCTTATTGTGAAGCAGCAATTACATTTTGTATACACATCAATTGTGCATTCTTCGAGACCACTTGGTAACTTGATAACTAGAAGGGTTGTGCGCATGTAAACCGGATTGCCATCTCATGTCATTTGCTACAAACATGGCAGATAGCTTTCCTGAGTAGGTATCGGATTTACATTGGTGTCTTTATTATATGTGGTATTTTATGTAAAGTGTTTTGAGTTGCCACCTGCCTTTATGTGTTGTTATTAATTTTTGATGTTTCTGTACGATTGTTTCGATTGTTTTGACGGGTGCATGTAAAATGCGAAACGAAAAGAAACAAAACCAAACCAAACAAACGAAACGAAATGGAAACGAAACGACACGTAATGAAAACGAAACAAAATAGAAAGAAACGAAATTGACTGGTTTGTGTTTTGAAATTTAAGAATGAAAGATCCAGAGGGAATGGAATGGTCAGGATACCTTTTCAATATAACTAACTGAATATGAAAATAAATTATAGTAATAGTGATATTCTTTATTTAATCCATACCCGAGAAATGAAGATGAAATAACAATTCATAATAATTGTAAAAAAAGGTCAATCTGGCTACAATATGGCTAGATATTTTTCTTCCTTGCTTTCCTGTGGTACAAGCCCCGACGGTATAACTGTGTTCAAACAGTATTTCCAACATATACCTGTCGGAACCACAAAACGTCTATCCCTTAAGTTTCCCCATCCGGAAATGTCTTCGTCCCCTGCTCATGATGTATTCATATCGTCATTGATAGGTAATTCTAGAGCGAACGAAAACAACTGTTACAATGACTTATGTCTGAAGCCATGAAAACTAATACTAAAATACTTCCAATCAGATGAGAATATTTGTGAGAGACTAAAGTCGTTACTTTAATACAATTAAAATGAAAAAAAGAAAAAAATAACTATTACATCTAGTTGTCCGCAACATTGAATTGCTTTGGTAAAGAAAAGTGAATGATCTCCAGCATGGCCACCCTGCATTCACCCAGCGAAATAAACGCACAAGAAAGTGACACATAAATGACATCATACAAACTCCAAATCGCAAAAAAGACACAATATATTCACTAGATTATCATACAAACAATCATAACAGACATACAAAAACATTAAACATTGATGACAACACATAAAATAAACATCAAAGAAGTACCTAACAGTTTTTCAGTCTCAAAGTCGAGAAGGAAAAGCAAACTCGTGAGAATTCCCATCGAAACGGTAGCGAACTCCGGAATGAACAATAAAAGTAAGGAGACCAATGTGCACCTGGCGCCGACATTGGACGGCCATCTGCTTTTAGCAAATGGTGTGGCTATCCGGATTACGGTAAGCACCGCTTAGATAACACATTCATTCGTTCTTCTTCTGCACAATGTATCTGAAGTAGCGGATGTTGCTAGCAAGCAGGTGATGCTTACTCCCACTGTCACCTGACTTTACCTCCATTAAGGATTCATAGTTACTTCTTTGAATCTAATAAAAGATGTTTGGTTTGTGGCTGTATTTTTCATGCCTATGTATGTCTATTATTATTCCTTTTGAATTCTGATTGGTGGTTTTATATATGCATTCAGCGCTGACGACCCTTACTTTCTGTCGCAGATGGTGTAGTTATCCGGTTTACGTGCGCACAACCACCAACTTAGGATCTAAATTGCTATTTACCTTCTTCCTGCCTTCTGAGATTATTCTATTTTACATGAGAAAAGCAGAACAAAAAAAAAGTTGAAAAATAATTTGTTCTTAAGTATCGGATAAATCAAATTTAAACAATGCAATTAACGTAGACCATAAATTTATATTGAATAGAACCTTTGTAAATAATCAATGATCTCTTATCACTCACAGCTTCGACTCCCATATGTTTTCAATGCTTTTAAAGGAAATTATGATGAGCTATCGTATTCGAAATTGATTGTCTCTTTTGAAATATGATATTAAACAATATTCCTTTTAAACATTCCATTCTTTCCGCTATATTAAATTCTATGAGGTTTTATTATCATTGTAAGTTTTCACAAAACGTAAAAAAATCCAGACCTCAACACATTTTCTTACATTTTGGAAATATGCAGCAGTCTTCCTATCTCCATGTGGTTCAAAAAGTTTAAAAGCCATACAAAAATGTTGTACTTTATTGTATCATTCAGTAAGTAGTCGTCTAAGTGATCTATCTACATTACATGTCATTATTAAATGTATACAATGTGTATATTGCATTGCATATCCATATGCTGTAGTCTTTCAAAGTATGGAGTCAGTCTAAAAGACGAACAAATTTGAATTGAAATTATTGTGTGCGGTTATATGTTTTAAATAAAATGACATAGGATTCTATTCTTGAACTTTAATTCGTACAGATTGTTTTTGGTAATCGTCTACACATTACCAAATTGGATAATTTTCCTACAACGGATAGTTTTGAAAGATTAATGAATTTCTTTACCAACGTACATTGTATATAAGGAACATAATATAATCCGATATTTCAAATTAACATCTCAAAATTACAAAAGAAGTAAAAAGTTATTCATTGTACCGGTATCCTAAACGGAGCATAGTTATTAGCTATGGTAGAGGATTTTACCATGAGTGCCATGATAACCATATTGGGTTTGCTCAAAGATGGAAGCTTCGACTTCAAGGATGTCTTCCCTTACAGGATATTACTTGGATATGTTATTGACACTGTCATGTTGCTCCACGCTCTATCAACACCGAGGGAAATGACCGAGCTAGATAAAGAGGATAAAGAGATTATCGAGATGTTCTATAACTATGTCCCTGTGAGAATATTTTGGATGCTACTGCATTTGACCGTTGTTTATGTCTTTAGGTCGAGTCTGCAGGATTACCGAACATTACATATGTTTACATTTAAAGGAATATCATGCTTTAATTGTCTTATTCAATGTTATGTCTGTGAAATCGGATTTATAATTTTTCTGCTCGACGGTCCTCTTAATTCCTTTCAATCCTTTCAAAGCATAAACGTGCTTTTCTTTTCATAAAATGAAACGTATTGACGACTCGCCACACATAAGAAACCTTAGAAGCGAATAGCGACGAAACAATATCATCGACCATCAATTTTCTAAAATCAGTACAACGAATCGCACAATAATCAAGGCTCTTTCCTATAGTTGTCTATTTCAGTCGAGAGACAGAATTTTCTTCAAAACCGGAAGCGAAATATTTTTTGCCAAAATGCAGTGGGATTTGAAGAAACACTTCACAGGATTATTCCTTTTTTACATAGACTTGAATAATTTTCGTTTACATGTAAAATAATTGATTCCTACAAATCATAAGCATAAGCTACCTGTCACGTGATTAATTTATAAACATTACTACTGTTAATTTATGCAGATCAGATAACGAGATCTTTTCTCGTAATAACGCGATAATTATCTCGTAATAACGAGATCTTTTCTCGTAATTACGAGATCATTTTCTCGTAATAACGCGATAATTATCTCGTAATTTAATTTTTTGTTTGACACTATTCGGCTTTCGTAGCCGCGCACTCTCCGTAATGTAAATGTAAAAATCTAACTTCGAAAAATTAAAGAGGGCGCTACTGAAATTAGTTTTGGTGGATCCGCTGAAAGCATCACTGATGAGAATTTGATATTAAACACGTGTCTGGTGCATGAAAATTGGTTTGGAATTTTCTTCGAGAAGGTATAGAGTTGGAACCCTTCGACATTATTATGAAAATGTTAATGTTATGTCAGTGTTCCTCTTGAATAAGAAATCGAAGGAGATAAAAGAATCAGGTAAAGATAAGAGGATCCACTTAAGGATAAAAAGATATATGAATGCTTTCAAAGGAATCACCATGAGGAAATTTCTACCAATAGTTATATTAGAAGGAGAACCCCATCAAGCACTAAAACTAAATCTAGAATCTAAAAATCATCATCAATACTGCAAGCATACAAATTCTTGAAAAAATACATGAAACAAAACAAAGGTAGGGAGAAGATCCTCAAAAAAGTAAACAGCGAATGGAACGTTTTCTTAAGACAAAAGAAAATTGGTCAAACAGACGTAGACAATAACAGAGAAACATAGAAACACAGGGGACAGCACTTTCTAATATACAATCGCCATAGTCCAATGGACGAACAGAATGTATTTTTTAAAGTGGCGGTGTTTAAAGCAAAGCAAGATACGAAAAAGAGGCATAGGACCTAAAAAAATCAATCATCAAAGACTACACACACACCAATGAATCCTATGGGTAACCGGTGCATACATATTCAAATACAATTCAAGGAATAGTGTCTAATTAAGTAGAATTGAAAATGAAGCTGCAATCCTATGTAAATTATCAAAAACTGGTGGTTCCCCTCTTGGCATCGGTTTCAGAATTTAAAAGAATGAAAACAGTGACATAATTCATTGTGTATGGCGCTACGCAGAATCAATGAAGTGAAGATATAATTCAAAACTGCAATTTCATTCATCCCCACCCTGCCAAACATAATAGTTTTTTGTTTGTATATATAATCCGCTATAAGAAAGAAAAGAAACACTGTGAACTCTAATTATTACGACACTGACAAAGAGTAAGAAACATACAAAATATTAATTCACAGTAACGAAAAATATAAATCAAGATGACGTTACTTAACTTAGTTCTGAATACATACATATGAGAAGAGCAATAAGGGGATTGGGAGAGCAAACATAATCACAATATGAACAAACATCTAAATAAAACTTGCAATCGACCAGCAAGCAAGGCAAATCACTATTAAAATGTACTGAAACAAGTAAGGGTTATGATAAAACGCGTGGCTGCTTTACAAAGATGAAAATGAGATCCCAAACATGACGATATGTAGTGATTATAACTATCAACCATATGTTGTCATTTAGGATGAGAAAATCCCACCCGAGTGGTCTACTTTCTGGTCAGGGAACGAGGCTTGCCGAGTTCCCTGACCAGAAACCAGATCCCGTTGGTGGGATTTTCTCTTCCCACATGACAAACATATGGTTGATCGTTTTTCTCCCAATTGAAATTCCATGAAATCATGAAATTGTAGACTTTATCGTATTCGAAAAATAAAGTAATATTCGTTTTCTACGCCCTAGAAAGTAGGTTAATCTGTAAGAATATACCGTAGTCCTTACTCTTAGTCGGTTTGATAAGAATTAGAATGTAGAAAAAGGAGTTTTAAAGCAACGTTTTCATTGAGACGTTGCCGCTTTAGATGCAAAACTCATGATGTAACAATATAGATACGGCCTATACGGCCGACGTCAAAAGTCACGCAAGGGCATGTGGGATACAATGACCCTACATGACTTGTAGCTACGCGTCGCTATGGGCAACTCTATCCCACGTGGGGGCAATTGGAGATTACAAAGGAACACACACAGGAAAATGCAAGCAAACAGAGACTACGAGAGCAACTGTTGCATCATAACATAGAAACATGAAGGACAGTACTATATGAATAATCTCCTCAGAGGCACAGCGTAAAAAGTTAATTCATCAAAGGCGGTGCCATTCAGCTGAGGAGGTCTATCGTTATCACCATACTATCTGTTCTTCGACGGAGAGTGCGGCCAGCCAACAGAGGATGCTTACTCCTCCCGTTCTGGCCCCGCCTCTAGCTTGCTAGGGGTGGGTCGATGCTCAATTTTGTACTCTATTAAGGGCGCTGTTGAAATTATCGTCAGGATCTTCTTTAACACATTTGTAGGTCTACGGTATATTAATGAAATCGACAGTAATTAGATTTGCATGTGTCAGGAAATCTAAAAGTAGACTTTCGGTAATTCTTGCCTTTAAAGTTGTTTTTATTTTCTTCGATTACACTACGCAGGTAGATGATACATTTTTTTAATTCTCCGTCTTCGGTTAACATAATATTCTGTTTATATTGAGCATTTTATCTAACTTATGAACTGCTGCACGTACATTTAACAAAAGTAACGGGAAGTCCATGTTAAATGACTCAAGGTTTTTTTTTATAAAAGTTAAGCTTATTGTGCCCACTCTCAAACAAGATTACAACACAGTCTGTGATTGGCTGACACAATAATTTAGACGGCCCATGTAATACGTTCTCCATCATTAATCTTTCTTATGTAATTAATTTGTCTGTTTGTCAAGATAACCCGACGTGATATCGCATGCAGAGATGTAGATTTTAAAGTGCAAAACTTCTTTTGGATAAGGCCTTCATTTTCTATATGATTCGTGTGTACCATGCTTTCATTTATCACGACGTTTATGCCAATAAATCAATAATACTGTGTTAAGGCATGATTCATTGAAAAAAAAAGTGAATATCAAACCCACTTTCGATATTGTAAGGAAACTCACATATATAGCGCCGCCTTACAGCAAATTCATTTTGAATAAAATGAAAATCTTATTACGTACGAAATCTTTGAAGACGAAGTGCAAATTCAATTTTTGTCTATAGACAGTTTGTATATATTTATTGTAAAAGGATCAGTATTATCAGATCTTGAAAATTGAAGGAAAAATCAAATTCTGCGTACTAGCATAAAACTTTTCTTTCAGTTTTGCACTCTTGGGAAGAAATATCAACGTCTGAATTCATTTTCTAAAATATAACTGATTCGTAAAGAAAAGAATTAAGAAAGATAGCCAACATGAAGCCGATTTCAAAAGATTTAACAATTTTGTTTATAATGGCTGTTAGCGGATACAAAAATGAAGAATTAACAACCATCTGAATAACATTCATTTCTTTTATTTACATTCCTCGTTTGCCGTTTTTATCAGTACAAATAAGCCTTTCCAGTTTGAATTTCCCGCTGTCGTTGAGAGCGTTACTAGGAAGGCGTAACTAAGGAAGCGGCTAGCTGTGTCAAGAAGTAGTGCCATTATGCGAGACGTAATTTCACAAATGAGCTTTCGGAAATTTCGCATTACATTTTCAAGAAAATGTTTTCTTAACAAACGAGTCTTACGATGTAAACTATTTCCTCATTCGTCTCCAATCGTCAATTTCTTCACGTGCATTCATATCGAAGGTGTTATGTGAAGAAATCGTAGTTTACAGGCGCCAGTCTCTCAAAAGGTTAAACCTACAATGTTAGTGACTGAATTACGAGGTGACAAAATCTTGTCATTGAGTTTAAAGTGCCTTCAAATGATACCCCGATTCTCATCGATGGGTTCTAAGGAAGATACGAGGAGACGAGAGACATAAACATCGACAGTTTCACTTTGTCCCAGATTCCGTCACACGCACATGTACACTCGTGCACAGGAGCTAAAAGAAATTTTGTTACAACTTTTTACATAAGTTAAACGCAGTGTTAAATGTAACATGTTCGAGTACATTGTTACAAGCGTTTACAGTAAGTACATACAGAAATCGAGTTTGTATCTGCACAGTATTGAATCGAACGTGGTTGTTTGGAAATTGAGATTTGTAATGATCCGTTCGATTTGATGTTTAAAGGACTGTTTTGGCCTGGCCTGTGCATTTAGAATATTCAACGTCTTAGAATAATACTTCTCTACAGGGCTCATGCATAGCTGAAAAGAAGTTCGCCGTTCAGGTTTTTCATAACGCAGAAAAAGAAAAATTATTTTCGAATATTATGTTGTATTTCGATTTAGGAACAAGACAAAAATGAATACTGCACTACAGCTTTTGACTACTATTTGGTGTTTCTTTGAAAAATCTTTCTATTACACTTTATTTTATCAATCATCAATTATCAGTTTAAAATGTTGATGCCTTAGCAACCGACATGGGAGCTGCCATTTTGTTTATAAATACGATTTTTTTTGTATTACGACGCAAGCCATTTAATTGGTCCAGCAGATGGTAATATAATTTTGCAGATGGTAATTTATGGGCAAATATCAACCATCTGCTTAACATTGCAGCCTATAGGGAGTAAAATTCAGAATGTAAATATTCATTCACAATTACTGTGTTTCGCCGCCAACGTCTGAACATTAAGGAAATAAACTTACGAGTTTCGTCTAGTCTTCTTTACCTCAGAGTCTTGTTTTAAAAATGCATTCTCTCTGTGTCTTTCTCTCTCTCTCTGTCTCTCTCTCTCTTTTATTACCGAAACTAATATTGAATGATATTTTTTCTATGTTGAAAACTATCTGATTTTATATGCTCACTACATGGATGGAGTGTATAAATATCTTTTTCCCGTTGTTATCCTTTGTTTGAGGATTTTTTTTTCGCTTTAATTTTGTTAGAATCTGATAGGCGGTTCTGGTCAAAGAAATAAAAGTTTAGCCATTCTATTGCAAAGTTTGTAAATTTAACATATATTGCTTATTTGAAACTCCATTACATGATTTGAATATCTCACGTCAATGCATGCACCTGTGGTGTTAAATAAATGACGTCATCTAATGACGTCATTACTTCGTCCCGACGTGGCCCATAACGACATAACATATATACATGTAGTACTTTCAATATTCTTGTTTAACGTAAATACATCAAATATTAATAATGAATATGAATACATGTCATGTTGAAAAAATCAATCTGTTCCTTGGATGTGATAAAAATATTTCTTTCACCGAATAATATCTATTTATGCACGTAATCCATCGCAGAACCTGTATGAATTCGTCTTATTTTCTCAAGTTTAGTGTATACAAATCCATATTAATAATAAGGAAGTGTTCCAAATCACGGTCGTCAACATTTTTATTTGGAGAAAATAATTGCATCTTTAACAAAGTTAGCAAGATATTCATTATTGAGGCCAGAAAGTTTCGAAATATAGCAGGACAATGACGTACAAATGACCGGGAAAACCAAGATAACAACATGCAAGGCTCGCTCTGCATTAAATGAAAATGTATACTTCAAGTGTTGTTAATGCTCTTCTATTGGAAATTTGATAAGAAACTTTTTTTGTATGCGTAATATTTTTACTAGAAGCAGTTTTGTTATACTCTACAGAAGTCATCATTCAGCAGGATATACCCTCACGTCATGTTCGCACTTGCTCCGTGAGAAAGTTATTTCAATATTTCTATGTTAGCAAAAGCCTCTTTGGAAATAAAATTTATGAAAAAGAGTAGTAATCGGATTCATTTAACATTTAGATGCGATATGTTTTTCAAAGAGCCTTTTGCTCGTACCGTAACTTAGGTTTAAAACCGCAAAATTTGGAAGAAATCCGGAAATTACGCGATCGAACCAGGTTTATACAAGTAGAGCGGAGCTTTCGGAGGTTTTCTCACATGGAAAAAAATCGATTTGGGGACTTTCCATCTTCCTGCTTCTATCGGCACAGAAACGTGATAGAAATAATCAAATATAAAATCGACGAAAATTTTGGGCCAAATAGGGCACATAACGGACTTACTCCTTTACAAAAATTATCGTCAGTTTCTTTTGAAATTCGGATCCATACAAGCAACAGAGTATATTGTTATTTGTATTTCACAACCTGCCTTTATGGTGACATTATAAACAAGATAGGAAGGGTAATAGGCAGACAGGATTGCCATAGAAATTGCGTCAGAATCACCAAACGCCTTTACATCGTTGATTTATCGTGCTGTCACCAGACGGTCACTACTTTGGGTACTTGTCCAATCTACCGTCTCGTATCAACGCATTCTTAAGAATTGCGCTCTGGCTGATTGTGACGACAGGACTGCATGACGGACCCTACCAAAACCAGAGAAGAAAGGGTCACGACCACCTGTCCTCTCTAAATGTCCGTCAGAATCCTCGGGTGATAACATGCATGAGCTCGCTAAATCAAGCGGAACACGGACTGTATTTTTACATTCATTTACATATTCATCAAATGTTGCCCAGGCCCCAGTGTAATGATGTTTTGTTGGTATGATTATCTTACAGTGAGGTTGTCCTTTTACACCACAATTGTGTGTTCCTCGATACATCCCGGTAACCGGAAAAGTTGAAGGGTTGTACGCATGTTATCCGGATAACTACACACTGCCGTAGCATATGGCGTCCTTATTCGGCACCGGATGCCAATTTGTCTCTTTGTTTTATGTGTGTTCTTTTGTGTTCGATGTTACTGTGTTGTTTTTGTTGGCCCTTGTCCCTTTTGCGTCTCTTGTTGTGCGTGTCATCTATGTGTTTTTGCATGGGTTGTTTTGGTGCTTTGATGTGGTTGCTTTAACCGAGTGTTGTTGGAGATCCCCTCATTTATTGAAAAGAATACCTTCTAAAATCTACATAACGCACATTAAAAGAAATTATAGTCAATCATCAATACGTACGTGTCTCAAGTCATAAATTTAAATAACAAATTAAAAAAGATCTTGCTGACGAAGTCATATTCAAAAGAAATATTTAAGATTATTTGTACATTTGTACCACATGCTGAGACGAGGGTTAAAGAACACGATTAGTGCATTGGGCATATTCTAAACATTGAACATTTTTAAATTCAAAATATCCGATGTGGTCTTCGTGCATGTACAGTAATATTCATTGCCAAAGCTGAACAGTACTGTTAATGAAAGGATTTATTTGTTGTCAAAGAGAACAAGGAATAATAACTTTTTCAATTCTGACAAAAAGTTTGAAAGACACTAGATATTCAAGGTATATGTACTCTTCACAAGGGAATGTTTGTTTTAATTGCGCTCAAGTCAACTTAATTGGACGATAAACATTTTCCGTCCGACCAGATCTACATATCATTCGAATTGTCTGTGATTATAAAATACCATTGAAGATATACTGATGGACTGAAGAAACTGAATTAATTTACATTATGCATAAGGATTTATGGGGGGGGGGTTTTTTTGTGCCAAAATTTACAGGAGTTCTCCACTCAAAAGAACGTTTTATTGAATGAATCGGTCGTTACGCTGTATTGATTCTATCTGTGTTTTTAAAAGTAACAAGTATACGGCAGCTTATAAAGGAAGACATTGCGAGGTATTTTATATATCCAGCAGATGCGTTTGATAACTGTCAGAGGAAATAAAAAAATCGCTTAAATATTGAAATACTATACTTGTGGAAATAGAGAAGTCGGGTTATGGGTCGTTTTCCAAAAGATTTATTTATTATCTTAGCATCGACGTACTTTGGACTTGAAGAACCTGAGAGCAACTTTCATCAAATTTTAAAGCAAAGAATAGAATTTGGATATTTTTTTGACACTCTAATGTTATGTGTCGCCATTGCAGGAAGAAGAAATAAACTTCTGTGCTTACTGATTCTTGCAATGGGATGCCATTTACTCGTTGTAAAGCACAATATTGCAGAAATGTTTTATGATATAGAAAATCCACATCTATTTTCCATGAAAATATTCAAATGTATTTCATGTTTAAACTGCATCATACAGTTAGATGTAGGTGTAATGCCTGTACACGTTGTACTTCTAGATCTTGTGCTTAATATTGGTTATTTTCTCATTCATGCAAAACCATAATAATCACCACAAACCTACAAACTATATCAATTATGACGATATCTCTTCTCAAATGTCATTTTTTCACCTTACAGTCGCATTGTCCGTTCGTTTTTATCTGCCCGAATAACATTGTTAACGCAATTAATCATACACCGTTCAAGTAAATTTCGAAGATCCTTCCTAATTTAATGTATGAAAATTTGATCACTCGCTGGTCCCATTTATAACTCAATAAATTGGTTTGCTATATATGATATTTTCCTTTCTTTTGTTGTAACCATTTACGACTTTGAAATGGTATGATTAGGTCTGGTTGTTTATAAGAACCATGAACAAAACTGATAGGCACTCAAGCTTATGTTCCGATCCTATTTCTGAAATATAAGAGCTGTTTTGCCTCCAGAATTTCTACATTACGTATAATCATCAGTGTATGACAGTAAGACACAAAGTCAAACCAGAATCAAAGAGCCAGAAGCACAATCAATACTGGTTGGGGATGAATTTAATATTTAAAAGCATGAAAATGAAATATATAAAGCACAAATCATGATCAATGATACATATGGCTACTAGTCTCATACCATTTGGACAACCCCTTCATGCAAAATTAATGGAATTAATACACCAAGGAAAGGAGGGGATCTCCAAACAGTACCCAAAGAAAAACACTAAAACACAAAAATACCCAATGCGAAAACATAGAGTAGACGAGCACATGAAGAGATATAAAGAGACGTAAGCCATAGAATAATATAACAGAAAAGACTGTACACAAACCGACGAGACATATCATATGTGCAATCGGTCCATCTGCAGTGCCAGTAGCAAATATTGAGATTATCCAGATTACGTACGCACAACCCTCCAACTTTCACGGTTACTCAAAGGTCTTGAAAAAAGGGAAAGGATTTGCAGCATGACCATCCTGCACTCGAAGATCGCACAATTGTACTTTGAAATAACCTCCTTACTGTAAGCTGACTACACAAACAAGACAACAAAACGCTGACAAGATACACACAGATGAATATGAAAATGGATATAAAAACAGAAGGCGTATGAAATACAATCCGTGCTCTTCCGGCTGTAGAGAGCTCAGGCATGTTATCACATGAGAGCAGTTCTTAAGACTGCGCAGGTAAACGGCTGTACATTAATCAAGTACCATGCCCATTCTGCTCTGGTGACAGTAGAATCATATCAACGGTATAAAAGATGTTTTATGATTGTGACGCCTTTTCGATGGATATTCTGTCTAATTTTGGTCTGCAAAATACCAAAAGAAATATTATATATTTATTGCATAGCAGTGAGGGGTATATGAAAATTTCTTCAGCCTAGAAAAAACACATTCCGCTAGGGCAACGCCGTAAAGGGGTATGATTTCTATAGGCTGAATAAATCTTCGTATCCCTCGAACTACACCAAGTAATTTTTCAGCTAAATCTTTGTTTTATTACTTTTTGCTATCCTAACCCCCTCCTCCAAAAAATGTCATTTGATTAAAAGTAAAAATTCTAAAAATATTCTTTAAAATGTTCAATTTTGTATGAAGATAAATGATGCAAAGGATACATTGAAATTTTAATGAATTTAAAAGCTCAGAAGAGAAAATAATTGGAAGAGCTTTTCAAGAGATTTCCAATGTTTATACTACCTGGATACTTATTTATGGTGGGTAGTGTACATTGCAATGAATTGTTTATTATATTGAATCAACCAAATCTTTTGAATTTGCTCAATGAATTGGCGCTCTCTTCCTCATTAGCGATGTGAAACCGCCCGGTTGCTGATAAAGCATGTGCCGCAAATATTATGACGTCAAATTAACCAATGCAAAAATCACAGAGCAGACATCCACAGAAAGAGACGAAAGAGACGCAAAAGGAACAAGGAACACCAACTCTGCCTTTCAAAAGAACAAACATTAGTTTTCATCCATCCATAGAGACACCATTGAAAAAGCTTAGACAATCGATCATTTATTTTATCACGAGGAACCGTTGTGTGTATGTCAATAACACTGAAATTTTGATAGATATACAATGGACAACATTCCTTTAGAACAGTTTCACAATATCTGTAAATGTGTTCTTTTATCGCCTTAAGTGTTGGCGTCAGAATTCTAAACAAATCGTAGTGGAGCAGTTGCACAAAGATGCATTATCCACTGAGATCTCTGCAACGTCATCCTGATCTGGAAATTCTGCTAATCATACATTATCTTATTAACAATCATTTTCGGAAAACTGGGTTTTTACCCACCTATTACATGAAAGAATTTCAAATTGTCAAGATTGGAATATAATAATTATTATGTTGATTATAGAGTTTAGAATATCATATGTTATTGAATATAGAAAATCAAATTATGTCATAAAATTTCAGTGCACCATATGTGCATTCCAACAAGTTATGTCTCATCAGTGATACTCGAGGTCGAAAAACAGCAAATCCAAATACAGTCAAACCTGTCTTAAAGTGAACCTCTTTTTAGCGACTTCCTGCTTTATGTGACCTTTTTTATTCCTCCCGAGCAATTTTCCTATCAAATTAACCTGTACATAGCGACAGCCTGTCTAACGCGACAACGACCGTGATTGTTCTGTCCCGTACCGAATTCCGAACCTGTATGCTACGACTTTAAGTGTTGCAAAGGACTCAAACTACATATTTTACATTAAATATCTTCATCAGTGTCTTTCATAATTACATCTTCTGTGATAAATGAAATGTAATGTGATTTTATATGTGTAATACGATTAATCAATAAATACACGAATTGATATATGCAGTGATTAATTTAGTATTGCTCTTATACTACGAAAAGTTTGTTTGTCAAAGTCAGATAGCTTGAACCAGCATTCAGTGACCACCTGTCTTATGTGACCTATTTTCTATCGGCCCTTGCAAAGTCACATAAGACAGGTTCGACTGTAATATGAAATCATTCAAAGCAGACGTCTAAATTTATCATTCAGATTGAGGATCACTGACGAGGGTTAAATACCCCAAACGTGCATTTCTGGTCCATGCTGTAAATTTATATGCTCTAAAATGATGCTAATGAATTTGAAGACGTTAAACATTTGACATAATATTTATGCCAAAGAACCTGAAAATGAGAGAGCTATGCCGTCAAGGAGATATCCCTTACTTTCAGAAAATGCTTCCTAGAAGTATATTACGAAGAAGTTTCAATTATTTTATCAAGTCAAGTACAAAAATGCTATGAAACTACCAAATGATTTCCTCGTTGGTTTAACAATCGACGAACAGAGTTACCCATTGGCTGAAATTGTCAGTATTGAAATAAGTGTTAATTATAGAATTTCTGTGCACCACATTCGTATGTTCAGAAAATCATTTTAACCAGCCTGTAATGTGAAATTATACCCAAACCATTTTTTGAAAATCGTAATGAAAGGAAACCACATGCAGGGATCAATATATTTGTTTATGTATGTATGCATTATTCCACGCCGCCTTTCAAGAGCAGTAATGATCTTGGTGTAATCAGAGTGTGCTATTCTGTCAGATTCAAGTTCTTTTGGTTATGCGTATATTACATTCGGTATTAGGATAAAATAAAATAGATCTAATCTGAAAGAGGTTGTTGTACATTCTTAGTGGACGTTTTTAAATCGCTTAGTTTTGCAGTGTGTCAGTATATGGAATTAACTGTACTTTGAAGTATACATGATTTTAACCAATCCGTGGTAGATTTTATCGTATATTCAGAGCAAAGTTCTTGATGAAATCAATTTGTATTGTTTTCAGTGCACGCAGATAAAATACATTTTCTTCTGAACATCAAACATTTTGCCAAGCTTTAGCTTTCAGAAAGCTTAATTGTATATGCATAAACAGAAGGACAAGTAGAAGTTTTGCTGTACGAATGTTCAATCTTTCACGTTGAATAATATCTATAGATAAGGATTTTCAGAAAACATACTGTTGAAAAATTCTTTACCGAGAATTAAAACGCAAACTGTAAAGGATTGTATAAGATAGCATAACTACAAAAATCCTTCTCTCAAGAATATCTCAAACGCGTCATTTTAATATATCATCAAACAACAGATTATCTATCGAAAAGAAATCGGCGTTTCGATTGTTAAAGAAGTAGAAAACGGACATGATTCCAGTAGCAAAGGATCTTACTATTCATTTTGCTATGATGTTATTTCGCCTCGAAGACGAATACTGCAATTTTAACATCATATACACAACAAGGATTGTATTTGGATATTTCATCGACATTGTACTACTTATAGCCAGTGCAGACGGAATTCTTAATTATAAAGCAGTGATCGTGATGATTTTTGTGATGTTTTCTCATGTCTTAGCAATGTTCTGCTGCATCTGGGATCAAAGCATTGAACATGATCATACATTTTTTATGATAATATTTAAGGGGTAACGAGTGTTTGCTTGTATAAATGACAGAAAAAATAAAAAATCTGAATAATTTTTTTCAGTTATTTGTTGTTATTTACTGAAAATATGGGTGATTTTGAAGCATATGACAGTAATTTTGATACACCTTTCCAACAATACTTCATCAGAAACTGATATTGAAGATGAAGACAGTCTCATGAGACAATGCACAAAATTTGTACACCTAATAGAAATCTCAAAAATTTACTGTTGCAGAATATTTTTTGGGGGATGCAACTTATGTAATATTCATGTACTGGGACATAAAAAGTAGAAAAAAGCATGAAACACTGAGGTATCCATCAATACTTTTATGTTACAGCTCGGCAAATCTGAACAGCTTCAAAGTTTAAAATACAAAAGTTGCTAGAGTTATCTTTCCTGTATAATATATTCCTGGGAAGTAAAGGCAATCACACGACGTGTCAATTCCTTCTCATTTTCGAATAAAAACCTGAATACTATTTAGACTTTCTAAATGAACTTTATTAGATTGTTTTTCCAAGGCGGGGGGGGGGGGGGGTTCCATGCAAATGGGGGGGGGGGGGTTGTTGTTCGCTAACCTATTGTTGTTATAAAATTTATATGTAAAGACGAGGAAAATCAGCCAAATAAATTTAAATTTAAGGTAAGGGGAATACAATTTTGAGGAGATCATCGGGAAAAAGAATAAGTCCTGACGATTTCCACTGATCCAGAGCACCAGACCTGATAAAAACTATCCTATATCAAAAATTAGATGCCCTAGTCTTTTCGTTTAACCGTTAAATTTTGAGTGAATATTCCCATTATTTAGCGATCAAGTCATTTGTATTTTATCCTCAATGTTTTAAAAAAAATGTGCGTGCATTCCCGCGGTGAACTAGTAAAGGGTTGTCAAATGCGAATATTTCCAGTGCGAAAACGTTTTGGTGCGAGTTAAACCGCAACCTTTTTATGTATCTCTTTGTTAAAGAGTTCCGATAATTTGTAAAATTTGACTCTGACTTTTACGGGAAAACAGTTAAACACGGATTGAAACGAAGTAATTGACTGTGCGAGTTAGCTCGCTTACCAGCCACTCGTTACCCCTTAAGATAATATCATGTCTCAATTGCTGTGTACAATTTCATATAACCAAAGACTTCGTAATATTCACTATTCTTGATTTCATTTCAAATGTAATTCATATTTGTTATTGTTACATATTCGAACAGCCGTCTAGACTTCCAGTTTAGACGATATATATTTGGCTTTTTGATGCTTTTTTACTCCATAGTAAAACTGCTTAGAAATAGTATATAAATACTAATATATTGATAAAAAGACATTGATTCTTTTTTCTTTCCTTTTTTTCTTTTCTTTTTTTTTGATATAGGAGATTACCTTCATTCTTTTCTATAATCTAAAATCAGTAGTCTTATGCATTAACGTATATAATATATTTTGTGATTTTGCATAATTTTTTGTTTACTAAAAGAAATGGTTTTAAAGAATAAACACATGACCATTTAGTAAAAGTAAAAGCTAATACATGTATAAACTACTCACAAAGTATTTGGTAGAAATGTATTACCAGACCTTATCTATGTATGAAAATAATGTAGCGTTGGATCAAGAAGAGTTTCAGTAGAACGAAGTAAATTTGTTCATAACCCAAAACCTGACAAAAATATTTGTGTCGTTTCAAATATTTCAATTACTGTTTTAGTCTCTATAATTAAAGCATAGGAACACGATCCCTTTTTCTTGTTCCTTTTCATATGAGTGTCTAGCTTAAGTCTACGGAAGCCGAGTAGTGCCAACCTAAGTGAAATTTTTAAGTCGTAATTACGACTTAACTATCTCATAATTATGACTTGGTATGTCGTAATTACGACTTCAATATGTCGTAATTACTACTTAGTTATCTCGTAATTACGACTTAGTTATCTATAATTTCCACTATGACCAAGGCCAACATGAACCATGACTGAAGCTATGGAGATCTCAGGGATGCAAGGAAGATCAGGAGGCCCAAGTATGCCTATATCGCTCATTCGACAACCCTATCCACCTTGATGAAGAAGAATGAAGAAGATTAAAATTCACGGGAATGATCAATTCACCCCCTTTCTTTAATCAATCAAAAATCAGGAAAACTCAAAATATAAATCTCATAAAAAGCATTTTATAAATATACAGTTATAAATATGTAAAAAGAGTTTAATAGATAAAAGAAATAATACAGCATATTGGTAACTTCTCGCAAACTTCAAAAATACGTAAAAATGCGTCAAAAATCACTTTAGAGGGAATAATATTATGTCAAAATTACGACATAGTTAAGTCGTAATAACGAGATAGCTAAGTCGTAATTTCGAGATAGTTAAGTCGTAATTACCACATAGCTAAGTCGTAATTACGACATAAAATTTTCACTTAGGTTGGCACTAATCGGTTCCCGTATAAGTCCAAACAACGTTGCCTTAACTCATTTTCTTATTTATTTATTAAATTGGTAATGCATGTGCAAAATACAAAGAATTTTCCTTTTATAGTTCAATGGAATTCAACCTACCTTTATAGTGATAGATCTGAATTCAATAGTCTATTTACAATGACATAGCTCCTTTTACTCTGTGCGAATGTATACTTAAGATATTCAATTGGTAATGAGAAGTGATTGGGAACCCATTTATGCAAGCCTGAGACCTAAAATCACAGAACAGTTATAAAGTGAAAATAAATTAGAATTTTTCTTACCGATTTGGATATTGAAAAAAAAGGTTCCTTTATGAGTTATGAGCCCTTACAGTTTACATTCAAGTCTATGGGAAAAGGTGAATTTTCCTTATTTTTTTTTTCAATAGAATGACGGGGAATCAAATATCGATTGGTAAAAAATATCTAAGATATATTTCATTAGATTTTGCTGAAAAGTCAAAAGTTCACCAATAGATGTTTTCTTTATTTTTCATCAAGGGGATGTAACTCCTAAACAAAACACGATTTTCAAAGTATTTATTATTTCAATATCTACTAGGCTAGTGCAAAAGTTTTTTCATTAGATATTAAGACACAGAAATATACTGAATGACAAATACATCTAATTTCAATGTTTTTGGTATTATTTCCTTCATACACACATTGCAAACTTTAAGCCTTAAAGGGAATAGAAATTTTGAAAGGGCGTAAATGGCACGATCTAAAAAAAGCATATTTTGCAAACCATAATTCTGAGAAATTTATTTTTGATTTCAATGAATTTTCTTTCTAATATCAATTTGTAAACATCCAAAGGGACAAATTCTAGAACATGGGAGCTTAAACTTGTTTTGATATTGAGATGGAGGTCATTACATTGAAATGTCCATTGTGTTACCAAACAAAACTTGTCATAAAAATTGAAATAAACTTTTTTTTTAGAATTCTAACTTACCTTCAATGTTTGATGTTCATGAGGCTTCAAAATTATCATTAGAATGTCGTACTTAAACTGCTGTTAAGGCAAGAGGTCCTCACTTCCTTATATGTACGTGCTTGCTACGTACTTATACAGCGTGCGCTTGGAAATTCGAGATGAATCCATCACTGACGAGGGTTAAGTTCCCAAAAAGTGCATGTCTGGTCCATGCTGCAAATTCATCTGGTCTTAAATGATGCTATTGAATTTGAAGACGTTTAACATTTGAGTTACTTGGCGAGTGTCACTGCTGGTGGACCAGGAGCCCCCGAGGGCACATGTAGCCAAGTACGATCAACTTCGGTTGATCGTCTGTCTCTTCACGCATTTGAAATTTTCTGTGACAAAATTTCCTGAAATTTCTAAATGGGGGGTCCTGTAGCATCATATCCCATTCATTCTGCTACGTCTTTTGGTACATTTTTGACCATATTACATTGTTTAGACTGAGGATCACTGACGAGGGTTAAGTACCCGAAACGTGCATGTCTGGTTCATGCTGCAAATTTATCTGGTCTTAAGTTTAACCGTTGACCGGACGAAGACAAAACACAGTGAAATTCTCCATACACCAATGTTTTGATAATATTAACCATCTTTGTTGCTTTCGTATATGCTTTTTTTTACCAAACGACGTTTAAAGCTATTCTTATACTATTTTGCAAGATATATTCAAGTACCAAATACGGATCACCTGACCGTTGAGATGACATGAATATTCTTTTGAGAGATTGCGATTACCACTCTGTGATTACACTTCTTGTTATTCAAGAGAGCAATGGTAACTTCAATTTGCTTTTCATCAAATGTCTTTGGATATATGCTTGTTTTTGCTGTCAGTTTAAGTAATGGCAAGACTCACTACGGTATACATCTAAAATATATGGAAGGTTGGAATTAACCACCAGCACAGGGGCCAACGAGCATCGGTCATGGATGAGGATTTCCAATTTTTTTTTTCATGCAAGCAGTTTTGATATACTCCGACATACCTATATAATTCCAACATGGTTAGAGCAAGTAGACATACTATTGAATATGTTTTATTTATTTTTGAGCTTCGCGGTACCCATGTAGTAAAGAATCAAATCTTTTATGTATAGGGTTTAAAATTTATGTGTCACACTGGAAATTTGAAATTATCTGCAAAAAAAAAAACCTGACCGAAGCAAAATAAAATTGCACAATTGTTTGCAAAAAGTTAACGTTTCCACCATTTGTTTTTCATTTTTCCGGAGTATAATTTGGTTATGTTATCTTAAATCCAATGTCTTAATATGTATGTATGTGTGTGGTAGCTGACCACGTGCTCTCTCTCCGATAGTATGTCGGTCTTCTCGGGTAGTAGCTTGCATTAGCTCGCTTCAGTCAGCGGATCGCATACTATATATTTCGTTGGCCCTTATGACTCTGATATAAATGCACTTGATATCCATTTACATCTTAATCTATTTTTTCATCTTGAACTCTTCGCTTTTCTGTCGCATTTGTTTGTATCGTCATCTTACTGTATTTTGTGATTTCCGGTCTTGTTTGTCATCTAACAGTGCGGAGGCTGTTCTACATCATAATTGTGCGTTCTTCGAGACCCCTGGGTAATCGGAAAAGTTGGAGGATTGTGCGCACGTAATCCAGGATAACCACACCGTCTGCTACTTACGTCGGCCCCGGTTGCCCATTGATCTTGTTGGTTTATGTATGGTCATTTATGTTTAATGTTTTTATGATGTGAGTTGGTGTTCCTTGTCCCTTTTGTGTCTCTCTCTTTGGGTGTCTGCTTTGTGTTTTTGGATTGGGTGTTTTGTGGTTTTGCTGTGGGTGCTACAACCGAGTGCCCCTCCTTTCTTACCGTGAAGCTACAATAATTCACATCAATTTTGTGTTCTTCGAGACCGCTGGGTAACTGGACAACTAGACGGGATGTGCGCATGTAAACCGGGAAACTGCACCATTCCATTTGCAACAAACATGGCAGATAGCCTATTTAAGTAGGCATCGGTTGTTTATTGGTGTCTTTGTATTATGTTTGTTTTTTTGTATTCATGATTTGATGTTTCTGTAAACCTGTTTCGATTTTTTGGACTGATGTTCTAATGAATATTGTTCTGCGTTATTTTGCGATTTTGTCTGATGTCGTTCATGTGTCACTTTCTTTAGGGTTTGTTTCGCTGTGTGAGTGCAGGGTGGTCATGCTGGAGATCCTTCCTTTTCTTGATGGTATCTTTATCAATTGATATTTCTTTTCCCCTAAGTGTTTTGCTTGTGTTTGTCCAGTTTGTGTTTTCGCATTTAGGTGTTTTCTGTGTTAGGCTGTGGATGTTGTAACAGAGTCCTGTTGGTGATCACCTCTTTTTTCTGCGACTTTTAATTCATTAATATAACGACAAGCGATGGGCATAAACTTTCATTTCAACAAACAAAATAACACAAAAGAGAGGGATCGATATGAAGAAAATAACTATTACGTCTCGTTGTCTGCAACATTGAATTGCTTTGGTAAGCACCGCTTAGATATCACCGTATTTGACACACCCATTCGTTCTTCTTCTGTGCAATTTAGCTGATATAAAGTAACCGATGTTGCCAGCAAGCAGGAGATACTTACTCCCACTGACACCTGACTTCACTTCTATTATTGATTCATATTCACTTATTTGCATAAAACAAAAGATGTTTGGTTTGCTGTATTTTTCATGCCTTTGTATGTATGTTTATTATTTACTTTTCGATTCTGAGTGGCGGTCGTATGTATGCATCCAGTGCTGACGACCCATACTTTCGATCGCAGATGGTGTAGTTATCCGGTTTACGTGCACACAATCACTAACTTAGGATCTAAATTGCAATTTACTTAATTCTTTCCTTCTGAGATTATTTCATTCTACATGAGAAAAGCAAAACAAAACAAAAAATTAGAAAAATAATTTGTTATTTAGTATCGGATAAATCAAATTTAAACAATGCAATTTACGTAGACCATAACTTTATAAATAGAACCTATGTATAAAATCAATGATCTCTTATCACTCACAGCTTCGACTCCCGTATGTCTTCAATGCTTTTAAAGGAAATTATGATGAGCTATCGTATTCGAAATTGATTGTCTGTTTTGAAATATGATATTAAACAATATTCCTTTTAAACATGCCATTCTTTCCGCTATATTGAATTCTATGAGGTTTTATTATCATTGTAAGTTTTCACAAAACGTAAAAAAATCCAGACCTCAACACATTTTCTTACATTTTGGAAATATGCAGCAGTCTTCCTATCTCTATGAGGTTCAAAAAGTTTAAAAGCCCTACAAAAATGTTGTACGTTTATTGTATCATTCATTAAGTAGTCGTCTAAGTTATCTATCTACATTACATCTCATTATTAAATGTAAACATTGTGTATTCGCATTGCATATCCAAATGCTGTAATCTTTCAAAGTATGGAGTCAGTCTTACAGAAGAACAAATTTGAATTGAAATTACTGTGTGCGGTTATATGTTTTAAATAAAATGACATAGGATTCTATTCTTGAACTTTAATTCGTACAGATTGTTTTTGGTAATCGTCTACACATTACCAAATTGGATAATTTTCCTACAATGGATAGTTTTGAAAGATTAATGAATTTCTTTACCAACGTACATTGTATATAAGGAACATAATATAATCCGATATTTCAAATTAACATCTCAAAATTACAAAAGAAGTAAAAAGTTATTCATTGTACCGGTATCCTAAACGGAACATAGTTATTAGCTATGGTAGAGGATTTTACCATGAGTGCTATGATAACCATATTGGGTTTGCTCAAAGATGGAAGCTTCGACTTCAAGGATGTCTTCCCTTACAGGATATTACTTGGATATGTTATTGACACTGTCATGTTGCTCCACGCTCTATCAACACCGAGGGAAATGACCGAGCTAGATAAAGAGGATAAAGAGATTATCGAGATGTTCTATAACTATGTCCCTGTGAGAATATTTTGGATGCTACTGCATTTGACCGTTGTTTATGTCTTTAGGTCGAGTCTGCAGGATTACCGAACATTACATATGTTTACATTTAAAGGAATATCATGCTTTAATTGTCTTATTCAATGTTATGTCTGTGAAATCGGATTTATAATTTTTCTGCTCGACGGTCCTCTTCTTTCCTTTCAATCCTTTCAAAGCATAAACGTGCTTTTCTTTTCATAAAATGAAACGTATGACGGCTCGCCACATATAAGAAACCTTAGAAGCGAATAGCGACGAAACAAAATTTCATCGACCATCAATTTTCTAAAATCAGTACAACGAATCGCACAATAATCAAGGCTCTTTCCTATAGTTATCTATTTAAGTCGAGAGACAGAATTTTCTTCAAAACCGGAAGCGAAATATTTTTTGCCAAAATGCAGTGGGATTTGAAGAAACACTTCACAGGATTATTCCTTTTTTACATAGACTTGAATAATTTTCGTTTACATGTAAAATAATTGATTCCTACAAATCATAAGCATAAGCTACCTGTCACGTGATTAATTTATAAACATTACTACTGTTAATTTATGCAGCGCTTTTTTCTGAAATTTGAGGGAGAACACCTCATTACATTCTTTTTCTTCCCTTATGTATTGTATTTAGTAGGAATTTTAATGTCAAAAGATATTTTTTCTTTCTGTATTTCTTGTAGAAAGGAATATAATACATTTCACGTCTTTGTCATTGATTACGAATCTAATATTTTTTTTCTTGTAGTGATATCAGCCACATCTATGGCATTGAAAAATTTAATTGAAATTTGAAGTCAAGCTACCTAACATGATATGCTTTATTTTAAACAATTTAAAATGCACAGATATAAATGCATTGACGATGATATAAATTTACATATTGTCCCTTTATTCTATTTTGTAGTTTTACCATCATAGTTTTGAAATGCTATTGTATATGTATATATGTTTCATGAACTCTTTCATAACTTTCTCTTTCTGAACTCGTTAATATGATGTGATATGTAAAATGAATATTAAATAAGATATTGTATGTGGATTTTTTTTATTTCAGAATTAAATGCCAACGTAGATAAATTAAATGTTATGATTCAATTAAGGAATAATTGTAATATTGTTGGGTTGATCGAGGTATCAACACTAAAAGTTGAGGGAAAACTGCATCGCGCGCGAAGCGCAAATGCATTAGTTTTCCCTCAATTTTTTTATGTTGATACCTCGATCAACCAAACAAAAATAACATTGATAACTTATCATTTCATTTTGTCGCTTTTAAACCTTTATTTACAGCTTTGAAATCGTGTTACTAACGACGTTGCTTATGACGTTGCTTATGACGTTGCTAAGAACGTACTTCCGTTTTATGTTGCTACAGGTATCAACAAAATTTCTCCGCCAAGCAAACTTGTCGTTTCTTAATGAAACATGTAACAATGGAAATTAAATAATTGATTGATCATTATGGAAAATGAGGCTTAAAAATATCTTAAAGTATGGGATATAATTCTTTGCCTCTCCGTTTATTGGTTAAATTTGTTCGGAAAAAAATCTTCAAAATCTTGACCACGGTCACAGAGCATAGATTACGGTTGAAAAGACATTAGCATTGCCTTAACGTCGAGCAATATTGCAAGAAATCTACAACCATACCTTGTTGCAGCACCCAAAGCAAATCACGGAGTAGACAAGCACAGCAAGAGACATAAAACAGACACACGACGTAAAACATGAAGCACAAAAGACCACACTAAATCAACGAGACAAATGGGCAACAGACCATTTTCCGATCTTGTCAGAAAGCTCAGAATTTCCTAGTCAACATCTATTGGCGTTGTTTTACATTATGACGTCACTGTTAAAAGAAGCTATTCCATTGTGACCTTACAATGAAACAGTGCGCAAAAATTGCTTACCTCGGAAAGTTTTCGTCATTTTGTCAGCCATTATAAATTTCGGCAAGTGACCTATTCGTTCTCATAGACCGCACGCTATGAACCGTAGAGACATGGAAGATCAAACACTATGACGACATTAAAGCATTTTAAAACACAAAAGACAACACAAGAATAATTTATGTCAAACGATCGAAGAAATAAAAACATTAACTTATCAGACGGAATTGCTGAAAACAGTAATAGTCAGCACTATATTGTGGTATAGCGTACGAAAAGGAAACGACGCTGTCACAGCCCACCGTAGGTGCAAACACATGCTGTCTACGTGCAACATCGTAGGCAAACTGTGGATCCGCACGGTTTCTTTGCGTTATCAGTACGTGAATCGTACGGCCTCCGTACAGATTTGGGGAAAAGCAGACAAGACGTTCTAGCTTTACTAAACACAGACAGGGCGTTCTAGATGGCCGTCCTAAGTCGGCACCGATTGCCGATTGGTCTCGTTGGGTTATGTGTATTCGTTTGATGTTTCTATGTGATTTGGCGTTCATTGTACCATTTGCGTCTCATTCTTTGCATGTCTGTTTTGTGCTTTTGCATTCGATGTTTGTGGTTTTGCTGTTGGTGCTGCAACGGAGTGTCGTTGGAGATCCTTTCCTTTCTGTTAGAGCATTCAGATTTGTCGCTGAATCATGTCTGCTTGCGGTCTCCGGATCATTAAGAAGTACGGCATGCCTATTTGGACATAATGTTGTCCTACGACACTGATGGTCACATGAACACTTCACTCTATGACAAACGTGACGACTTCAATTTCAGCATTGCAACTTTCCTTTTTTCTGAGTAGCACATCCCTTCATCGCCAGCTTATGGCGTGTTCATATCTCAGTTGATACGCTATGCCTGAGAAAATGCCAAATGTACGGATTTTGTTCTGAATGCTAGGCGTCTTTCAGATAAGCTTCTCAGTCAGGGATATGTGCGTAACCGACTAACATCGTCACTGAAGAAGTTCTACGGTCGATATGGGGAACTCGTCATAAACTATGATGTCCCACTCTCCAGAATGGTGGATGATATTCTGTCATAGACCATTTGAACCATACGTCTTTTGGTACATTTTTAGAGATAATAATTTTCATACTTTTTGGCCGTATTACATTGTTTAGACTTAGGATCACCGACGAGGGTTTAGTACCCGAAACGTACATGTCTGGTCCATGCTGTAAATTTATCAGGTTTTAAATGATGCTATTGAATTTAAAGACGTTTAACATTTGAACAACTTGGTGAGTGTCACTGCTGGTGGACCAAGAGTCCCCGAGGGCACATGAAGCCAAGTTCGATCAACTTCGGATGATCGTTTGTCTCTTCAACGCATTTGAAATTTTCTGTTACAAAATTTCTTGAAATTTCTAAAACGTGGGTCCTGTAGCATCATATCCCACCCATTCTGCTACGTCTTTTGGTACATTTTTAGAGATAATAATTTTCATACTTTTTGGCCGTATTACATTGTTTAGAAATAGGATCACCGACGAGGGTTTAGTACCCGAAACGTGCATGTCTGGTCCATGCTGTAAATTTATCAGGTTTTAAATGATGCTATTGAATTTAAAGACGTTTAACATTTGAACTACTTGGTGAGTGTCACTGCTGGTGGACCAAGAGTCCCCGAGAGCACATGAAGCCAAGTTCGATCAACTTCGGATGATCGTTTGTCTCTTCAACGCATTTGAAATTTTCTGTTACAAAATTTCTTGAAATTTCTAAAACGTGGGTCCTGTAGCATCATATCCCACCCATTCTTCTACGTCTTTTGGTACATTTTTAGAGATAATAATTTTCATACTTTTTGGCCGTATTACATTGTTTAGACTTAGGATCACCGACGAGGGTTTAGTACCCGAAACGTGCATGTCTGGTCCATGCTGTAAATTTATCAGGTTTTAAATGATGCTATTGAATTTAAAGACGTTTAACATTTGAACTACTTGGTGAGTGTCACTGCTGGTGGACCAAGAGTCCCCGAGGGCACATGAAGCCAAATTCGATCAACTTCGGATGATCGTTTGTCTCTTCAACGCATTTGAAATTTTCTGTTACAAAATTTCTTGAAATTTCTAAAACGTGGGTCCTGTAGCATCATATCCCACCCATTCTGCTACGTCTTTTGGTACATTTTTAGAGATAATAATTTTCATTCTTTTTGGCCGTATTACATTGTTTAGACTTAGGATCACCGACGAGGGTTTAGTACCCGAAACGTGCATGTCTGGTCCATGCTGTAAATTTATCAGGTTTTAAATGATGCTATTGAATTTAAAGACGTTTAACATTTGAACTACTTGGTGAGTGTCACTGCTGGTGGACCAATAGTCCCCGAGGGTACATGAAGCCAAGTTCGATCAACTTCGGATGATCGTTTGTCTCGTCAACGCATTTGAAATTTTCTGTTACAAAATTTCTTGAAATGTCTAAAACGTGGGTCCTGTAGCATCATATCCCACCCATTCTTCTACGTCTTTTGGTACATTTTTAGAGATAATAATTTTCATACTTTTTGGCCGTATTACATTGTTTAGACTTAGGATCACCGACGAGGGTTTAGTACTCCAAACGTGCATGTCTGGTCCATGCTGTAAATTTATCAGGTTTTAAATGATGCTATTGAATTTAAAGACGTTTAACATTTGAACTACTTGGTGAGTGTCACTGCTGGTGGACCAAGAGTCCCCGAGGGCACATGAAGCCAAGTTCGATCAACTTCGGATGATCGTTTGTCTCGTCAACGCATTTGAAATTTTCTGTTACAAAATGTCTTGAAATTTCTAAAACGTGGGTCCTGTAGCATCATATCCCACCCATTCTGCTACGTCTTTTGGTACATTTTTAGAGATGATAATTTTCATACTTTTTGGCCGTATTACATTGTTTAGACTTAGGATCACCGACGAGGGTTTAGTACCCGAAACGTGCATGTCTGGTCCATGCTGTAAATTTATCAGGTTTTAAATGATGCTATTGAATTTAAAGACGTTTAACATATAACCAAAGATTGAACTCTACGTCTTCCGAAATGGAAGTAACCGGATGTGACATTTTTAATTGAAGCGGCGGGTGTTGCATGCAAGCAGGAGATGCTTACTCTTACTGGGCACCTGGTCTTACTCCCATATGGGGAGTTCGCTTTTTTTCATATGGTGGAGGTTTTTGTTTGTTTGCTTTGGTTCCTGTTTACTTGATTTTGTTTTGTTTGGTTTCTGATTTTCTGAATTATCAATTTTGTGCTGTATATCGGGATATGATCATTATCCATATCTGTCATGCACGTGTTTAGTATTACTATATTGCAAGTGTTTAAGACCCCGTACGTTAACAGCGCTAGGAAGTACACGATAATGTTGAAGATGTACGGATATCGTACGTTGTACATAGATGTCGTGCACATACAAGATGCATCACACGTGCAACATATGCTACACAAAAGCGCCTAATATATATAACAATGGACATTATGTGTGTAGACACACTGCCTTGTGCCTTGTCTTCAGAAAAACGGAGCGTTTTTAGTCTTCCTAAAACACACATATCAAAAAGCACACATTGCTACTTGTGAACATGGGCTAAGAATAAGAGAAAAAAGGTGAAACGAACAAATGAAACAAATGGATAATGATTATAAAAAAACCTCCTCACTCTTAGATGCCCACACAAACAGAACAGCAAAACGCAGGGGTCCAAGCAACATAGAGGAATATGTAAATGGATTAAAAAATGGAGGGGGTAGGGTGAGGCCCTTGTTCTGTCTGCTGTAGCGAACTTCTGTTTGTTATTACCCGATGAATCCGACTGACATTCAAAGAGGACAGGTAGCAACACCTGACGCTTAATTTTACCTTCAGATACATAGATGACGTGTTGTCCATAAATTATCCGAACTTTTCCGATTACCCAGAGGTCTCGAAGAACGCACAATTGTGGTGTAAAACAACCTCCTCACTGTCAGATGACCACACACAAACACGACCGCAAAACTTAGGGGCACAAACAACACAGATAAATATGTAAATGGATATAAAAAGAGGGCGTACGTAATACAATCCGTGCTCTGCCGCCGCGAGCTCATGTATGTTATCACCCGAGGAGTCCGACTGACATTCAGAGAGGACAGGTGGTCGGGGCCCTGTCCTTCTAAAGAGGTTTGGACAGGGCCCGTCATGGAGTCCCGTCGTCACAGTCAGTCAGAGTGCAAGTTTTAAGAATGCGCTTTTACAAGACTGTAGATTGGTCAAGTACCAAGCCTAGTGTCTGTCTGGTGACATTAGGATCATATCCAAGGTATAAAAGGCGTTTGATGATTCTGACGCATTTTCGATAGTGATGTTGTATATCTTTTATCCTTCTTATCTTGTTAATAATGTCTCCATAAAATGCAGGTTGTGAAATACCCAAAGTAATATACTCTGTTGCCTGTATTGGTCCGAATTTCAGAAGAAGTTGACAATAATTTTTGTAAAATTTCCAGAAAGTCTTTACTAGTTTGTGAAACCTTGTCCTAAAAGTTTCTTGGTAATTTGAAAATTTCTACTGTAATCTTAGAACATCACCGTCAAGCCAGGGGAAATTTACTATGTTAATTCCAAAATCATCTCTTTTGTCATACACACTTGTATGGATCTCTCCGTTAACAATTTTGATATTTAGGTCCAAAAATGGTGTTTCTGTGTTTGAAACGTTTGCCTCGTTTAGAATCAATTCTTGTGGATAAATAACATTTTTATACTTTTCAAAAACAGGATTGTCGATAGTAAGAATATCATCCAGGTACCTAGAAGTACCAATGAAGCATTTCACATCATCATTTTTTCTTTGCTTTTGAAGATTTTGGATAAATTCCTTTTCATACGTGTATAAAAAATCTGCAACAGGAGGCGCACAATTAGTACCCATTAGAATCCCTACAACCTGCTTGTAGAGTTTCTCACCTAATCTTACATAAATATTGTCCAAAAGGAAGGACAATGCAATACACAGGTCACCACATGTCCATGATTTGTATGATTTGTAATCTGTGGCGGAAAAGAAACCCTTCGATTCAGAAGTACAAATATAAGTTTTCCCCTCTCGATCAAAACACCATTTAATGAGTTTGGGCAGTCGAGCATTTATTTTGTCGTGAGGAAGCGTGGTGTACATATTAGAAAAGTCGTATGAAGATATCGTATTTGCTTGAAAAATTTCTTTATTTCATTTTGTCATTCATATCCCCTGAATTTTTAATAGACCAAAAGAAGTTTATGCCATTCCTGTTCATGACAGTTTCACAGTATTTTGCCACGTGTTCCTTTATAGCCGTGAGTGCTGACGTCAGATTTCTAGCTGTTGAGCAGTTGCTAGAATTAGCAATGTATCGAAACTTGTAAGGAGACTTGTGAAGTTTTGGTATACAGTATATTGTAGGGAGATCCAATTTAGAAATATGGATGTTAAAAGAAGAAATTTCACTGTTATGTTTGTTCAAACATAACAGATGCTTGCTTTTGTGCTCTATTGTGAGTGCTGATGAGATTATCGTCAGGATCTTCTCATTTGTGTGACACTTATGCCCTTTGCCGTGTGGAGCTCGTAAAAAAGTTCCCCGCGAGGGGATTGACAGTAAGTGTTTTGAATATATTTCCCTGACATTGTCGTCATTACGCTTTCTATATAGACATAACGTCAGAGAGTGCATGAATTTTAGGTATTGTTTTCATTTTCGTGCTTAAACATCGACGGCGGGTGCGGCTAGCCAACAGGGGATGCTGACTCCTCCCGGGCACCTGGTCCCACCTCTAGCTTGCTAGGGGTCCGTCGATGCTTAATTTTGTGTTCTATTGTGAGTACTGTTGAGATTATCGTCAGGATCTTCTTTAACTCATTCAAAATATTAGGAACACTTTCGTTGCTTTCGATATAAGTATTAGTAGAGGAAAGTTCAAAAACTAAAGTTGATATGTCGTAGCATTTTCAAATATATATGGTGTTGTTGGCTGCTTTGTCTGCAGGCGCGAAGACATATTTTTCATGTAAATTACGTAACTTGGATTTGAAGTATCTTTCAGATTTAGAAATTGGATTTTCAAAAAGATGAGGATTTTTGTGGTAGTTATCTATTCGAATATCGGTAATATCCAAAATGAGGTTTTTCAAGTCATTCAGAGCATGCGGTTCGACTCCTTCCGATTTACACCTTCGTTTGGTATAGTTATCTAAAGCTTCCTTTAGCACTCCGCGACATTTAATAAAGTCTATCTTGGATTGGATTCTATATTGAGGTCCTTTTTTGAGAAGACCACGGAGCTGCCTGTCTTTGATAATTGGAAAGTCACATGTAATAATATCACCTGTAACTAACGTCCCTTTCATGAGTAGCAACATTCCGT
Organism: Pinctada fucata; assembly: GCA_028142955.1. NCBI lineage: Eukaryota > Metazoa > Mollusca > Bivalvia > Pterioida > Pteriidae > Pinctada > Pinctada fucata. Next base: position 44,870,133 of record AP027111.1, on the reverse strand, counting down.
CTTCTCCTGCTTATGGTGTTTTTCTTTCTCAACTGATGCGGTACGCCAGGGCATGTTCCAAATATGAAGATTTCATCATTAGAGCCAGACGGCTTGCAATTTAGCTACTTGTTCAGGGTTATGTTATACGGGTTCACTACGGGATGTAATGAAAGCATATGATATTCCCCACACAAACAAAGTGCGGCCTTAGTTAACCACTCAAAAGTTATTTTGATGGTTTCTTTGATTTGTGACTACCTCTACAGTCAGCCTTCTCTCTTCTACTATTTCTTTTTTCTTTTAAGGAGGGTCCCTACTCGTGAATTTAACAGATGAATTTTGTATTTTAAGGTTATTTTCTATACATAATTGTCAAAATGACATAATGAACACAGATATGTAATTTTGTTTTCATTAAAGATACAGTACATCAAAGAAAGGTACCCTAACACTTCAAAATTGAGAAATATCAAATTTCAAATATCCATCATATGCTTTTGAACCCTCCAAATTCAGTGATGATACGAATATGTTATTTGTTTTGTTTTATTATATGGTAACAAGTCATATAGAAGAAATACAACACATAGAATGATATTGTAACATACATCTAAGTATGATTTATCTCCAAACATTAGGGTACCCCCTTATAATTTCATAACATTTTTGACCAAGAATATGTACTAAATCCAATTTTTTGCATAAAAAAAGAGATTAATTTTTTTCATTTTGTAATATCTAATAAAATTATGTATGTAGATGAAGAAAAAATCACATACAGGTACACAGTTTTTGAAATGATCAAGGTATGGCTCCAAACATAGGGGTACCCCGTTATAATGTTATCATATTTTCGACAAATAATATATAGTATATCACATTTTTGTGCAAAAAAACAACAGATGGAATTTCTTCAAATTGGATCATTTTATACGATAATGTATATAGATGGTGAAAAAATCGCATACAGGTGTACAATTTTATAAATGATCAAGATATGGTTACAAACATAAGGGCACCCCCTTATAATTTCATCACATTTTCAACTAAGAAATTATACTACATGATTAGTGTGGACATTGATAGATTGCACCATCTTTTGCTTCTTTTGGCATTTAAGATCTTCTGTCTGTGTTTTTCAATGCGCTGGCTCATCCCTCACCAGTCATTGTAAAACGTTATACGCATATAAGGAAAAACCTGTAACGGTTCGAGTAGGGAGCCACCTTAATAAACTTTGTGTTAGTGATAATATTTTTGTTTTCGTTTTTTTTCCTTCACGGGTTTGGGTTAAATGCCAAAATATTATACATAGAATAAGGATTCTCATGTTCTAGAGCCGTATTAAAAATGCAAAACTCAAAACCTAAAAATGCAAAACTCAAATCCTTAAAAAATGTATATGCCTTCGGTTTATGATTTTCTGAATCGATTTTGTACTGTGTTTTGGGATATGGTCATTGTCTGTACATAAATTTGTCACCATAGTCTCTACGGCTTTGAATTAGAGAATGGAAGTCAAACCCAAAACACAAAATCTTAATATCACAATTAATAATCATACAAATTCATGGAAAATACATAAAACAAAATAAAGGTAGGGAGGAGATCTCACCAATAATAACAGTCGAACGTTTTCTAACGAGAATGGGGGGGGGGGGGGTGCAAACTGAAGGAGACAATGACACACTACCATTATACCATATAAACGCGAAGGACTACACAATCTAATTCACAACCTTCAGAGTCCAGTGCAATATTGCAATTTATATTAGGCTGCGTGCTGTGTTAATTACTTAAATATAAACTTTCAAATGCCACACAAACCATGTCAACAATACAAGGCAAGTAATAGTATATAATTAAAAAGGATTGAAAACGGAGCTTTAAACTCAATGTGTTTTAAAAACAAGGGGAATGCAGAATAAGAAAATTTCCAAACTTTATTGTTTGTTATGCCATCTTGAATAAATTCAATGGATAATAAGACGCACAGTCCAATTCAAAAATGCAATTCCATATAGATCCCTAAGCATTCTAAACATACTCATTTCTCGTTGGATTTGCTTTCAGAAAGTAGAAACACAGTTTACACTGAAGACTGCCACATCAACAAAGAGGCAGAAATCTAGAATATAGAAGGATAGAATTTTAAACGTTTTGCAAAGAAGCAAAGGTGAGTATCGAAAATAGAAATTTTTCGAAAAAAGCAAAGAGAACTTTGTTGCGTTTTCCTATCCATTCAATGTTTGCATCTATTAAGGTGGTTCATTTGTCCTTACATCGATACACTTTATTCGGAAGAAATTTGTTTCAGGAAAGTTGTTTTTTTTTTTAATGTAAAATATAGAAAAGAATTTAATCTTCATGTAGTTACATTAAACGTTGCTTTCTTGTACGTTGACTGCAGCTGTTTGTTGGACTTTCTGTTTTCTTATTTTACTTAAAGCAACAGGTCTGAAAAAGAATGAAAGAGAATTTTAGTTAATTTGTCATTACTGTTTTTCTTTATCTTTCTAAAAATCTGTTTTATACCCCGATTATTGAAATTCCTGTAAATATTTAACTAAATATTCTGCTTGCAATCGATTGATAAGATAAAGACGATACTGACGACAATCGCAACATCACTCACAATAGAGCACCAAATTGAGCAACGGCAGACCCCTAGCAAGCCAAAGGTGGGACCAGGTGTCCGGGAGGAGAAAGCATCCCCTGTTTGGCTAGCCGATCCCGCCATCGTTGTGTAATACTATGTTTACAAATTTTAAGCTTTCTCATCGTTGAACATTACCTATCAGATGGTAACGAGGTACACATGATTGTACAATATCTCTTATAAATCCTCCTCTGGTTCCGAAAAATGCTGGAATCGTTTTACCCCATTATAAAAGAAAGGAGGGTATCTCCAACAACACTCGGTTGCAGCAACCCAAAAACAAACCCACAAAACATCCACTGCAAAAACACAAGCAGACACTCACAGAATGAGACGGAAATGGTACCATGAATGCAAAATCACATACAAACATCAAACATAAATGACCAAACATTAACAAACGAGACCACTTTGGCAATCAGTGCCGACTAAGATTATATCATAAATGAGTTAAAGAAGATCCTGACAATAATTTCAACAGCACTCACAATAGAGCACCAAATGGAGCATCGACGGACCCCTAGCAAGCTAGAGGTGGGACCAGGTGCCCGGGAGGAGTAAGCATCCCCTGTTGGCTAGCCGCACCCGCCGTCGATGTTCACGTACGAAAATGAAAATATATAAAATACATGCACTGTCTATGGTTCTGTCTATATAGAAAGTGCTATGGCGACAATGTCAGGGAAAAATATTCAAAACACTTACTGTCAAACCCCTCGCGGGGAACTTTTTTACGAGCTCCACACGGCAAAGGGCATAAGTGTGACACAAATGAGTTAAAGAAGATCCTGACAATAATTTCAACAGCACTCACAATAGAGCACCAAATGGAGCATCGACGGACCCCTAGCAAGCTAGAGGTGGGACCAGGTGCCCGGGAGGAGTAAGCATCCCCTGTTGGCTAGCCGCACCCGCCGTCGATGTTCACGCACGAAAATGAAAATATATAAAATAAAGTATTAAGATCATGTATCAGAAGAATCATTTGCTTTATTAAACTACCTCAAAAGTAGCGAAGGTTAATACGCAGGAAATGACGACGTATTGATGTCTGCGAAGGCCAATCAACCTCTTATATCCATTCCCTGTCATTCCTAAGATTCTATCGACGAATCCTTTGTTATTCAGAAGGAGGCTATGAACTACATTTTGAAATTGTTCATACATGTGTTCACATGACCTGGCTTTAGTGGTCTGTGCGTATTGTCACTATAGCGAGGTCATGCTCGGGATATTTTCTTTACTATTTCAGTTTTTTACACCAAGAATAAAATAAATATTTCCAAGAACACAACGTTGTGCAAAGTGCACCCGGCACGTTTGAACATAAACAGATAATCTCGTAAGAAACGTGACCATGTAAACATGAATGAAAGCACATGATTGGAGAGAGATCGATGTGTACTTGGTATTGCATTTGGATCCGTAGTGAATTAAAAATGTCGAAGGGTTCCAACTCTCTACCTTCTTGAAGAAAATTCCAAACCAATTTACATGCACCAGACACGTGTTTCTGAATATGAAAATCTCAGTGATGCTTTCAGCGGAGCCACCAAAAATAATTTCAGTAGCGCCCTCTTTAATTTTTGGAAGTAAGATTTTTACATTTACATTACAGAGAATGCGCGGTTCCAAATTTTCTGTAGGGTCGATTCAGTAGCATATCCAAATAAAATCTATGTTCCAAATAGCATTGGAGGGATGGTGGTAAGATGTTCTCCTCCTTTTATTTCGATGATATTTATCGGTGAAATTGCTAGTTTCCGAAATAGCAAAAAGAAAAATATGTATGATGTCACATTGATAAAAGGCCAAAACAAAGCTTCGTTCAGGTGACAGAGCTGGAAAGAAGTGATTAATACATTTTACAAACATCAGGCCACGGGGAACTATTTTAACTGCTCCACACTGCAACGTGAAATAAGTGTCTATATTAATAATGTCGAAGGGTTCCAACTCTATACCTTCTTGAAGAAAATTCCAAACCAATTTACATGCACCAGACACGTGTTTCGAATATTAAATTCTCATCAGTGATGCTTTCAGTGGAGCCATCAAAATAATTTCAGTAGCGCCCTCTTTAATTTTTTGAGGTTAGCTTTTTACATTTTAAACTGGCTTTTTGAGCGAGATTAAATACAAGTTGTACATTAACATCACCAAAATGTTTACATTGATGATATTTTAGGTAAACTTGTAAAAATAGGACTGATGATGTGAACACTTACAATAGTAAAAACACTGTGGAGAGAAGTAATCCTGCCTGGATGAGAAAGACCATTCCTTCCATTACATCTTGTGTCTGTACATAGATTGGAAGGAAAATTGGACTCGCGATAAGCGCAATGATGACTTCGACAAAATACAGCATAGAAAACAGGGCCCCTGAAATTGATGAACACGACTAAAAACTACAAACATTTGATATTGTCTTGAAAAACTTGTATAGGTACACGTTATGATAAAAAAGTTTTTAGAAGCACCTACCGGTAAAATATATATGGAATTGAATGTTTCTATTCTAATTTTTCATTGTCTGTTTTTGAATTATCCGTATTTCATTGGTTGGCAGTCACTAATTCTATTCGTGTAGAATATGGGGAGTCCAGATTTTAGTATTAGATTAGTTTATTGTTATATTCATTTACAAAGAGTAATAGCGTTATGTTGTACTTGCTATTTTTGACATGCCCACTTTTCTTGAGCTCAATGTTCCAATGTGATTTAAGTGATATTTGATTTGAAATATGTTTTAATTTCACGCAGTCATGATAAAATTACCTTGGCAGTCTGCTAGTGCCATCTTTGACATGATACTTCTCATCAAGCTTAAGGGTACTCCGCTCAAAATTCCACATCCAGAGGCTACAAAAACGTGTGATTGTGCCCAGGGAAAAGAGGTATTTTAAAATTGTTGCCGGTTTCACAACATTTTATCGGAAATTCTGAAAAGTGGGTCCTGTAGCATCATGTCCCAACCATTCTGCTACATCTTTGTTTTGTTGACATTACTTTCACAGTCTTTGACCAAATTTAAATATTTAGAATTTCACGATCCCTGACGAGGATGAAGTACCTGAAACGTGCATGTCTGGTCCATGCTGCATATTTCTCTGTTTTTGAATGATGCTATGAATTTGAAGACTTTGTAAAATTGAAAATAAAATGCGATGAATTCGAGTAGAACGTAGGGATGGCATAAACTCCAATTTAAACTCGAAAATCTTATTGATTGCGTACAGGGAAAATATGATTGAAGCATATTTTGAATTGTTAAGATGCACGAGGACTGTAGAAAATTACTTTTTTTCTATGGGCACAATCATATATTGAAAAAAATATAAGTATTGATATAGAAGATTTAATTTACAATAATGAATCATGACTATGCATAATTATTCTAATGAATATGGCAAAATGTAATAAAATTAATTGCAGCATCTCCTTGTGTAAGATTTTAAAGAGATTGAAGGCAACAATATATAAAATAAACTTCATTTTCATGTAAAATATTGTCTTCAATTGTAAATACCCTAAAATCAATCAACACACATTTAATTATGCCCATTAGTATATCACAACGTCTTTCAAAACTTTAACATTACCTGTAACCACTATATTTTAAGAGCTTGGCTTCTCATATTTTGCAGAGTCTTTCTGTTGGTACATGCACTAACTTTTTGATCACGTGAGCTTGACCGTGACATTTAAGCTACATTTCAAAAACTTTAACATCGGTCATTACTATTGTCCAATATACATCAGCCTCCTGATTTGACATGCGTTTTCCTTGTTTTTGTTTTTTTTTTTTTTTTCGTTCGCAGGTTTAAGTATCATTCTGTAAAATTCATACAAAAAAAAAACTTAGCAGTGAATTAACTTACCTACAAAGATCATCCAATCTGTGTATGAAAATGCTAAAACAACAAGATATGCCACTCCTGAGAAAACAGCTAGTATGGCAATCACCTCGTCTTTAATGCAATAATGTAAAATCTTTACAAGAAAAGAACCAGCGACCATGTGACCGATCGTCTTAGACGATCCGAAGTAACCAACCATCTTTGGAGAAAAACAAAATGGTTCCCCAAGCTCGTACAGGGATTCAACTGAACTTTTTCCTGAAAGTGACAGCATTCCGACAATGTAGGCTGTATAAACAGTCATAAACTTCCACCTCTTGGTTTTCTCCTCCATGCCTTTGCCGCGTATGAATATGAAAAACCTTGCAAACGCAGAACAAAATTTCGGTTTCTTTGGTCTGTTTTCTTTTGCTAAGGTTTCTGGTTGTAGATTAACGATAAAACATCCAAGACAAAGGAAAAGGAATGCTGCAGCCATTGGAATGTAAAACCCATAAGTTTGAATGATAAAACCTGAGGCTATAGCAGAAACACTGTCGCCTATCCCAATGTACACATGTAGGAGAAGCATGTGAAAGGTTCGGTTTTTACCTCCTTCAGTGCTGTCTACAATGAGAGTATAAGCTGCAAGATAAAATGTATACGAGGTCCCTGTACATCCATAAAGTATATTTGGTATTAGCATATATATAATGTCCAAATTGAAGAATATCACACAAAAGTGGAGAGCGGTTTCTACCGTTGCACCAACATATGAGAGTAGCAGAAACCGTTTTCGACCGTAGAAATCCGAATATATCCCAGCAAAAATGATCATAGGAAGACCTACCAGGTGTTGACTTAGTCCAACGTAAAGATTCCACTCAGCAACTTTCTTCTGACTCTCACTTTTTGGAGTATGAACACATGTGCTGTTGTCTACAAAAATATGTGAATGCTTCAAAGCATGTGAGTTATTAGTTTCAACTTCCATTTTGAAATAATTGTAAATATACTGACTGTATGCCGGTCCTCTCAGTTGTGAAGCGATAGAATACAGAAATAGTCCAAGTGGCAGGATAAAGCTTTTAGTTGGAACATTCTTTTTGTCTTTTGGCTCTTTAGTCGAAACTGCTTTTGGCTCTTTAGTCGAAACTGTTAATAAAGGTTTCTTTTCATCCTCGGAGCTCATCTTATCCAATGTTATACTTTTTTGTGAGATGTTTATCCTGTTAATCCGATCATACGAAAATGCGTTGCATGTTCTTACTTTCTATCACGATGAAAGTAAGAATAAATTCATGATGTGTTGCATATACACTAAGCAACAGAAATATAAGGAAAGGATCTTTAAAAAAAATAGACAGCAGTATCAACGGTCAGCAACAAAGGAACAAAGATGAACATATATTTGCAAAAGTTTGCAGAATGCATTTGATGTTTACAACATGCATCTAGTAATGATAGGAATTCAGTATAATTTTAGCTTTGTTATCAAATTGTGCTATCTATTAAATAGGTGAATTTTGAAAGGTTATATACAGTCATTTGATAAGGTAAATATCTGGTCTCGTGTTCATAGTCAAATGTGTTGCCTGCGAAGCACAGCGATAATTGGGGATAACTTTTTACGTTACAAATACACTAGAATTCATATCATTTTTTTTCTCATAATATTATTTAGTTAGCTGTATATGGTTTGAAAGGGTGTACAATTTCTAAACAGTGACCTTGAACTTTGACGTATTGACAAAAAAAAATTGCCAATGATTTTCCCTCTCCGATTTTAAACTAGACATATACCTAAATGCATGGATGAAAGAGTTCTTGATTTTTTTTCTTTCCACTCTGTTTCATGATAGTGATCTTATAGGATGCATGGATGACAAATATGGATAATGACCATATCCCTGTATACAGCACAAAATCGATAATTCAAAAATCAGAAACCGAAAGCATACAAAATCAGGACAAAACAGGAACCAAAGCAAAAAAACAAAAACCTCCACCATATGAAAAGAAGCGAACTCCCGATATGGGAGTGAGGATGTATGAGGATGTATGAGGATGTTTGAAAGACCATTGATTATTAGAGGTAGTTTGTCGTCTATAAAAATTATAAAGATTTTTTTAGAAATATTTGAGGTGTTTAAGGGGTTTGATGTCTATGTGACAAATATGGATAATGACCATATTCCCTGTATACAGCACAAAATCGATAATTCAGAAAATCAGAAACCGAAGGCATACAAAATCAGGATAAAACAGGAACCAAAGCAAGGCTTAGGAGAAATTTCGGGGACAGGAGAGTAACGTGTCCGTTTCAGGTTCAAGTGCACTGCCTTTCTGTTTATCATATGCTAATATCTTTATTTATCACATTGACGTCACAATTGAGGCTACCCTGTCAATCGGTCTCAAAGTAGATAGCATATATATCAAATAAGGTTGTGTTATCAGTGACGTAAAAAAATACCTAAATTATTCGTTACAAAATTGTATTACATTAAAATTTCTTCTTTTTTCTTCTTTTCTTTAAAAGTCAATGTATCTTTCCTTATTCTAAAAAGAGATGTGATATTTCATAAAGTATCTTGCATACTCATAATATGTGCTCTAAGATTGAATTTCACATTACATAATGTTCACATGAAATATATATTTTTCAATATATCGTATTCTCATTTGTAACATATTAATACTTGTAAGATTGATTCTGAATTCGATGGATGAATGAATATATTTTTAACTCAATTACTTTAATTTATCTACGTTTCCCTCATGATATGTACGGCCCACAGTATACGCGAGCAAAATTATGTTTCGGAAAAATAGACATTAAAGAAGTACCTATCAATAATTCAGTATCAAAGTCGAGAAAGCAGGGCAAAATCATTAGAATTTCCATAGGAACGGTTGCGAACCTCGGAATGAATAACATTCCAAATGACAAATATGGATAATGACCATATCCCTGTATACAGCACAAAATCGATAATTCAGAAAATCAGGAAACGAAGGCATACAAAATCAGGATAAAACAAACCAAAGCAAACAAACAAAAACCTCCACCACATGAAAAGAAGCGGACTCCCGATATGAGAGTGAGACCATGTGCCCAGGAAGAGTAAGCATCTCCTGCTTACATGCAACACCCGCCGCTTCAATTCATTAGAACTGTCACATCCGGTAACTTCCATTTCGGAAGACATAGAGTACAATCTTTGGTTGGATGGTTCAAATGGTCTATGACAGAATATCATCCATCAAAGTGAGACCAGATTCCCGGGTAGAATCAGCGTCTCCTGATTGCATGCAACAGCTCCATGAAAACTTGTCATAAAGAGAAATGATAATTCATAAAATATATTGTATACTTGGAATTGTGACGTGGATCAATTATCGTTTTTTTTTAACTATTCGCGGATTAAAATAAACATTACAGAAGTAAACAAACATCACCATATGTATTATATAAGCGGTAAAATATTGCCGAAAAGTCGTTGAAAGTAGCTTTTGGTCTTTCACGCTGACTTCGACCAAATATCAAAGCATTCTTGTAAATCCGGCTTAATATGATCCACAAAAAAAAACATTTTTTTATTTCGGATAAACGAAGCACGACTGTATATCTATGATGTATGATACTTCACATGAAATAAAGTACATTGCACCCTGAACTTTATGGGTATATCACTCGAAGTACCTCGTTATCGTCTATCAATAGCGTATGAAGATATACAAAATTAGTAACATGCCGTGTAAACAAAGTGCCTGGTAAAGACATATTCGCCTACTCCAGTTTCCAGCTTGATAAAAGAATCACGTGCAACGAATGTCATGTGATTTTTCTCATCCATTTCGCCTTAATCTTGTCCAATGTTGTTTGTTGTTTTTCTTTTAATCAATACAGGTGTGTTCCGTTATGTTCTATTCAGAATGGTATTGCTGAATAGCCCTTCCATATACACTTACAATCGAAAGCTCCTGAACATAATCAAATGTCTTGTTTCTAATGTTAATTAATAAATGAAATTATTTTCAATTTTAGCTTACTGAAAACCGTCTTTTATTCGCGTCCGTTTTATTTTCGCGAGGTCCTTTGAATCGCGAACATGAATCGCTGCGAATATGCCAAATCACTGGTGCAGAAAAAATATTTTTACGATGTCACGAAAATAAAATGTCGTGAACCAGTCACCTCACATCTGTTTGCGAAATTAAGATGCCGCGAATAAAAGGTATTTTTTATTTTACATTTCGATATCATTTTTGTCCATATTCTGTAAACTGGAAGCCGGATGATGGGCTATCATAACAAATTATACTCAGGTAATTATTTCAAACAATTGAAAAAGGACTGGGCAAAAGATTCCATAACAAGGTATAATACCCTATCCTAAACATTTCAAAGACTGAATAGAGTAAAGAGAACATGTCAACAAAAAGACGAAGACTTATAGAATATATCGCCGGATGTGAGCATTGACAAGGAAATCCAACCCGAGGTCCGGGATTTGCTTGTACCATGACGAGGCTTGCCGAGTCAAGGACATAAGTAAATAACGGAATCGTCGAATTGGATTTCCTTGTCAATGATCACACATGGCGATTGATTATTTTTCTCCCTATGTATAAAAAACGACAAAAATAATTAATTTTCCTGTTCTTTTCTGCAATCTTTTGATGAAGACTGAAGGGACGCAGCGCGTGAATGTGAAATTTTATAAGCAGTTCAAATTAGCCAAAACCGAGAAAGGATTGGATCTTCAACAACACTCGGTTTCAGTACTCTCATCCGGAACACCTAAAGTCAAAACACAGAATCTGAGTAAAAAAGAAAAAAGGACAAGGGATACCAGGTACATCAACACCCTGAACGCAAAAGAGTACACATGCTCTGTTTGAAAAGCTAGGACGTTCTAGACTCTACAGGTTAAGCCATTTAGGACATGAGATTTCATTGAAACCTGAATTAAATTCTTTTTTTTTAACATGTAACCTATCTAAATGCCGGGTAAGGTAAGTAGAAAATGGCATTCCGCTTTGTGCCTTGTCCTTCCTCTTGGACAACATTTATGTACATGTAAGATTTGGTGAGAATATCAACAAGCAGCTTGAAGGGATCCCTATTGCGCGCCTCTTGTTGCAGATTATTTTCAAATACGTATGAAAAAAATTCATCCAAAATCTTCAAAAGCAAAGAAAACATAATGATTTGGAATGTTTTATTAGCACTTCTAGGTACCTGGATAATATTCAGCATAAAGATGTTTAACGTCTTCAAATTCATTAGCATAATTTTAGAGCAGTTAAATTTACAACATGGACCAGACATGCACGTTTCGGGTAACAAACCCTCAGTGATCCTCAATCTAAACAATGTGATACGACCAAAACATGTGAAGATAAATTATGTTCTAAATATACCGAAAGACGTAGCAAGATGGATGTGATATGATGCTACAGGACCGAGGTTTTAGAAATTTGAGAAAATTTGTAAGCAGAAATTTTCAAATGCGTTGGAAGAAAGATCAACCAAAAATTATCGAATTCGGCTACATGTGCCCTCGGGTACTCTTGGTCCACCAGCAGTGACACTCACCAAGTGATACAAATGTTTAACGTCTTCAAATTCATTAGCATCATTTTAGAGCACGTCTCGGGTAAGAAACCCTTATTTATGCAAAAGAAATAACATTACAAACACAGAAACACCGTTATTGGACCTTCATATCCATATTCATACAAGGATATATGACAAAAAAGATAATTTTGGATTCAAAATAGTAAATTCCTCTGGCGGTGATGTTCGTAAATTACCGTCATACGGTATCTACATTACACAGCTCATCCGGTATGCTAGAGCATTTACTGATGAAATTCGAACACATACAAGCAACAGAGTATATCACTCACTTTTTGGTATTTAACCTGCATCTTCTCTAACTCATTAGGGTGACATAATTTACAAAAGAAGAAGGATCAAAGGTAGACAGAATAACCATCGAATATGCGTCAGAATCATCAAACGCCTTTTATACCAGACTGACTTAAGACTTGGTACTTGACCAACCTACAGTCGTCTACCAGCTTTTCTTAAAACCTGGACTCTGACTGACTTTGACGACGGTCTCAATGACGGGCCCTGTCCAAATCTCTTTAGAGAAGACAGGGCCCCGTCCACCTGTCCACTCTGAATGTCATTCGGACTCCTCGGGTAATAACATACATGGGTTCGCTACAGCCAGCAAAGGACTGTATTACGTACAGCGCGCCCTATTTTCTATACATTTACATATTCATCTGTGTTGCTGTATTGTCGCCCTAAGTCGGCACCGGTTGCGCATTGGTCTTGTTTGTTAATGTGTGGTCTTTTGGTATTCATGTTTCTATGGTGTGAGTTGGTGTTATTTGTCCATGATGCGTCTCTTTCTGTGGATATCTGCTTTGTGTTTTTGCATTGGATGTTTTTGGAGTTTTGGTTTGGGGGCTGCAACCGAGAGTTTTACATGTAGGAGATCCCCTCCTTTCAGTTATAGCGAATTGGAGTGTATAAAGCTCTTCTCTTCTTGGCTACCCTGTATCCTTGATTACTATCCTTAGTTTGGTTGTGTTTTTTTTTTCGGATTTGCAATTTCTGTTTTAGTTATATTGCGACTTCAATCAAGCTTTCTCGCTATTTGAATATGAATGAAAGTCAACATTTTCATATGAGACTCTGTGATATATTCTCTTTATTTTGGAATGAAAATAAGATTATCAATTACATCCTCTAAAATTAGAAACCTTCATTGAAAATTTAGTTCAAGAGAGCTATACTCACTCCTCTCTGAATGTCAGTAGGACTCCTCGGGTGATTACATGCATGAGCTCGCTACAACCGGCAGAGCACGGACTGTATTACGCATGCCCTCTTTTTATATCCATTTACATATCCATCTGTGTTGCTGGGGCCTCTACGTTTTGCGTTCTTGTTTGTGTGAGGTCATCTTATAGGTAGGAGGTTGTTTTACACCACATTTATACGTTCTTCGAGACCTCTGGCTAATTGGAGTAGTGAGTGGGTTGTGCGCACGTAATCCAGGAAAACCACACCATTTACTACTTGCGTGGCAAATTGCCGTCCAAGGTCGGCACCGGTTTATGTGTAGTCTTTTGTGTTTGATGTTTACATGTCGTATGTCTCTTTTTCGTCTCATACTTTGCTCGTCTTTTGTGTTTTTGCATCGGATGAATTGGTGTTTTGCTTTTGGTGCTGCAACAGGGTCTTGTCGGAGACCCCCTCCCTTCTATCACATAAAGCAGAGATTGATATTTTTTCTCTCTCTCTACATTGATAGCATGAATTTATGAAGAACAAATAAAGGAGTAAAGGTAAACATGATTTTAATTTTCTATAAGAAGTGAACAAAATATAAGATGAAGTACCAAAAGTGGTACAACATCGCTCGCCTGAGTTCCTTAGAGCTATTTATATGGCTAGGTTATTTTTACATACTAAACTTCGTAAATACTTCACGATTTGTTTTTAACATACTAAACTTTGTAAGGTTTTTTTTATTATATGCAGTACTTAAAGTTACTGATGAATGATGTGATACATGTAATGTATCAGCCTATCTGATTCAAACTTTGAGAGAAAAGGGAAGAAATATAATGCTTTGGAATAATGAGGTTTCCCCAGTGTGAGATGAAAATTCACCAATTATCTAGAACCAGATCTAACGGGGGCAATATTGTTATTCAATTCATACGAAAGTAAATTTTGAGAAGGAACATTACCTCCTGTGAGGTGGCATTTCTTCAGAAGAGACCTCGAAGGATATCACTTTGAAAATTGACCATAAATGATTGTGATAAAAAGGTGCAAGGACCATCAGTCCATCAAAGTTTCGCAAAAACATCCTTATTTATTGATCGGACTGACAACACATCTTAGAATAAATTTCACTCATTATAGTGAATGACAAGAATAGGGATCATAAAACGGACTCTTTACACCTTTTCCTCACAATGGTCATTTCTAATAGTGATGTCATAATGAAAAACATTGTCAAAATATATATTTACCTCGACATCTTAACTCAAACACTTTTTATTAATACTTAAGATTGGAAAATTGTATATTATATTTGAAGTGGTTGCAGAACGAAAGTCGAAAAATTGATTTAAAACGACGATGATAGACATCTATGGTTTACATTCAACAACGGAGAACGCATTGCTATGACATCAGCTCACAAAAAATAACAAAAGAAAAGAGTATTATCCAAGAAAACTATTTACAGAAATAACAACAAACAAAACAAATAACAAACTATTCACTTTTCTGTATTGTGACGACAGTCACATTAATTTGTTGATGTTTTCGGTACATTATGTTGGATATTGCGACTGGACTGAAAAATAAGAGAACAATTTTGAACAGATCATCACGAATAAAGGTAATAATTTGTTACAAAATTAATGTAAAGCCTTACAAACTAAGAGTGACTCCATCTTGTTCCATTACTTGATCATTGATGTTTATACATCATACTAACAACATTATGACGCTTTGAACTCTCAGATTACATTTTTTATAGCATAATGTATTTTACGTTCTTCCAAATTGCAGCTTCATATCATATCCTCTCTATCCAATATCTAGGTGTTTGGAGACAGAAACTAAAGTAAGGGGATTTCTTTAAAAGCTTAAAGTTCAAATATTCATATCAGTAACGAAGAAAAATCATTGTTTTTGTTTTCAATGCTCTAATCAATTACTCACATCATCAAAGTAGCAGCTACAAGGTAGAATCCGGCCATAACGATGAAGGCAAATCCATGCATAATACTCTGGGTCTGTCCGTAAATGGTCAGGAACAGTGTATTACCCGCTATGGAGCAACTAGCTTCAAGAAAATAAACCAGTGCGAAGAGGGCTCCTAAGATGTAATGAGAATACCACATATACATGCGTAATGACAATACTTCTACCGTGAAAATCAAAATTAGAGCAACGCAAAAGTTTTTTTTTTTTCACTTGAACAGGAATGGTTTGCCGTGTACCTAGCGACGTTATAACAAACAATACAAAATGTTCGTGATACGTTTAACTATCTATTATCATTTCCATAATCTTTGGTAGATATTTCTTGCATAGCTAGATTTACTTATGCAGGGATGATTTTCGTTAAACCCTGTTCGAAATTACCTTGATAATCGGCTGATACCATCTTTGATAATATGCTTCTCATGATGCTTAACGGCACTATCGCCAGTATACCTAACCCGGAAGCTGAAAAGGGAAATTAAACTCTAAAATATCAAATTATCATAAAGATATCTGTAATTTTAATTTTTAAACGATTTTTATCATGATTACTATAAAGAAATATAGAACAGAATTTTACATTTTAGTTTATTGCTTATTCCTTTCAATTATACCATATCTTTGATTTGCGTAATAGAGAAGTTCTGTAAACATGGTAAATAGGGAAATACATATGTTATATAGAAATAAGAATTAATATATGACGATTTTCTTTCAAGAAATACATTCTCCATTTTTATATTAAATGTTACACAGTTAGAATGTTGCTATATGTCTAGTTAATATCGTTCACAAAACCTTATTTTTGCGTTTAATTGATGCATATATTTTCAAGCAGTATAACTATTCATTATAAGTTATTTATACAATAATGGATAACAGATTTAAATGAGTACTTCCGATGAGTCTCTCCGGTCGGTTTTTTTCTCACATTTTTGCATCAAATTCTATATACATGTATTCAAATTACAAATAAACTTTGTTTACATGAAATGACAACTATGGATAATGACCATATCAAATTAGTATTGTTTTGGTTCACTGATTTATTTCACAAATATCAATTGTGTTCTACGGAAGCCCGTTTGTGCCAAATATGAATAAATAAAAATGGAGGAAATGCGAAATAAATTAAGGAAAATGCGAAATAAATTAAGGAAAATGAGTAATAAATTTAGAAAAACAAGAAATAAATTAAGGAAAACGAGAAATATATTTAGAAAAACGAGAAATAAATTAAGGAAAATGAGAAATATATTTAGAAAAACGAGAAAAATATTTAGGAAAATGAGAAAAATATTTAGAAAAACGAGAAAAATATTTAGAAAAACGAGAAAAATATTTAGGAAAATGAGAAACATATTTAGGAAAAAACGATAAAAATATTAAGGAAAATGAAAAATATATTTAGCAAAAACGAGAAATATATTTACAGAAGGTGGAAATATAAAAACAGGGAAACCACAACAAATAATTAAAGCTTGACCTTGCCACTCCCGAAACATTAATGAGTAATGAATTACAGTATCTATTTATCAAGATATAAAGACTTCCTTGTATTTATTCCACTTCCCCGCAACTCCCGCTGCTTTTACACGAGAAATGAATCCTATGTATACGGGCAAAGATGCATGTGTAATATTATGTCTGGTATTTGGCATTGCAGCTCTTGCAAACATCCATTTCGAAGACTGTTTAGTTTATGATGCGCATTGACCAGTACCAATCGTTTATTTCTCTCGTAGAAGCAGCGGGGGTCGGGGAAGAAGTAAAAGAAATACAAGAAGGTCTTTGTCTCCTGATAATCTCATTAATATTCTGGGATTGGTAAACGGAGAGTGTAGTGGGGGAATTTAATGTTTATATACATATCGTATTTCTTTTGTGGTTTCCGTTTATATCTATGGGGAGTGAACAGTACCCCTTCCGCCCCTTCCTCTCCATCCCGCCCCTAAGCTTCCTGCTCCCATCCCCTGAATTCCTCCTCCCTCCCCTTTACCCTCCCTCCCGCCACTCCCTTCTTCCAACCCCCGCCTTCCCTCCCACCTTCCGCCCTGTCCCTCCCCTTCGTCCCCCCATTTCACCCTGTCCACTCCCTCATTTATATTTCCACTTTCTGTAAATCTATTTATCATTTTCCTAAATATATTTTTCATTTTTTCCTAAATATATATCTCATTTTCCTAAATATTTTTCTCATTTTCCTAAATATTTTTCTCGTTTTTCTAAATATATTTCTCATTTTCCTTAATTTATTTCTCGTTTTTCTAAATATATTTCTCGTTTTCCTTAATTTATTTCTCGTTTTTTTCTAAATATATTTCTCATTTTCCTTAATTTATTTCTCGTTTTTCTAAATTTATTTCTCATTTTCCTTAATTTATTTCGCATTTTCCTAAATATATTTCGCATTTCCTCTTTTTTTATTTATTTATATTTGGCACTAACGGGCTTCCGTAGTGTTCATGGACATTTAACTTAATGAATATTCTAATATGACTTGATTCTTTTTCCCTATTAAGACAAGAGACGCGAGCCGGGCTCTATTCTCCAATATAGGCCCTATAGCGATAAGCCATGCCTACCCATTTTCTGAAAGGAGATAAACCGGTAGGAACTGGTTTTTACCAAGAATCGCTTTCATCAAAAGGCCTAAGTTTGGTCATCATTAGAATAGAAATAAAAAATGACAAGCCGGGCTCTATTGTCTCATAATGCCCTCGCGTCCTCAGCCAATCACATTTATCACCTCGCAGCTGACGCGGCTCGGTAATAAATGTGATTGGCTGAGGACGCGAGGGCATTATGAGACAATAGAGCCCGGCTTGTCATTCTTTTTATTTCTTAAATAATTACTAAGGAAATGCAAGTTATTATCCTTGTAGGAGGAAAAGCAATTTCTTTCTGAGAAGGGAGGAGATTTTTGAGTTCGCTTGAATACTTATATTTTTATTTCCTTTTTTCTCTTTGCGAATTTAACTAAAAAGCTTACCTAGAAATATCATCCACCCAGCAAAGGAGAAAGCCAAGACTATGAGATAAGTAACACCAGACATCAAGCCAATGATTGTTATAATCTCATCATTTACACACAAGTGCATCGTCTTCACGAGTAACGAGCCCAAAATCAGATGCGCAATATTTGTGGCACCTGAAAAATATCCAACCATTTGGGAGGAGAAACAGAAGGGGTCCCCGAGCATGTACAATGTCTCGATTTTCCCAAGTCCACTAAGTGCCAATAGCAGAAATATGACGGAAAGAACTGCGGTTGAGAACTTCCATCGGACGCCGAACTCGTTATAGCCTCTCCCTCGGAAGAATATGAAGAATCTGGCAAAGGTGGCACAAAATGGTGGTTTGGTCTTTCTCTTTTCGAGGGGCAGAGTTTCCTCTTGGAAGAAAAGAATTATCAATCCTAAAAAGAGCGTTCCGAACGCCATTGCCATTGGAATAGCGAAGCCATAAGCATTGATAATATAACCACAACCTATTGCGGCAGAAAACGTTCCCAAACCTATGAACACATAGATCAGGAGCATGTGAAAGGAACGTTTTTTTCCACTCGGAGTGGTATCTGCGACTAGGGAATTGGCACATATGTAGAATGTATAAGCAGTACCTGTAAGTCCGTAAATACCATTAGGAATGAGCATATAAATGATGTCAAATTTGAAATATATGAGGAAAAACATGAAAGCTGTCCGTATGCCCTCGCCCATGTACGATATCAGGAGAAAAACTTTCCTTCCGTAGAAATCAGAGTAAATTCCGGCAAAAACTATCACAGGAAGACCGATGGCGTGTTCTATAAGTGAAAAATAAAGCAACCAGTTCGCAGCCTCCTTTTGATTATCGTTCTGGGATGTTGAAGAATTCTTGCCACAGATCAAGCTGGAATTTTCCGTGCTTAAATGTAGAACTGCAGATTGATTTAATTGGTTGGCAGTTTCAGTATAATTGTACACGTACTGATTCGATGTCGATGTTTTCAGTTCCGATGCTATAGAAAACAGAAAAATTCCTAGAGGCAACGCCAAACTTTTTGTGGGAACTTTGTCATTAGTTCTTCCCTCCGCCGTTCTCTTTGAATCTTCCAATAAAGGTGTTTTCTCCTCCTTAACATCGGAATCCATGATGTTGAATAGGTAATGACAAATTTATGCATGCATTTTTATTCTAACTTGTATAGATGGGTTTCCTGTCCATGATTTTATACGGAAGTTATATAATTGCAAATGTCAAATTTAGAAAAAAGTCAAAAGCTGAAGTCAGGTATTTTGAATTGATGTTAGTTTCAAACTTCCTGAAATCCTCATTTTTATGTTGTTGATTTTTTTAATCAAATGTAAAGTCATCATCTATAGGAATCAATTTCTTGTTCATTTCATGTCGGGTCTGGCGCTCTGACAATAGCTATACTTCCACATAGTAACACAACAACAATGTCAATTCGATTAAGTGTCCATATAAGTGATATTAAAAACAAACTACATCATATCTTCCTTGTCCTTTCAACGATATATACAATTGTTCCATCTGTTTTAAAATTTCCTTTTCATCCAATTAAATCATTTCCTTTCCTTCTTTCACTACCTCTCCTAATTAAATAAAGTCAATGAGAAGGAACGTGGCACAGAAGGAGTATAAAATTATTTCCTGTGTATCATTTTGATCGAAATACACAGGTAATATACTGTATAGTAGATTTATCAAACACTCGTGATGGCCGAAACGAATCATTACTTTGCCTGGTTGCAAGTGCGAATACGTCTTCTTCTCCCCTGTAACTTTCATGTCAACGATACAATTCATTACAGTACTGTGCATCTACGATACCTCTTAGAAATGTTTAGATGAACAAAAGTTTATAGTTTGTCGACCATAGAAAAATCCTTTAAAATCTACATTTTTTAAAAATAATTCTATATCAAATCTATGTTACGAAATGAAAATGGAGTCCTATCTTATATATATTGAAAACCATACATTTTTTAAATTAAAAAGAATGTTGTTATACATGTGTTTGTGTATAAGTTGGCACTTTTTTCCTTCTTTTTCAACAGAAAAGTCGTCAGTATTCGTATATGCAGTCCACAAAAAAAAATGTAAAAAGGATGGCGGTATCATTTCTAGATTTACTATATAATTTAAGTGTCCAACGTGACTTAAGCTCTTAATTAATTATCCAAATCTTTCTCAATTGTCATTGCGATACCTTAATTATGGTACAAATTTTATTTTTCTTAAATGTTGCGATATATTTGCGGAAAAATAGTCAATGATCTTTTAGCGAAATTTTCCTTGATTTTGATAGAAACGAATAAACTGAATATTTAATGTAATTTATTATATCAGTAATTGCTCAAGTTAATGACCACAATATACAGTGGTCAAATACTAGAATCACGACACATTTATCATTTTATCGCACTGTTAATGAATACATACATGTAAGCGTTATCGTTAACTTTACCGAAACGTTACCTGAACTTGACCTCGTATGCAGAGGTATGCATGACCTAGTATACTTTGTTTTCATAGATATGAGTTGTAAACATACAGGCCTGGGGCAGTTTTAATGACAACTGCACCATATAGATAAATGATCAGCGTTGAAATAGATGTTACATCTAAATTATTCAGGGCACTATATGCGCATTTTGAAATATAATCTCTCATTAGCTATATGCTAAAGCCATATGATAGGAAATTGAAATAGTGAATATGTGAAGAGCGACATTCTAAACAAAACCAAAAATGTATACCAAAGAGCCAGTAAGGAAGGGGTTGTGTATTGTATAAGTAGAATAATTCGCTAGTCCTTTCTTTCGCGGTTTTATAAAAGTAAACCATTCGCATGGACAATGATTCACGGATTTGAATTTGCTAGTATTGAGTTATGCAGTTGATATTCAGATTCACTGAGACAAACTTTTGCGGTACGAAGCTGACCGCGATAGTAGCAAAGGTTAATACACCGTGAATGATTCTACGTATATAGTATTATGGAGATACTCCTTAGTTTAAGAATAATTTATCAAATTTAGTAAAACAAGTATTGCAGAAGCACATTGAAGCTAGGCGAATGAAATGCTCGAAGACTTGCGGTACAAAAATAGTTATACCTTTCTAGTAGTTGATATCAAGTTAGATGTCTTCAACCTTAATAGCATCGTTTAAGAACAGATAAATTTACAGCTTGGACCAAAACTGCAAGGTTTTGGTACTTAACCCTCCTCCCTGATCCTCAACATAAACATTGAAATATGTCCACAGACTAAAAGTAGAGGGTGGGTGAGATATGATGTTACAGGACCCACTTTTCAGAAATTTCGATAAAATTTAGTGAACAGTAATTTTCGAATGCGTTTGAAGGTTCGATTAACCGCATTTGACCCAAGGGCCCGGTTACCAACAGCAACATTCACCAAGTGAAAAAAATGCTGTACGTCTTCAATTGATAACATCATTTAAGAGAAGACAGATTTTCAGCATGGAATAAACATGCACTTTTCGCGTAATTAACCCTCGTCATTGATCCTTAATCCAAACAATGAAATGTGGCCAAAAACTGAGAGTTACTGAAAATATACAAAATATAGCGTAAGACCTAGAGGGTGGGGGAGATATGATGCTAAAGGACCCACATTTCAGAAATTTCGAGAAAGTTTTGTAAATAGAAATTATTTTTGAATGCGTTTGATTGAAGAAACGATCAAGGGTAAACACTTAGGTGATAGACGCCTTTAAAACATTTACAACAAAAAGTCGACACATAAATCAAAGACAGATGGGCAACCATGTCAAGTGTGGCAAGAGTGTGAAATGAGTTTAAGAAGATCCTGACGATAATCTCAACAGCACTCATTATAGAGCACCAAATTGAGCATCGATGGACCCCTAGCATGCTAGAGATGGGACCAGGTGTCCGGGAGGAGAAGCATCCCCTGTTGGCTAGCCTAGACAAACAAGACAAACGATATAATCGAGGACTAAACTTCCACAAGCTGTGATGCCACCCTACTGGTCGAAATTATATATTTCATGGCAATAATTTCAGTGCACCATTCAATGCCTCATCAGTAATGCCCGATACCTAACGGTTGCATAATAGCATAATATGTGAGACATCGCCTTAGCCAACAGAGCTCTGAGTCTTATTTCCTTATGAAAATTCGATTGACCTATTTTCATAATTTTTGTGTTACATAAGCCCCCGTGATTTGGCTTACTGTAATGTTTGCTAAATCACTTTTGAATTTCGACATCTGTACGTCTTGGGAGATCAAGCTCTGTGTATCTGGATAGGTGGGAGTGTTACATGTATGCGCGTGTAATCATGATATGCTTATTGGTCTCCTTCTACTCCTGTCTGAGGCTCATGATTCATGAATTGTTGTACATGTATCTACTTTGCTTTTTAAAAAAGTGTTTGTTGGTCCATTTAGTGTTGATGTTGTGTGTCTAATCGTCCATTTTAGATTTTTGAAGTTGAGTTTTTTTATCTTATTTCAATTGTGTGTTGTGTGGGTGTATGCCGCTGTAGTCAGTACTAGGTGGTCCTCCTGGATATCTTTCCAATAATCTTTAAAATAACTTTATTATTTTTTGGTAAATGAAAAGAAAACGACAGTAAAGACTGTAGCTCCGTTCTCATAAATATGTGATGAAAAAATAAGAGAATAAGATAAACAGAAAAGTGAATTTCGTAATAGAATCTCTCTTTTTCTACAATCAAGTTCAGTCACAAGTCTTCTTTATCACTTTGTTTTTCTATTAAAGCCCCCTTCTTTGAAAGAATGATGCACTGCTGATGGTTAAGATCATTCGAAACAAGTGCATAATGCACCATATTCATTAAAAGAGGTTGATGGCCTCCGGTTGTAGAGAGATCGAAGAACCTAGCTCTTTTTCATTTTATACACATAAATCGTTCCTGTTATTAATTTTTTTTTCATTTCAGTCATGACGTTGATTCAGCATTGACTATAAGCGTGTGGGTGTTCCTTCGTTCTTTAGAATTTGAAACAGCTATCGGTCTGAAAGGAAACAAACGATGAGAATGATCAGTAACTATACATTCATAAGAACCATCCAGGTATATTGACATCAAACACATGTACCTATGAGGTTGAAAAATATCAAAGCATCTTATGCACCATTCAACAAGTAATGTCTCGTCATTGTTATTCGAGGCCGATATACAGCAAATCTAAAATTTAAAATATTTTGAGGAAAGTCTCATTTTTCGTGAGAAACGAATACACAAATTTTATTTTAAACTTGGGTAAGAATAAATCATAATTGACAGATACTCAAGCATAAACTATAATTCTTATCTATAGTATATTATACTTACAGAAAAAGTAGTCCAGCGATCACATAAAATCCTGCCATGACAAAGAAGACGAAGGTCTGCATGAAGTTTTGGGTATGTCCATAGATTGGCAGGAAGAGTGCGTTTGATACCAGTCTACAGATCGCCTCCAAGAAATATATGACGGCAAATAAAGCTCCTGTTAACACATAAACGTTTCACTTAATGTTTTTAGATTATGACTTTACAAACGAGTTTGATGAACGTTAAAGCCAGGTCCTTAATCGTACAAATAAGAGATGTGTTTTAATACTAGTATATCAAAATAAAAAATAGTAAGACCTACGAATCAGAAGATAACATAAACAAACGAAGCACTATATTATGTACTGATTCATGATGAAACGTACAAATAAACCCACAAAACAAAGAGAAAAGACTTAGGTATTATAAATTTAAAAAAGCAAAAGAATTTTAAGAAAATGAACATAAATGAATTGGACGACTGAAATAAGATCAGGTTTTCGGAAGGAGACAACTTCTCTTGATCTCTTGCTCGCCTGTAATGTGAGTCTTATACTGGACAAACAGAAAAATCGGAGAGCTTTCTGCGTGTAATCCGGATAATTACACCAACTGGTACCGATGTAGCAGATGGCGTCCCCAAGTAAGCTACGATTTTAAATTGCTCTAGTTGCTTTTTTGCAGTCTTTTGTATTTGGTGTTTTGGTGTCCTAAACCTTGCCCCTTATGTGCCTCTTGCTATGTATTCAAGTGGTGGTGTTAGCTGTTTTGCTGTGTATGCTTTAACCTAGTCTTAATGGAGATCCCGTCCTTTGTTTTATAGAGATAAGCTAGCACTGCAGCTCTGCTGAAATATCAAAACAGTATTATTTAAATCGTTTTTCTGTATTGGATTCATTCCGAGGTTCGCAATTGTTCCAATGGAACTTATAATGATTTTGCCTTACCTTCTCGACATTGAGACTGAATAACTGATAGGTACTTCTGAGATGTTTATTGTTTAGATTAAGATACATTAACAAAGGTTTCCGTATCTTTCATACAATGCGTATACCTTGAAATTTTTCTGAGATCATTCTTGAAAGGATTCCACGAAGCAGACTGAATGCAACAATGGAAAATACACCGACTACAGAACCTACAAATAATATATCATTCGAAGATTAATTGAAAGTAAAACTATTAGAGTATATAATAAATTCAAAGTTTTCTTCCTACATTGTACGTAGCACCCTCGCCGTTTAGAGGTATAAAACATGTATGCAGACGATGACTTAAAATTACAGATAGCATAATATCCTGTGCGCAGATTCTGACAATGTTTGTCAACGATGTTACTTTCTGATGGAAAAAAAATAATCTTTACATTGTTTGTTTTCTTCTTCACTGCATGATCATGCTGATAGCAGATTTTACATATATTGTGTACTGGGGGAACTATATCCGTTCAAGTCAATTATAAGTTGAGTAATACACAAAGATACGAGGTCTGATTCATATGTTGTTAGCCTCGTATTGAAGAATTTGAATTCTATCAGACATTTTGCAATATTTTTTTCACATACATAGATCTTCTTCAGTTTCTATACACATTTGCCAACGGTGTTTAAGGGTCTCAATTCCACTTTAAAAGAAATCCTGATCTTAACTGGTCAGAGAGCCATCCTTTGCGAGTATGAAGTCTTCATCGGACTGAAAGTGGGTGCCAGAAATAGCTGCTTCCAGTTTTGGGAATAGATGAAAACATCTTATGGAGTAAGATCAGGTGAATAAGGCGAATGCTCAATCAAATTAAAGCCACAATCATGAGTGGCAGTCATTGCAATGACAGACTTGTGGAAAGGAGCATTGTCCTGATGGAATAACACACCTTTATCTAGTGAGCCTTCCGCGGCGCTTGAGTTTAATATTTTGCCGTACCTGTGTCAGAAGCGAAGCATATTTGTTTGTCCTTCTTGGAAACAATCTATCAGCAGAATACCTTCTGCAACCAAGAAAACCGAGGCTCACAACATATCAATCAGACCTCAGAACGGTACTCTTCGCCCTAAGATATCTATACATTATGCCCCCTCGCTCCTCAAGAACGAATTGATAGAAAATCCAACAGAAAAATCAAAATGAAGTCAAACGTTTCACTCACTCATGAAAATCATAATAGCATTCATGGAGAAAGCTATCATTAGGAACTTTGCTATTCCCGAAAGGAAGCCTATTATAGTGGAAGACTCATCGTGAATACAGAGGTGTAATAGTTTGAGAAGGACTGTTCCTATGATGTGATTTGCTATATCAGTTGCCGCTCCGAAATACCCCACCATCTCCGAAGTAAAGCAGAACGGTTCTCCTAATATAAAGAGGGTCCTGATTGAAGATGCTGCAACTTCTGGGCACATGATCATCATAAAGCACAGTAAATTTGCCACAAATTTCAATATGTGTACATTGTTTCTGTAGCCTCTTCCACAAAAGAACCCGAAGAATCGTAGAAAGGATCTACAAAAGGATGGTTTTGCTGTTTTAATGCTTTCTGTCAATGTTTCTTTTTCAAAAGATAACGTGAAACACGCCACGAAGCATAACGCTGAGGAAATCAAGCTAGGTATGACGAAGCCAGTTAGTTGAATCAGATAACCTGAGCCTAAATTTGCCAATACCTGCCCTACTCCTTTATAAGAATGGATAAGTGCAATATGGAACGATCTAGCTTTTCCGGTACCGGTGGTATCTGCAATCAGTACTGATGATGCTAGACTGAAAGTGTAGTGTGTCCCAACAATACCGGAAATGGCACTTGAAATTAATAAATATCCTATGTGGAGGTCAAAATATATGACGATGAACATGCAAAATAATTGTCCCGCGGATCCGAAAACTGATAATAGGATGAAAAATTTCCGACCTATGAAATCCGAGTAGATTCCAGCTAAAATAATCATTGGAATTCCAATGGAATATTCCATAAGTTCAAAATACATCAACCAATTAGCAGCGTCCTCTTGATTTGCGTTCTGATGTTTGGATGAGTTTCTATGGCAACTGAGTTCTGATTGGTTGTCATGGTCTTGGAATAATGACGCATTTTGAGAGCTGGCTTGACCTGTATAGTTATACGCATACTGATGTAGAGTTGTTGAACCGAGTTCCAATCCAGCGGAATAGATAAAAGTTCCCAAGGGAAGAAAGATATTCTTTGTCGGCGTTCTTAAACCTTTCTCATTGCTTGAAGAGCTTAACAGAGGACGAGTTTCCTCTTTTTCATCCGATTTTGTCATCTCGTGTATGTCACATATACATGTAACACAAGCACTCCATTATTGCAATCTTGTCATACGTTTGTTATGATAATGATAACAGATTATCAACATGCAGAAGATATGGAGATATTTCAACAGTACACATGCTCTGCATTTCTGTAAAGTAAGCTAACACACTTCATTCCTCTTTCTTGAAATCTTTTTTTTTTCACGAAAGGTTTTTCTAGGTCTGAGAAATCTACTTATGTCTATATCTTAATCTTTATTTTCCTCAATGGGTCGATAAAAAAGCCAGAAGATGGTGTAAACGAGCATGAAGTAAAGCACGTCGCTACCATACACAAAAATACAGCATTTTCGTCAAGTTGAACAGGATCTTGTTATTGTTATGCATATTAAAAATATGATTTTTGACCGATTAATTCTAAACTTGATAATTGTCTTTATTATCGAGGAACATTGAGCAATGAGCTAAAATATCTGAACAAAAGATAAAGGGAATCTACAACAACACTAGGTTGCAGCACCCACGGCAAAACACCACAACACCTTTATGCGTAAACCTAGTGTAGACATCTTCGTATCAATAATGGAATTTGAGGTAACTTCCCTTTCTTAAACATTATAGAAACCATCAGGGTATCAATAAATGCACATTCTTCCATTGATGAACATTTAGTTTGTTTATGACGATTAATCAGAAATTCAAATCCATCCACACTGAGTTTCATTTCGACATGATGGTCTACACCAAATATGACGACAACGTAGATGCTGCCTGGTTAATGATACTCTTATTGAGGACGCTTTCATCAAAGGATTACCATACGAAAGACTTTGGAGGGTTTACTCCGGTAACGGAAAAAGGCTCTTTGAAGAGTTGATGTTGTTACATCAAAGAAAAAATGGAATTTCCAACCAGACTCGGTTGTAGCAACCACATCAAAGCACGAAAACGAAGTGACGTAAAAGATACATACATGTACAATGTAGAAACATGAAACACTAAAGACTGCACATAAACCAATGAGGCCAATAGGATAGGACGGCCATCTGCCATGCAAGTAGCAAATTATAGTGTGGTTATTCGGGTTACGTGCGCGCAACCCTCCCACTTTTCTGGATACCGTAATGCAAATGATCGAAGAAAATTTTTCTTCGAATTTACCTGCTTATGAATTGGTCTTCGGACACCAAGATAGAAACTTTGAAAGTGAAGTGAAATCCTGAAAACATTACCCAAAACCATGGAGTCGGATAAAAACAGAGCAGAGCAATCAGGGAGATAACTCAAGTTATGATTTACAAATATATTTCAAATCAGTGAAGACATACTATGTAACTAGAAGTCTATAATCCTTGAGCACTATCAAAGCTTTACCTTGAAAGTCACATGTAAAGCATTGGATCCCAAAGTAGAACTGTACAAGAACAGATAAATTGATGTCGCATGTTGAATGTTGACCCTAAATATATGAATTTGATCTTGTAGGTGACCTTAATTCGTATTGATGTAAGGTATCATCATGATTAGCCTAGTTGTAAGTTTAATGGAAGTTGGTATTGATTATATCAATCAAGTTATAGCCACTTCTGTGAAAGGGTGACTACCAAACAGACAGAGTGATCAATATATTAACATCAAAGAAGTACCTATCAGTTATTCAGTCTCAAAGTCGAGAAGGAAAGGCCAAGTTGTGAAAATAACCATCGGAACAGTTGAAAACCTCGAAATGATTAACATTTGCTAAAGGGTCGCTCTGTCGTTGCCAGTAATGTAGGTGATTTCATCATATTTCCATAGCCTTTATCTCAGTCTCTGAATGTTACAGACTGTTCCTCTCATCATTTTGTCTGTATATTGAATTGTCCGACAAAATTATTGATATTTTCAAGAATGGTCCAAGTGTCAACTTGACTTTTGGTTGTGAAGGTTCAAAATTTAAAGGTAAATTACTTCTGTGCATGAAATGTGAACGCTGTACCTTGAAA
This sequence comes from Pinctada fucata, assembly GCA_028142955.1. Taxonomy (NCBI): domain Eukaryota; kingdom Metazoa; phylum Mollusca; class Bivalvia; order Pterioida; family Pteriidae; genus Pinctada; species Pinctada fucata. The sequence continues at coordinate 44,841,239 of AP027111.1, read as the reverse complement.
ATAACTGAAGTTTTCAAGACATTTAAGTGTTGACGGACAGGGCAAAGACTGATAGACAGATTAATATATCTGTTCCATATTGGTTCCTCCTCATAATGATCATATACATGTAAATCAGCCATCATATATGCTTAGAACATGCAAAAAAATAATTTTTGGAAAAAAATGTTATGATCGCTGAGCATTATAAGTCCCCTACTGGCAACATATATTTATGTCCAGCAACTCTGCCTATGAATTACTCTTCAATTAAACATGAGTTTTAATTAAACTTACTGTCTGCACAGCTCAGTTCTGAGGTTTTATCTGCTTTATCGATTCGAAAAAGAGGTCAAGCATGACGAAAGTTGAACTTGCTCTGTAACTATCCAAGACTAGGCTGAGTATCATTTCATCTCAATATCTCCATCCGTTGCAGAAAAAAGTCTGTAAAACTGACATAAACTGAATTGTGCAAGTCATCAAGGGGCATAACTCCTCAAAAAATAGATCAAGCGTGACAAAAGTCGAACTTGCCCTGTAACTATCCAAGACTAAGTTGAGTATCAAATTTCACCTGAATATCTCTCTTTGTTGCAGGAAAAAGTCCGGAAAACTGACAAAAATTGAATTTTCCAAGTCATCAAGGGGCATAACTCCTTGAAAAATAGGTCAAGGGTGACGAAAGTTAAACTTGCTCTGTAACTATCCAAGACCAAGCTGTGTATCAAATTTTCACCTGAATATCTCTATATGTCGCAGACAAAAAGCCGGAAAACTGACAAAACTGAATTTTCCAAGTCATCAAGGGACATAACTCCTCGAAAAATAGGTTAAGGGTAACGAAACTCCTCGAAAAATAGTTTAAGGGTGACGAAATTCAAACTTGTTCTGTAACTATCCAAGACCAAGCTGTGTATCAAATTTCATCTGAATATCTCCATCTGTTGCAGAAAAAAGTCCGGAAAACTGACAAAACTGAATTTTCCAAGACATCTAGGGGCATAACTCCTCAAAAAATAGATCAAGCATGACAAAAGTCAAACTTGCTCTGTAACTATCCAAGACCAAGCTGTGTATCAAATTTCATCTGAATATGTCCATCGTTGCAGAAAAAAGTCCGGAAAACTGACAAAACTGAATTTTTAAAGTCATCTAGGGGCATAACTCCTCCAAAAATAGGTCAAGCAAGACGAAAGTCAAACTTGCTCTGTAACTATCCAAGACCAAGCTGTGTATCAAATTTCATCTGAATATCTCCATCCGTTGCAGAAAAAAGTCGGGAAAACTGACAAAAACTGAATTGTGCAAGTCATCAAGGGGCATAACTCCTTGAAAAATAGGTCAAGCGAGACGAAAGTCGAACTTGCTCTGTAACTATCCAAGACCAAGCTGTGTATCAAATTTCATCTCAATATCTCCATCCGTTGCAGAAAAAAGTCCGGAAAACTGATATTCGGACAGACGGAGGGACAGACCGACAGACAGGCCGAGAGGAAACTAAGAGTCCCTTTCAGCAGGGGACTAATAAGAGCTTATCAAATTCTTTGCACTTCTTCAAAGAATTTAAGATGACTAGTGTTAGAGGTTTTGCAAATTTATTTGAATAAAAACAAAATTAGCACTGTTATTAAGATATGGACAGCTAGCTCAACATGCTAAACACAATTCAATGTATACCTCCTTCAGTCATCAACAATACACAAAAATATAATACATATCACAAACAAGATAAATGTACTTACTCCTTGACTTAACAAGTGTCATTATAAGAATTAAGAAAGGGAATTGCTACTGCCTTACATGTGAAAAATATATTTAAGAAATAACAACTAGCTAGCCGTGGTTTGTTGTTCAGTAATACCCCCAGTCGCATGAACCAATCAAATTATTACCGAGCCGCGGAGCTAATATTGTTCTGCAGACGACAATGGGTGGAGCTTACAGACTGGAAGTTTGTTGGAGATTTTACACCAGGTGAGTTCTATAGCACAAGAATGGGCGGAGCTTAGCCGACTGAAAGTTTGTTGGAGATTTTACACCAGGCCAGTACTATAGTACACACAGGGAGAAAATCTCAAGTCACGATAGAATTATTCTCATTTCTAGTCAAAGCTACATTTATTTTAAGTAATTGAGTGACTGAATTTACATAATTGGACCTCGTGAATAATGTTCATAGTGACTTTTCATTTCTGATGCTTCTTATTTTCCCGACTATAAAAATCCTCAAAAATGATTCATTTTTGTAAAAATTCAATGAACTTCTTTACTGTATACTACTACCATGTTAGTCATGTTAACGTGTTTGTACGCCTACACTGCAACCTTCGAAACTAAAAACACACCAAGGTTTTATGTTCCTATGTGCATATCTAACCAAATACTTTGATTTTAATAAATTAAACTTTGTCTTCTTTCCAATATACAAAGCTCCAAATGCATGTACATTAAAAAGAAATCTATGAACATGTACATGTATTTATACACACATATTAGTGCTTCCCTAGAAATCTTGCTTTTCGAGGCAATATCATGTATTAAAGCTTCCAACACATGGAGGAAATAATGTACCACATACATTTATGTAATTATAAAGTTAAAGATTATCACATCTCTAATAGGGAAATTTACATACAAGTGATATCATAAATCATCACCTTTTCCACTGTTCTTTATCTAACGTTTTCAGTATTGTTAATTTTGTCAATGCCTAAAGTGGATCATACATCAAAATACTGTAACATTTCCCCATGGTGAATGAATTTGTAAACTGTCAAGTAAAATTACTCCTTGATCCTCACTCTGATATTAGATTTATTTCCACTGCTTACTGAGCCATTTATCCATAACATCTGTATATTTATTAACTCCGATATACACTAGTTAATCTGACTGTGTTTATTTTTGTAAAAATATTTTTGTCCCAAATTTTTTAGTTGTCAAAGGAACTACATACGTATTTAAGATATCCATTGTACAAATAAATATCAAGTGTATTTCATAGTTAGAATTATGACATATCGTTACCTAAAAAATTAAAGTTGATTTCCAACATCAAAGGTCAACATGCCAACAGTCACTCAAGCCACGGAAACAATCGAGACACTGTCGAAGATTACCGAGATAATTTTAACACTGTTTAAATGGACGAGACGTCAACGAGATCTCTATTTGTACATTGGATACGTTAATGGAACAGAGTCGACAGAGAGAAGACACTAAAACACAAAATAATAAAACACTCCTTCCTAGAACTGATATAATCACTAATAAAACGAAATGCCCAATTCATTTACTGTAAACATGGAAATTTTCGTGTGGGCGTAATTTTGCATTTTTCAAGAATCTATGGTCATTGTGAAAATTTCACCCGCACGAAAATATCCCCCCTGCATTCTTACAATGGGAAATGCATTTTAACGTGAAAGTTTCACCTACGTGTAACGTCTTGATATGATAATCGCGAAACTTACCCACACACGTACATGTAACATCTTGATGTTATAATCGTGAAATTTTCCCCCAGCAAAAAATACCATGTTTACAGTGTAGTGTAGCAAAATAAATAAACTCAACAAATACATGTATTTTACACTAAAAATCAAAAATCAATGATCATACCTATAAATACACACATACATGTACATTCAATAGAATGAGAAAGGGCTCCAGTAATGCTGAGATAACTTTTGCCCAATCCCTTTTCATGTATCATGATGAAGAAAATATGTTTAAACTAAAGTAACTAAACATTCAATTAATAATAAAATGTTATGATCGCTGAGCGATATAAGTCCCCTACCGGCGGCATATATTTATGTCCTGCAACTCTGCCTATGAATTACTCTTCAATTAAACATGAGTTTTAATTAAACTTACTGTCTGTGCAGCTCAGTTCTGAGGTTTTATCTGCTTTATCGATTCGAAAAAGAGGTCAAGCGTGACGAAAGTTGAACTTGCTCTGTAACTATCCAAGACTAAGCTGAGTATCAAATTTTACCTGAATACTTAGTATCACTATGTGTTGCAGAAAAAAGTCTGGAAAACTGACAAAACTGAATTGTGCAAGTCATCAAGGGGCATAACTCCTCGAAAAATAGGTTAAGCGTGACAAAAGTCGATCTTGCCCTGTAACTAGCCAAGACTAAGCTGAGTATCAAATTTCACCTGAATATCTCTCTTTGTTGCAGGAAAAAGTCCGGAAAACTGACAAAAATTGAATTTTCCAAGTCATCAAGGGACATAACTCCTCGAAAAATAGATCAAGTGTGACAAAAATTAAACTTGCTCTGTAACTATCCAAGACCAAGCTATGTATCAATTTTTCACCTGAATATTTCTATATGTAGCAGACAAAATGCCGGAAAACTGACAAAAACTGAATTTTCCAAGTCATCAAGGGACATAACTCCTCGAAAAAAGGTTAAGGGTGACGACTGTCAAATTTGCTTTGTAACTATCCAAGACCAAGCTGTGTATTAAATTTCATCTGAATATCTCCATCTGTTGCAGGAAAAAGTCCGGAAAACTGACAAAAACTGAATTTTCCAAGACATCAAGGGGCATAACTCCTCGAAGAATAGGTCAAGCGTGACGAAAGTCAAACTTGCTCTGTAACTATCCAAGACCAAGCTGTGTATCAAATTTCATCTGAATGTCTCCATGTGTTGCAGAAAAAAGTCCGGAAAACTGACCAAAACATAATTTTCCAAGTCATCCAAGGGGCATAACTCCTCGAAACTTGCTCTGTAACTATCCAAGACCAAGCTGTGTATCAAATTTCATCTGAATATCTCCATCTGTTGCAGAAAAAAGTCCGGAAAACTGACCAAAACAGAATTTTCCAAGTCATCAAGGGACATAACTCCTTGAAAAATAGGTCAAGCGTGACAAAAGTCAAACTTGCTCTGTAACTATCCAAGACCAAGCTGTGTATCAAATTTCATCTGAATATCTCCATCAGTTGCAGAAAAAAGTCCGGAAAACTGACAAAAACTGAATTTTCAAAGTCATCAAGGGGCATAACTCCATGAAAAATAGGTTAAGCGTGACGAAAGTCAAACTTGCTCTGTAACTATCCAAGACCAAGCTGTGTATCAAATTTCATCTGAATATCTCCATCTGTTGCAGAAAAAAGTCTGAAAAACTTACCAAAACAGAATTTTTCAACTCATCAAGGGGCATAACTCCTCGAAAAATAAGTCAAGCGTGACGAAAGTCAAACTTGCTCTGTAACTATCCAAGACCAAGCTGTGTATCAAATTTCATCTGAATATCTCCATCTGTTGCAGAAAAAAGTCTGAAAAACTTACCAAAACAGAATTTTTCAACTCATCAAGGGGCATAACTCCTCGAAAAATAAGTCAAGCGTGACGAAAGTCAAACTTGCTCTGTAACTATCCAAGACCAAGCTGTGTATCAAATTTCATCTCAATATCTCCATCCATTGCAGAAAAAAGTCCGGAAAACTGACAAAAACTGAATTTTCAAAGTCATCAAGGGGCATAACTCCACGAAAAATAGGTTAAGCGTGACGAAAGTCAAACTTGCTCTGTAACTATCCAAGATCAAGCTGTGTATCAAATTTCATCTCAATATCTCCATCCGTTGCAGAAAAAAGTCCGGAAAACTGATATTCGGACAGACGGACAGACGGAGGGACAGACGGACAGACGGACAGACTGACGGACGGACAGACAGACCGAGAGGAAACTAAGAGTCCCCTTCGGCGTTGCCGGTAGGGGACTAATAATTGAAACTCTTCAGCTTTATATGAGATTTTTGCTTGAATATTAATGGCACCTGCTTATAATTACTTTAAAGTTAATCTCAATTTCTTTTATGCAAAAAGGTTTTAACTTAGTATTTTCTCTAAATTCATATTGATACGATGTCCCTCGACATGAAATATACATGTAATTTGAAAAATGTCAGACATTCAATGTGGTAACTGCCACACCAAAGTAAGTTTCTGAAACATTGAATAAAAAGGAATCGGCTTCAAATCCGTACAATCAAAAACAATATTACTGCGTAAAACTGACTTCACCATGATAACAATCTTTTTCTGTAGTTACTAACACTTGAGGTAATGAGGTCAGTAATAACGGTTATTTTTCATAAAATACATGTACATATTAAAACAATGAAAAGGAGTAGGTACGGTAACCTACCATTTCGGCCATATTTTCATATCCAAATATCCATAATATTCATCATGTGCGTGACATTACAAAGGCTCAAAATCATTTTCTCAAACATTCAACATTGCAAAAAGTGGTGATTAATAATTCCTTTATGAAAAGCAATTTTTGTCAAAATTATAGGGCCTATATGGGGGGGATAGCACACCTAGTCCTTTAAATGTAAATTTATCTAAACGAACATGTTAACTAACCATATAAGCTATCAAAAGTAAAAACATTTATCTTTTTTTTCTTTTTTAATGGGAGAAATCACACATTTAGGGTGTAAAATCAGTTTTTATTGAGCTAAATAAGATCAAATTGAGGACAGAAAACTGAGATCTAGTTGTAACGATCTAAGAATTCTCCAAAACTACATGTAAATCTTCAACCACAGATTTCAAGGGGCAGTTTACAAATCAGTGATCCAATGGCATTATTTTGCTCTTCACATTTTTTTTTCTCCCACTGTGGTCCGACTGAGATATCCATGGAAACGATGGTAAAAGGCCCCTACCTGGTAAGATAACATTTTCACGTGCCTTTTAACTGTAACTTTCACATTGTGTGATGTAATACATGTAAATAATTCTGCGTAAGCTGATCAAAATATGAAAAACAGTACATAAAATCTCATTTTTGATCGCTTCTATACAGTGGGAGAAAAATAGTCAATCACCAGATGTGATTAGGGACATAGAAATTCAACCCTTTGCTTTTGTCCAAGACTCGGCAAGCCTTGTGGTGGTTCAAGCAAATCCTGGACACCTTGGTTAGATAACCTTGTCCCTGATCTCGTCTGGTGATAGATTCTATTAATCTTGCAAACATATTCCCTGTGCTTAATAGCAAACTCGAAATTTAGTAAATTTAATTTGGAATGCAGATTTAAACTTCCCTGCTCATTATTTGGAAATTAAATACTAGTACCAATTTGCAAACATACATGTAAGTTCTTTGGTAATCGCTCACTTTTTTTTTCAATATTCAAATGACCATATAAAAGTGGAACACAATATATATAAAAGTAGATTCCGATATACATGTATGTATATAGAAAAAGATGGTAGAAAGAATAATTCAAAAGTTAAAGACTTCCAACAATTCGGAATGCATCACTTTCTGAACAACTGCTTAACTAAGGCTGCTACAAATCGAATAAATAAGAAAATCAGATCTACACACTTGGCAGAGCACTGCTGTAATACTGGTACTGATTATGGTTGGCGAGCAATAAATCCGAACTTTTCTGGTTGGTAGAAATATGTTACGATGCACTGAACCATGTCCTCTAACTCATTCTTGGCACTGTCTAAGTCCAAGCTGAAAATAGAATGCAAATGCAATATCAGAATCTCTTATTTTATACGAGTGACATAATAAACAAGCAGGAAAATAAGACCAAAATATTTAATTTATTTTATGTGTATACATAGACACATCAACTTACATGTACTGTAAAACGTGTTTTATTCACAGCATTATAAGTTCGCAAATACCAGTAAAGTGACTGGTTCACGGCCTTTTATTTTTCGCGACATCATATGTTTGACCTTACTACAAATTCCCAGCCTTTAATATTCACGGATCGAGGGACCTTGCGAATATCGTGAAAATAAAATGCTTGCAAATAAAAGATGGTTTACAGTATCTTTGATAGACATATCAAATTTGTCACCAGAAATGATCAGGGACAAGGAAATACAACCCAAGTGTCTAGGATTTGCCACTGTCTAAAAGCATTCAAAGTATTACATGTATTTACTGATGAGAGGTTATATATTATTTGTATTTTTCTCATATTTTGATTGAGAATCACAGCAATTGTGTAAGATGTCACTATCACAAGCTTTTATGCTGATGTAAGTTTTGTTATCTAACCTCATAGTGGTAAGAACAAAGAAATCTTTTCCAATAATTTAAAAGGATCCCTATTGGAGAAACTATATCTTATTTTCGAAAAACAGAGTTTCTTCCTGTTTGGGGCGGTATCTGACGTATACTAATTCTGACGTCATCAAGTTCTATGGAAACAATCCTAAAAGTCTGATATATGACAGTAGAAAATCTGCTTTAACATACATGTACCATTTTCATGAAGTCATAATAGTTTTACGTCAGATACCGTATCAAATGGGAAATAACTCTGTATTCCACAAAGACTCAATATTCATCAAGTAATCTGAGGCAGTGTTACAACAATAGACTTACTCTTGTTTAGGATCAGGTCTATGTTCCGTGTAGTATTTTATCTTGGGTTCCGTTCCACTCGTTCTCAGAGTCGCTACACAGCCGTTCTCAAATGTAAAGGTTATCATCTGACTAGATTTACTGGTTGGCAGGGTCTGAAATATTTGTGATAAATGTCATTCAAATTTAATATTCATCAAGTTATTTCAGTAAAATTCATCAATCCTCCCTTAATTGTATTATATCTGAAGAATTGAAAGTACAGTAATACCTTTTAAAATTATTTGACAATTGAGAATGGATAAAAGGTGATTAAATCATGCTTCTGAGAGAACAAAATTATGTTAATAAACAGAAGAAATATTTCCTTAAATGCAATTTTGTTACACTGCTCATTATAACCAAGTAAAGAGATCTGGTTTAATGAACGAGATTTAGGTGAGAAGATACATGTATACTACGAAGTTTCACTTACGGGTTTGTTGTCTAGCTTACTATTATCGTAGCCTACAGTGAGATCTCGGACATATTTGATTTTGTATGGACCACATGTCTCCGGGTACTGAAATGAATAAAGTCAAACTGTACACTGATTGTTTTTATTCAATCTCGAAAACCCCTGAAACTTTTTATAACTATGTATTTTGAAAATTCAGAACAAATTCTCAAGATCTTACAGTGATTTCATTAATTTATTGAAATACATGTAATCAGCAATTTTTCAATGAAGCATAGGACACAAGTCACATCTGATTTGAGTATTCCTTTTGAAATTTCATAGATTTGTTTTCTTGAATTATTCAAACAAAAGTTGACAGAATTTGAACCCTCACCTTTTTCCTTTTTAATTCAAAAGTTCATAAGGGAAATTTTGAGTACGCTTAATGTACATGTACGTACCAAACTCCAGCCAGCTCAATTTTACGTTCCGTTACCCTACAATACAACATCACTGCCACAGACTTGCCGCCATAAAGCATATCTTAACGTAAAGCTGCTATGACGTCATAGTTACTTTAGGGCAGGATTCTTGCCATTTCTTGAAGTCTGTGGCAGAGATTGTTTGACTGTAAGAAGGAGACAACTCTGTTCGGAGAATGTATACGTACATGTACATGTGTAAGTTGACAAAAATTCATAACTTACATGTATATCAAATACATGTGTTTTTGAGTCTTTAGTGGCTATAAAAATCTATGACTGGATTCATAATACAATCATGAGTAATGTAAGAAAGATGAAAAAAATATATAACAAAAAAATTCAAAATTTTAAAGGAAATTCATAGAATGTGAAGATTTTTCCATACCTTTCCAGATCCTTGATAATTCCTGATGTCGTCAAACATTTTCTGTATCGTAGGAGGATCATGGCATATGTAGTATGAATTACTACTAATGTGAAATCCATATCTGTTTGTATAAAAAAAAATAGATTTGTTTTTATTTTAGAATGAAATAGGGAAAGGGCACATGTAATGTGAAACTTTTGCCAATAGACCATTTTCCGATCTTGTTAGAAAGCAAAAAATGTCCGAGTCAACATCTTTTTGGCGTTGTTTTACATTATGACGTCACTGTTAAAAGACGCAATTCCTTTGTGACGTAACAATGAAAATTGCGCAAAAATTGTCTACCTCTGACATTTTCATCATTTTGTCAGCCATTATGAATTTTGGCAAGTGGCCTATTCCCATTTCTGCACTTGAGAAACTAAATTTTTAAACTACATGTACATGTATACCAATGAAATTCAAATAAACAGAAAATACCATTGAAGAAAAAACACATTAAATAGATTCATTAAATACATGTATCAGAAATCATCCGCTTACTTTTTATAGATTGCTTGTAGCTGATCGTATATAGTTGTATTCATTTGAGTATAGAGGTAGGTGGCCATCTCAGAACAAACCATAGCAGCACTGACTCCATCCTTGTCCAACACACTGGTTCCACACATAAATCCTAGAAATAAGCAATGCTATTTTCCTTAAACATGTTTAAACTGAAATTCAATCTATACCTATACATACAATAATAATAACTAAATTATTTTCTTTTTGAAAAAATTTGAAAAAAATTTAAACAGTATTCTGTTAATTTTTTTTATTATTTTTGAATAATCCCCTGCTGGACCTTGACCTTTGATCCTTGACCCTGAATTTTTTTTTTATCATCAGTGAAAATCAAATTTGCACACTATATGATCTAAAGAGTGTTAGCAATGTTCTTTGAATTTTTTCCAGATGTTATCAAGTGACATTTGAATCATGACTTTGAAATTCAATACATGTTTTGTTTTCCTACCTACATGAGAATCTGACATACATACAACGTGTGATAAAAATACCAAATAATCTGTGACTTCTAGAGTGTCTAGGCTCACAATCAGTCCAAAGGAGTAGGGCCACAAGACCCCTCAATCGGCCCTATAATTTTCCTTAACATCAAGAGACGTCATTCGACGTTTTGGCCAAAAGATGGCAAAAATTGCAGGAAAATTTGTCTTTTGTTGAAGAATTTGATGTGGCTACATGTGTTAACTAATATAAAACTTTTATGACAAGATGATATCGTGATCCTCTTTTACACATAAATTTTTTATGTTAGTTAATGCATGCGGCCATTACTAATTTTACTTAAATATATAGATTTTTCGGCAATTTTGCAGAATATTACAGATTTCATTGTTTTTATAGGACTTAAAGCTAAATGATAAATGCATTGTCTACCAAGAATAGATTCAATATTCAGTAGAGAAGGTGTCAAAGTGTCAAATCTGAAATAAATATCCCTGAAAAAAAATGTTCAAAAGTAAGGCCCATATTTGTGGCCCTACCCCTTTGTGAGGAAATAAGAACATCACATTCATGTACCTGTAGGTAGAACAGTGGGAGAATTTTGTACAGGACCTTTTATACAAAACAAGAATCTAAATATACAAACCTATAGCTTCTTCAAATGCAAACAGTACAGTTTTTCCTTGCCTAAGCAGGTCATGGCTTCTGTTTCCCATCCATTTAAATCCTGTTAAAGTCTCCTAGAAATTGACATATACAATGTATATAAAGAGGATGTGCTCATACAATGAACAATATACATGCATATGTAGAAGGTAATGATGTACATGCATTTTGAATAATTGTCTTGTACATGTATCTGATAAAGAAATGAAAATTATTTTTTTGGAGATTAGATTGATATCATCTTTTAGTGCTCTTAAAGTAGAAATCACACATATGTTTAGTAACAGGAAGAAGGGCTGGTGCAAAATCATTAAATTTTCTCATACTTATACACACAGGTATTACAAACTTAAAAGAAAATATTTAAGATTCACATGTAAATGTGTAATACACCTTAGCACCTGACATTTGTAATCTAAATAAGTGTACCTCAAATTTGAATCCTTCATAATCTGCTATGGCTTGTAGAATCTTAGATGACACAGTGCTGGCAAGCATATAGCAATCTGATGCTGAAAATATCAATATTTCTTCGTTAAATGTACATGTACATTTACATGCATCTTAGATCCAAATCTTAACCACCCACACCTTGGAGAAACCTTGAGTCATACATGCGAGTCGAAGTCAAGGTTACAAGTGATTATTTTATAGGTGTATTACAAAGGCACTGGCACATAGCATTTTCATGTGAAAATCTTAATTCCCTGAAAGCGTGTATACTGAACAAGATTGAAAGTTAATAGTGCTTAACTACATGTATATGCAGAATTTTTCCCTTCCTTCACAATTTCAACAAAAAAAAATAGCAAAATCTAATTCGAAAGATGCCTACTTTACAATTGAAAAATGACATCAGACATTAGGGCATTCCTAGCAGGCTTAGGTTAAAAAATCATTCCAAGGAATGCATGTGTCGCCTGCGAAACTTCGTGACACTCAGGAATCACTTTTATATGGTGTTACATCCAAGTGTGACAGATGGACAGACAGACAGTCAAAGTGATCCCTAAGTTTTGCTTTGCTTCGCAGGCGACACAATAATGCAACTAAAAATAATTCTAATGGTTTTACCGTTTACATCTGGGTTCTTTGTTTTATAGGAGAACCAGCTCCACCAACCAAGTAGTGCTCCTGTCTCATTACCGGAAAATATGTGCCATTTCCCACTGAAATATAAAGTGGGTGTCACTACACAGTCATGTAATGATTAGAAACTAGCAAAAATATTCAGGAAATACATGAAAAATATGACTTGTTTAGAAGGAAGCAGAAATTGTATAATAAGGACAAACTTCACACAGTAGTATAACAATCTTCAATCAGAGAGAGCATGCATGTATCTTTTATGAATACCTTTCTAGTATTATAACTCATTGTTTAGATGGACATGTAATAAAATACATGTAGAAATGAATTACACATGTTACATGTCATTCAGATCGCCTTGCCCTTTATTTGTAACGGCATAAAAAGACTCAGATGCCAATGGTGGAGGGTTTTACATCAAATCGACGTAAAAGTAAAAACTAAGGCACTTCTTCAACATTCAAAACTCTCCAACCTGAATTAGTAATGTTGTGAGTAACATAACTGTCAGTTACGATCCAGTGTTGGAACTATATTTCATGAAAGATTATAACAAAACTAATAGATCAACAGGGAACTATTTTCAAAATGGTGCCATCTGACGTCTGAGTCTTTTTTCGAAGAAAAAGGTCGAGGCTAATCCGAATGGTTACATGTAGCATCCTCATGAATGCCGTCAAGGTATGAAAGTGACATGTTTGGTCTCAGCAATGTACCTTGGTTGTTTTTCTGCTATAGCCAGTCTGTCAGCGTCTGGGTCGTTAGCCAGTATTACCACACTCTCATTGGCATCAGCAGTATTAATAGACATTGACTAAAAAAAGAAAGATATCTTATGTAACTCTTTTCAATGATTCCTAAACATTTATTTATTGATTTGAATAATGCAGCTTATGCTATAGAACAATCTTTCTATCCCTAAAAATTATAGATTTGAAAGCTTTGTAAAATGTCTTTGAAATATGTATGATTGTATGCCTTTAAATCTGTTAAAAAGTATTGAATTTATATTTGAAACTACATGTAAATTTATGAATAACTTTTGCTGAACCATACATCATTACAAGTACAAACTACATGTAAATATCAGATATACTTTGTAAAATAGAATTTCACTGCAATTCTTGATCTACAACTTTCACTTGCAGCCATATTGAAACTGAATTCAGTTTCATTAAAAGAAAATGTAAGAGAGACTAATGCAGAACAGACTAGCATCACTTACAATGTACATGTGCACTAAAATTTAAAATAGAGCTAACTATTGTACATGTACCTTACCAAAGCACCTTTTCCTTCCTCTGGGTTAGGGTAGGTCACAGTGGGAAACTCAGGGTCTGGCATCACCTGAAATACAAGAGAACATACAGTAACTTAGGTGTCTGTGGTTATATTATACAAAAGTTATAAATTGTAGTCAGAGATCATTTGGTGTTTTGTTTTTAGTTTTTGATTTACTTTTGGATTTGAAGGATGTTGGACAAACCAATGACAAAATCATCAAGCTCTATGGTGTGTGGGGTAAAATCTTGGGAGATAAAAGTAATGTATCTTTTCCTTTTCTTTTCAGGTAGAATCTAGAATGTCTAAATAGCTTTTTTCAAATAGATCATATATTTATCTAGAGTTATCTTTCTTTGTCTCCATATTCCTTTTGTAAAACTAAATGCCAGTTTATTTTATCACATGGAATACTAAAGGACTGTATCAAAGCAAAAAAGCTGCAAAAACAAATTCTGAACAGGCAAGTTTGTACATTTGGGTAACACTTCAAACTATTTTGTTAATTAGGCGACAAACAATTGCCATCAGTGAGAAATTCTATGATCAAATGCTACTATAAAAGTGAAATGCATGTTTTTGGTATACACAGTCCATTGTGCCTTATATCAACTTCATACAACATTCACATGGTAATTTTTTCATTTGAATTTCATATGCGACACAGCTTACTGTGTTAAACATTTATTTCATGGCAATACTAAATGAAGGTTAAATAATTGTCCTTCACTGGTGGAAGAGACCTGGAAAACTGTTAAACAAGGCCTATAAAAGTACTTTGATTACACGTCATTCCTGAAAATATAGAACCTAACATGTAAATTACAGGCTGTTTATAAACTACCTGTTCTATTACTGGCACTGGATCTGAGAATGCAAAGGTCTTACAGGCTGCTCGGACATACTCGTACCCAACTCCATGCATGGCAGTGTAAGTGAACTTAATGGGGGAGCTACAATTCTGATTCCTGGTAAAATAAAGGTGAGAATAATCTAAAATAAGCTTCCAGTCTCCATATACATGTATATGTTTGCTAATATAATTGAATAAAGAGTAACTTAAGATACATGGATACGCTGTAAATGCACTTGCATAAGAGGATAAAGATTAATAAGTAGATCTGCTGAATTCACTTATCACATGTACATATACATACATTTTTTATATACATTATTTTAGGCACATGGAGAAATTCTTGTTAAATCACATTCTATTATCAAAGAATACATCTGTATCCATTTCTTAAAATAGTTTTTTCTAATTTTTTTTTAAATACTTAAATCTTAATAACCCAAATCTAAAGAATTTCAAATTTTAATTTTAATGCTTCACATCAAAGGTTCGATGGAATCTTTAACAAAATTCTGATGGATATCAGAAAATCAACAAATAAAAAAACTTTTAATTAACTTCATCATCATAGATAATCAAAACAAACATCATCACAATACATTTATATTACCTGTAGTAACATAGTTTACCAAGATCTTCGTTATAACTACGGCTTATCTCACTAAGCGGATCTTTCCTCAGAGGAGAGTTTTCTACAATAGAAGCGTCCCATGACGTCACTTCTGGATCTAGTTTCTCCATGATTGCTGCAGCAATACCCTTGTCCACAGGTGAAATAATCTACAAAATAGAAAATTCTTTCCTGCATACCTGTACATTATATTTTACATGTTTATATCTACATGTATATAACACAATGTCATTGTAAAGCTTTGTTTACATACGTGTAAACTTTGTTTACATACATGTATTCATCAAATTTACTGTCATATTCACTAAATCTAGAAAACCCTGTTTTGGTAATTTATTTCTAGAAATTTTCCTACCTACATGTATGATTGTCTCTGTAACTTGACCAACTTTAGTCGTAACTAAAACATGTGAAACTTTACATCGACTCACCCATACAACTGTTTTCAACTCACATACAGAACTATAATTTGTTTACAGAAATTTTCATCATTTTAATTTCAGATTGCAGCCCTTGTTCTCCATGTCAACATCAGAAAACTGACGTCGTGGTGTCATCACTCTTTTTTCTATAGAAAATTCCCCATAGACATTCTCTTTTCTGTTCTATTTCTAAACTAGTATACACACAACCATCAGGGGGCATTATTTGTAATAACTAAAAGAGTTCTATAGACCAGAAATCTCATTTTAAGAAAGATGACCACAAACAAGTTGCTCTAAATTTAGTGAACAGGACAGAAGTCATAAAACTTGTCTAGAAAGAAGAAGTATTTAACTGGTAATAACAACATTTAATTTAGTAAATTACACGTTACATGTTCATGTACGCCAGGCACCTGGTCCAACCTCTAGCTTTCTAGGGGTCCGTCGATGCTCAATTTTGTGCTCTATTGTGTGTGCTGTTGAGATTATCGTCAGGATCTTCTTTAACTCATTTACATATAATAATAAAATATAAATCATCAACACAATACCTGAGCTCCATTATCCCAGTACACTTTATATCCATTATCCTCCTTAGGATTGTGAGATGCTGTGACCATTATACCAGCTGCTGCCTTATAGAACAATACAGCATACGGCTGTAAAAATATAAGGAATGAAAATGTTTTCAAAGTTACTAGTGCTATGACATGCTGTAAAGGCTGTAGTTGTATTCCAAAGAAATGCACATCGTTTGTTTCCTCTTTTCTTTCCTTCATATAATTATGCAAATTTTCAACTTCAACAAAAGTTTGACAAGGTATTTCCAAGTAAAATGAAGGATTTTTCCACCAAAAATGAGAGAAATTATAATCAATGGATTCTCTTTATCAAAAGCAGAGTGTTCCTAAAATGTATCAGTTTATTGGATTTGCCAATAAAAAGTTGTTTGGTCCAATTAAAACACACATTGTATGTATTACTGTATAAGTAGAATCATTCGCTGGTACTTTCTTTCGTGGTTTTAGAAGAGTAAACCATTTCGCGTGGACAATAATTCGCGGATCTGCCCCTCATCAATGTACATATTTAAACAACCACCAATACTTTTTTCATTTGACACGGTGCGAAAGGGTTGTAGTTGTAATAATCGCCAGAAATGTCAGTTCATGAATTGCATAATTTCTTAACGTAACTCTCTGATCTACTCTCTTGAAAAGGGGGGGCTTTCATGGACAATTCCCGTGTTTAGAATGTCAATATCTTTGAATAGTCTAATTTGTTACAATCGCACGGAAATTAGATGCGTGTCCTGTATACTAGTAAGTAGATACGTACGTTGTGCGTTTGTCAACGATATAAAAGAATAACACGCCTCCTACGGTAATTGTTTAATTACGTACAATATAGGTTATATTTAATAATTAAACAAACAATCTAATTATTGTCAGCAAGATAATACAACACATTCATTTAGTCGTCAGAGAGAAATCGTAATTTCATATGTTAAAAAAATATTCATTTTTTTTACCGATGGACATATTTGTACAGAAGAAACCTGCGTAAGAAAATACCAGCATTTTATGTAGTGTTATATGTTTTTACAAAGAATATGTACATTTATTACACTTAAACATGACAAAGTTTTATAATCGTAATCCGTCTATGAATGATGGTTTTTTTTTTTTTGTATTTTGATTCACTGAGACAAAGTTTCGCGATACGAGAATGACTGCGAAAGTAGCGAAAGTTAATACACAGCGAATGATTATACAGTATTTGGACCCATTAAAATACCCAAATATCCAACATTCCATGGAAGTTTTCAAGAACTCTGCAAATATTAGTCAAGTGAACAAAACAACATCACAAACTTACTACATATGGTGTGGGACAGAGATTGGAGTACAGGAACACTGGAATTCCTTTGTTAATGAGTACAGCCGCTGTCAACCATGCAAACCTATAGTCAGAAAGATTTTATATGCATAAAATACAATTTCAGAAGGTTGATTAAAAAGCTATTGACAATTTCTTATAGATTTGTTTTAGCCTATCCATTGCTATTGTTTTTCCAACTTGATCATGTTGATCAAATACTGTCTGGGTCAAAACTTTGAATTAAAGAATTATGAGATTTTGATTTAGTCTTCAGTCCCATGTCTCAGGGATTTTATATGTATACACATGGATGTACCTTTATATACTTTAATGATAAGAAAATTTATCCAGCTGACTTACTCCACATCTTAGGTACACAAATTAGTACGATATCATTCAAGTTTTACCTTTCACTATTGTGTCTTCCGTCATATCCCACTACAACACCTTGTCTCTGTACATTATCATTTGTGTCAAGTAGATATTTGGTTAGGCCCTACAAATAACAAAATTTAATGCACATTATTCATTTATTAACATGAAAAACAGATATTGAATATAATATACATTGTACATGTACCGGTAGATGTCTGCAAAATATTACGATTAACAATATTATCAATACATAGGCTTGGTTGTTCTTCCAACATTCAGTGTGCGAAATTAACAGAGGCCCTATGGCCAATTTCTACAGTAAATTGGATCGGTCTATAGCAGTTGAAAAAGTCATAGACCAACGTGTCTATAGGAATTTTAAGCATCAAAGTCACATCATTTATAAGATTAATAATAAGAATTTCTATGGATTTTGAATCATTGTCTATTATTCTATTTTTGAAAAAAAGTAAATTGTTTTATCCATTAAAATGCATAAAAGGTTAGATTTTTGGGATTATTTTTTATTTTGGTCTACCGTAAATTGCTGCAGTCTATAAGATCTAAACTCAATGTAGACAGAATGTCTATAAGACTTCAACTGTCAGTCTCACACATTCCAACATTCAAGTTTATATCCTGATATTACTTACTACAATATGTGTAACATTGTATGCATAATTATCAAATTTGCAGCAAATTAATTTTCACTGTGAACAGAAACTTTTTTAAGATTGTCGTATACAATATTATTTTATGCTGACTGAAGGTTCTCAATCAGTCTTAGAAATTTGGGAAACAGAAGTTAGGGCTGGCTTTGTAGGGAATAATATTTATGATTTCAAAGTTGCTCGCTACCTTAATCAATCATACCTGAGTTGTTTGTATTATGGTGAGATCATTCATCTGTGAATATCCAGCTCCCATTCTGGCTCTCAAACCTAAAATACATGTAGACATGGTCAAATCATCTGTACTGATACCAAGCTAAGTTTATTTTTAACAATTGCTGAAGACAGTACCGCAGACTGAATTGAAATACATGTATTAAGAAAGACGTGACAGCTGTACATGTAGCTCAATATTTAAAGTACGAACTAATAGACAACAATTTTGATTCAAAAAAATATTTTTTCATGGTTTAGAATGACAGACTGATTATTGTCACTGAAATTCCAAGACATCATTCACTGGTGTATAGCAGATGCACGTACCATCGGGTACCTACATCCAATCATGGCAACAGGTGATGTTGATTCATATGTTTACATGTACACCCTTCAATATCAATAAATAATACACTTCATGCTGGATTTGTACACTCGACGTGAAGAGTATGTATGGATAAATGCTGGAAATTACACAATTTCATAATTGATCGTAAAATATAGAAGTATGTTGAGATTATGAAACTGACGAGGAAGTACGTGCATCTGCTTTACACCTGATCATTGACCATTTGCATGACGGATTCTACTATAAAGATAGCATATTACATATATTACTATTAATGATTGTAAATGAAGTATTATTTCTTAACCTACCAGCAGTACATTACTTCTTAGTGTTAACTTACACAGATTCTGTGATCTTACTGATCAATTTAATAATTCAATTTTTTGCAACCTGATAAAGCTTTCTTATTTTCTTATTCTACATAATTAGTAACAGCGCATAAGAAAAGTGATATTTTACTGTATTCTCACAATACTGGTCGGGAAGTAGTTATCGCCGAGCAGTTATTATCGCTGTTTGTCCATATCTTTGGTTCTACAAATGACAGACTTGAGTCTTCTAGAATTAGTACTTCTTATGTTCTTATGTTTATCAAACTGTATATGAAATTTCATGTTTGTACATGTACTTACAGCAATAAAAAAAATCATTCTAAGGAATGCATGTGTCGCCTGCGAAACATAGCGACACTCAGGAATCACTTTTATAGGGTGTGACATCCAAGTGTGACAGACAGACGGACAGACAGACAGACAACGGACAAAGTGATCCCTAAGTGTCACTATGCTTCGTAGGCGACACAAAAATTGTGGAAGAAGAAAAGGGTTCCTCAGAGATTAATCTACCATTTGATCTTAATGGGTTCTCTGGATGCAATGAAACTTGGCTAATGGGTCCCCAGCCAACATAATGGGTCCCAGCAAAAATTAATGCGTTCCAATTTCTACAAACCTTCCTTTTACGTGGCATTTTAAGTTTGCGAATATAAGTGAGCAAACCTTCCTTTTATGCGGTGTTTTAAGTTCATGAATACAAGTGAGCTGACCTGCTCGCAGCGTTTTATGTACTTGAGATTGTTATATGTTCCACAAAAAAAAGTCTAATTAGGTCTTCCGACTTCCGTCGGAAGACCTATTGTTTTCGTAACCGTGGAAAATTGGATCAGCGATTTCTCAAGAACCCTGTAAGCTAGGACAATGAAAGTTCTCCAACGTTAAGTTTGGAGTAAAAGCTAGATTGGTCTTTTTTATTTTTGGTCTCTGTTATTTTTTTTATCATGTTTTTTAGTAGATTCAAATATTTGACGGGAGCGTCGAATTACTCAAAAGGACCGAAAATTTCATGTTTTGCTATTTGTAAGCTTAAATATCTCGTATTTTGCTATCTACAATTTCCATTCTTTTTGAAAGTCGACAGCCATGCAAGATACGAAATGCTAGATGCACACTGTAACGATTTATTACGATGACGTCCTTCACCGTCCTTCATATTTCCAAATTCAGAAGTTCATAGGAGGAAGACACTTTTTTGCTTATAATAGTAAACAAAAATTAAGCTTATGAAGTTTCCTAAAAATTTCAATATTATTATTTTTTATCCATATATCTGTCTTATTTAGTCTTTCTGATTTTTCCTATCTCTTACTGTTGAAAAGATATGAGCATCGAAATTTTGAGTTGGGTATTTCGATACACCTTCACGCCAACAGATCGGGCGCACACTAAAATTGGTAGTCCGAGTCCGACTCGAGAAAAGCAGTGTTGAGATTTTCAAATTCCGATTTCACGGCAATGATGAATATGCATTTCATAAATACATTTCGATATACACAATTTGATTTTAAAACAGTTGATTAATTTAGAAGAGATCAGCTACAAACCAGGATTTACACACAAAAAGTGGTAGTTTGATTCCGATTTCTAACCTACAAACCTGTTTCTAAACTTCAATAACTATATTTTGAACATCAAGTTTATTTCTAATTCTAGCAAACGTTCGAACATAATTTTCAGTTGGTTTATTTACAAATTGATGAACAATTTCTCCAACATTCTTCCCTCTCCTCGTTTTTCGAAAACAGTTCTGTTTATATTGAACGATGTCGCCATGATGGAAATTCAAAATAAACTTTGAAAAAAGGGAAGGGGGGAGGGGTCAAAATTTGAACCTGCACAGCGAGAACCTCATGGTATTTATATATATATATTGAACGTAACTTGTTATTACCATTTCTCTTCTCAAGAAAATTGGTTCTACAGCTACGAGCTCGCCTTTTTTATGGGGGAAGGGGGCAGGAAGAATTTGCAAAAAAAAAATCCCGGCTCTGAAAAATGCTGAAAAAAATATTCCGGCCCAAAGGGCCGGCAATTTTTTTTTCCCGGACCATGCAAAAGTAAGGATACATTGCATGATATGGAAATTTTAAAGTCAAAAAATTAATTAATATAAATACAAACTGTTCACATAGATGTATCTACCAGAGACCTAATACGCATAGGCACAAAAATCTAGAAAAGGTTCTATTTAAACATCATACAATCTGTCTGAAATTCGCTAATTGCAAAGAGACATCTGAAGGAACGGTTATTAACTCATACTCTGTAACAGCGGGGAGTTTAACTTACACAGACATTCACAACATTTGACAATTTGTTTAAATCCGGCCCGAAGAACCGGCGAAAATTTTTCTCCGACTCTGGTAATGGCTGAAAAAATCAAATTCAAGGAATTGTGGTCCCCCGCTTTTGGGTGTTTGTCTTTTAAGAAATGCTTACAGACATCCCCCCATTCTTAAGTTTTAATAATATATCTCATATATTATCAACATTCTAAATATGAAAGATTAACTCCAAGAAAAGGTCAAAAGGTCCAAACTTGTGTTTTGTTTCCAAGGGACAGGGCTTATGAAAAGGTATGCACATGTGAAATATTTAAGACCTATGATTTAAATTACCATCAAAAACTAATGGTCAAGGTTGAAGTTTTTAAATGTTGGTCAACCTCCATGGACAAGGTCACAAGGTCAGAATGTTATTACCAACAGAAAGGTCTCATCACAAGGAATACACATGTGAAATGTGAAAGCCCTAGCCATTTCCATTAAAAAGTTATGGACAAGGTTATAGTTTTTTGAAAAGTAGGTCGAACTCAAAGGTCAAGGTCAAAAATTTTGGTATCCATGGAAAGGTCTTGTCACAAGGAATACACATGTGAAATATCAAAGCCCTATCACTTTCCATTCAAAAGTTATGGTCAAGGTTAAAGTTTTTAATAAGTAAGTCGAACTCAAAGGTCAAGGTCACAAGGTCAAAAATTTTGGTATCCATGGAAAGGTCTTGTCACAAGGAATACACATATGAAATATCAAAGCCCTATCACTTACCATTCAAAAGTAATGGTCAATGTTAAAGTTTTCAATAAGTAGGTCAAAGTCCAAGGTCAAGGTCACAAGGTTAAAAATTTTGGTATCCATGGAAAGGTCTTGTCACAAGGAATACACATGTGAAATATCAAAGCCCTATCACTTTCCATTCAAAAGTTATGGTCAAGGTTAAAGTTTTTAATAAGTAGGTCGAACTCAAAGGTCAAGGTCACAAGGTAAAAAATTTTGGTATCCATGGAAAGGTCTTGTCACAAGGAATACACATGTGAAATATCAAAGCCCTATCACTTTCCATTCAAAAGTTATGGTCAAGGTTAAAGTTTTTAATAAGTAGGTCAAAGTCCAAGGTCAAGGTCACAAGGTCAAAAATTTTGGTATCCATGGAAAGGTCTTGTCACAAGGAATACACATGTGAAATATCAAAGCCCTATCACTTTCCATTCAAAAGTTATGGTCAAGGTTTAAGTTTTTAATAAGTAGGTCAAAGTCCAAGGTCAAGGTCACAGGTCAAAAATTTTGGTATCCATGGAAAGGTCTTGTCACAAGGAATACACATGTGAAATATCAAAGCCCTATCACTTACCATTCAAAAGTTATGCACAAGGTTAAAGTTTTTGTGACTGACGGACAGACAGACGGACGGACAGACGGACGAACCGGTTTTAATGTCCCAGCGCTTTCGCGAAAGCGGGGGACAAAAAATGGCCTGCTCAGAAAATTGCTGAAAATTTTTTACCGGCTGGCAATAGAATTCCTAACCCCCCCCCCCCCCCCCCCCCAAAAATCAAATGGTTGCTCACCAACAATTATCGGTTTGAAAATTTAATGTTACTGCTATTTGAAAACTTAAATATATAATATAAATACATGTAATGTGACGTCCTTCATATTTCCAAACCAAAATTGTATAGGAGGAAGACACTCTTGTTGCAACCGCAACAAGAAACCTTTCTAGTTCTTAAACTTTTCTAATCTAATTTTGCCGCATTAAGTATATTGATTGTTTATTTAGTTATCGATACTTCGTACATGTGTTTATAAAGTAAAATGTTATCAAAACAAACCAATTCTATATGGTTTACAAAGACGGTACAATGATGGTGTGAATTAAACGATTTCAATAGATTGATTCATAATGTCATGTAAAGTGGAGGAATATTTATAAATATACATATGTCTGTATCCGAATGATATAAATAAGTTAGACCCCTGTCAGACAGCATATTACTTTTAATTTCAAAAAGATGATGCTCCGCAATGATTTCTCGTACGATACCACAGATCTGTTAGGTTTAAAAAGCTGTCAAAATATAAACAAGAGATATTTAAACATTATGCAGCTAAATGAATATTGTAAATACACTTTCTCCACTTTGAATGTTTAATATATGTAAACATGAACTAAAACAGACACATTATACCAAAGTGAACAATGCGCACTGTGGGACGCAGCGATCGGTAATCAATGGGTCCTTGGAGATTTTTATGCGAGACGCAGAACGCAGAGGTAGATTAATCCCTGGTTCCTAAGTTTGTGTAATCCAAATTTCATGAGCAAGTTCTGAAAATTAAAGAAAATGTAGCAAAAAACGCTTTAGAAATAGGCAATGATTACTTCACCACCAGTGCAGCAAAGTATCACTTTTCTGTTGTGCTGTATTTCCTTTAGCTTTCCGCTTACCTGCCGTCCCAAATTCCATCCTCTTGAGGAGTCGGTTTCTGAGTTCGTCTACATTGTTTGTGGCCACAAGCTCCTCAATTTCTGCTCTAGTTGTTACATTCTGCAAGAGGACAATCAAACGTTACATGTATATACAGCGAATAGATTTACGTCGAAAAGTATTACAAAAGAATCGGCTTCGCATCAGGAATTCGACGAAGCCTTATGCCTGATTTGCATACCTTATCCCAATCTAACCATTCCTTAACCTTAGTATTGATTTCCTCGTTACCAGACATCTTCACTCACAAACGCGTTCAATTTGTGATGCAATCTTGCAAACAACAAGGCCGAGTCTCCCCCCTTCGAGTGACCGGAGCAATGTGTAACATTCGGAATGCAGAACGGTACATTAAATCCGTATTCTAGTGAGGGAGTCCCAGACGTGCGCAACTTGCCAAGTACGCGGGCGCTTCCTTCCAAAAAAATTTATCCCAAAATAAACTACGATAAAATATGGACAAAATGTATCCACAGAATTATTTCTAACATAGAATACTGCTCTCTAAATGTGCAAAGTCCCTGGAATCCCCACCTCCCTCTCAAGGGATTTCTAAATCTGCCCCTGCGTGATTTCAAGTGCTTCCACTTGAAAGTAGTCTGGCTATGCGCCTGGTAACCCCACACTGTACGTTACCCGGTCAAGAGAGAGAAAAAAAAAAGAAAATCATTTTTACAGACAGACAGATCGAGTGCCATATGATATGGTCAGTCAGGGGTCTTTGAACAACTCGTTTGAAGATACAATGCCATGTATTTTGGGTATATTGGTGATAACGACCGTTGCGCTATTTTAACAGATCAACCCCTACTTTGATGTGCTTCAAATTATTTACGGAGTGAGTTTTTTTTTTCTCAGTTTTATTTTTTATCAGTTTTTTTTAATCGATGCGCATTTTAAGATCGGCAGACTAATTTTGGATCATGTCGTACATGCCCTTTGCCGTGTGGAGCTCGTAAAAAAGTTCCCGCGAGGGGTTTGACAGTAAGTGTTTTGAATATTTTCCCTGACATTGTCGCCGTGGCACTTTCCATATAGACATACATCAGACAGTGCATGTTCTTTATATATTGCTTTCATTTTCGTGCATGAACATCGACGGCGGGTGCGGCTAGCCAACAGGGGATGCTTGTAAACTCCTCCCGGGCACCTGGTCCCACCTCTAGCTTGCTAGGGGTCCGTCGATGCTCAATTTGTACTCTATTGTGAATGCTGTTGAGATTATAGTCAGGATCTTCTTTATAACTCATGCAGGACATCACCATGATCACGGAATGGATTCTATATTGATGGTTTTTCATAAAGTAAAAGAGGATGGTTTCTCCATCCACTGGGAAAGGATGGCATATATATCCATCCAATTGACACATTTTGGAGTTCGGATGGTTTTCCGTCGTGGAACTGACTGTTAACAAAAAGAAAATTGTCACTTTTAAATCATTTGTATAGCACAAAGGAGGGGATCTCCAACAACACTAGGCTACAGCACCCACAGCAAAACCTCAAAACACCCAATGCAAAAACAAAGAGCAGACAAGCACAGTCCTGAAGAGACGCAAAAGGGACCGGCAAGGAAAGTCAACGCACAACACAAAAGTTTACATCAAACACCAAGGACTACACATTTAAACCAACGAGACCAATGGAAATATCATGAAAATAAACGGAAAGACAATCCGAAAAAGCTTAAAATAACACAAGAAAATAGTCAATAACCACGAAACTTTACTTCTCAATCCCTCCAGCTTACAGGCAAAATGTAGAGCTCTACGTTGCCTTTTTGGCAAATCATGGCACGTGGGATAAGATTGACAGACGAGGCGGATTATTTTTGGACGCCAGACATTCCAGAATGATGTCCATTCCTCCCCTTTTGTTATTAATTATGCAAATTCGTTGTGAATTAATACGATAACTGCCCAATGCATGTTCAAGTTATTTTTCTAGAATTAACTTAAAAATTGTGCAAACCCCGCAACTCATGTCCACCATAAAAGTGCATGTGCAAACTCTTTAGACAAGACAGGACCTCGACCACCTGTCCTCTCTGAATGTCAGTCGGACTCATCGGGTGATAACATACACGAGCTCGCTATGTAGTACAGCCGACAGAGCACGGACTGTATTACGCAAGCCCTCTTTTTATATCTATTTACATATTCATTTGTGTTGCTTGGGCCCTACGTTTTGAGGTCTTGATTGTACGTGTAAGTGGCCATCTAATAGTGAGGAGGTTGTTTTACACCACAATTGTACGTTCTTCGATACCTCTGGGAAATCGGAAAAGTGGGAGGGTTATGCGCACGTAATCCGGGCCAGGATAACCACACCGTCTGCTACTGACGTGGCAGATGGCCGACCTAAGTCGGCACCGATTGCCCATTGGTCTCGTTGGTTTATGTGTAGTTGTTTGGTGTTTCTATATGTGCTTTGGGGTTCATTGTACAATTTGCGTCTCATTCTGTGCGTGTCTGCTTTGTGTTTTTGCAGTGGATGTTTTTGGGTTTTGGTGTGGGTGCTGCATCCGAATGTTGTTGGAGATCCCCTCCTTCCTTTTACCTAGAAAACGCGATTCCTGAAATCAAGAATGAAATACTAGTAGTTCTATGGTGCATATATAGAATAAGTGTCATAATTTGTATTTTGTTACAGGTATGCAACACACAGCAAGTACACGTATCCTACATGTAATGCGCGTTAACTAGCGCATTACATGTAGGATAAATGCACTTGCTGTGTATTGCATGCCCGTAACAAAACACAAATTAAGACGCTTATTCTCTATATGGCGCCGACAGACGGACGAAAAGAAGATCAGACTGTGTTGAATTCATATATCATTTTGAAGCCGCCCTACTTTCATCACGAATCATTGCTCCTTATTACCAATGTTTTGCTTGATTTAATAGCATTGATAGCGATCTTTTCTCATAATCTTAACCAAGAAACCAACACTCCCTAAAATCTTTTTGTCTTGTTATTGTTTTTAAGGTTAAACAAACCCCCTTTTTTTTTGCTCTAGATCTGACCTTCGCGCATGCTCCAGAACGATCTTATACATGGGCGAATCTAGAATTTTTTCTGGGAAGGGGGACTCCAAGCCACACGGGAGGGGAAATAAACAAGTATACTATTAAAAAACGTTAAAAAGGAAAATATCAGCATTTTCTTTCGGCAAATTCCCGGCCATAAGGGGGGGGGGGGTCTGACCACCCTACCCTCCACTTAGATCTGCGCTTGGATCTTCTCTTAGTCGCACGGGAAAGTTCTCTTTCAAATGTGCGTGTGGAGAACGGTTTAAAAACCTATTCATTCTATCGATCAATCTCTTTCTCTTTTTTAATAAATACGTGTTGTTTAAAATAATAGATCAACTAAGGAATAATTGTCGCAATTAAGATTTCTCTTCACAAAAATTATTTACCTTTGTTAGAAACAGTCTTGCACTGATCTAGATGGACTTTTGAAAAAGAACGTCGCGTCTACTACGCATCAAAATTTGTTTCCACAATGATTTTTCGGCATTATAAATATTCGGAATGTCAATTTTCATTTATGTGACGTTTCTTTTATTTTTGATTGATGTATGCTGTACCACAGAAAAAGGTAAGCCAACTCTCTCTCTCTCTCTCTCTCTCTCTCTCTCTCTCTCTCTCTCTCTCATATAAATCAGAGTATTTTGATGACACGTCCGTCTTCCCTTTGCCTACAGAGGAAACGACCATCCATCATCGCTGATTTGATCAAAATGATGAAGACACGAAAGGGGGGTGGATGGGTGTGATTTCGAATATATTTTTATATGTGGGAGATACTTAAGGACATATGAAAAAGTGTCATTCACATAATCAGCTCGGGGTTACAGTTAGGGTAGCGACTACAGAGACATAACCCTATTTTCATATTTCAAAATATTTGAAACCAAAATAAACGATGAATGACATGACCCCAGTTTGTTACATTATTTCTGATTAAAAAATAATACGTACACCTTCAGTGGGAGAATACATGTACGTGAATTGTAATGGAAATAGGGAACATTTTCGCATGAGTCTTGCTACCAAAAATTCAAACATCAGAATATATTCTATTCATTATTCTCTTTAAAAAAGAGATGGTTAAAATTCCAAATAAGTTCATGTATTTATTCATTCTATAACCTAGAAATCGAATAATTCAGCCCTCTCCATAGACAGAATAATTCCAGCTCCATTCACCCCGAACCATAATGTTTTGTATAGGTTTGAACACCCAACCCCATCAAACATGTCAAAGAGGAAGGTTTTGTATCTGTTAGCCCTCATATTCCGTCTAAGGAACCTGAATTAATCGCTTTCTAGATTGTAGAATGGATAAACACAAGAACTAAACTCAAGTCTAGCTTCCAATATATGAGTGGGTGATACCACTGGCCATCATTCGAATCTATTATCTGTTGTCTGCTTAGATAGGGATTATCTCATAATCACGTTAAAAATAATATTGATTCTTTTTGATTGATTTATTGAAATAAAATCTGCATGAACCAAACTTGCTTTCTGTGCTATTTACAGTGATATATTGTCGTACCTTCTCCGTTGAGCAGCTAATTCATTTTTTGTCTTAAAATCAACTATTCTTTGGGGTAACAAATCTCAACGCATAGTTTTGATATATTTTCCTTGCACATTATTGCAATTTTGCTATGAACCACTACATTCATATATTTCTGACAACATGCAACTATTTTTTTTCTCGGACTTTAGGACCCCCTCCCCTTGAAAAAAATCCTGGATCCGCCCATGTCTGACATGGTTTATAGAATTGTCAAAGTCAGCATATAAACCCTTTATCGCCATATTCTTGCTACATGTATATGAAGATTGGTGATTAAAATATCTGAACTATTACATTGTCGATCTGAAATATAGCCAAGAAATATCAAACATATGGTATTCAACGATCTTTTCATAGTTCATATAGAATTTCAAACTTTGGATGGAAAGTTTACTAGAAAAATGAGATTCTGCTGCAAAGGGGAATACAAAGCAAACTATAACTTCTCTGTAACAGCCGGTTTTTTTTCTGTGCCTGCATGCCGAACAATAGAATGAAAACCTTTTCTCCGTTGCAATGTATGAAAACCTTTATATGCACGAATATAGGAGGTGGGGGGGGGGGGGGGGGGGGGGGTAGTAATATGTGAGACATGCTGATATTTAGGTACCGTAATAACTTTGATTTTCTCAAAACATAAGCTGTCCCATCATTTTTATGTAGAGTTTGTAGAGATGTTGTAGTGTAGAGGAAGATTTGTAGAGAGGTACTTTCTAGAAGTACACCCATCTTATTATCATCAACATTTATTTTCTTTTGCAGTGTGGAGCAGTTAAACTCGCTCCCCGTGATTTAATGTTTAAAGTGTAATAATTACTTCTTTCCAGCTCTGTCGCCTGAAAGGATATATTTTGTTATTGTGTTATTTCGGAAATCGACCCTACAGGAGTGGATCCGCGCACTATTTGCTGCAATGTATTTAGATAGTGTTACACAAAAATAAAAAATAAAAATAAAACTACAGGACGCTGCTTAAATAAAGTTGACTGCGGCTGAAAATCACTTCGGCATTATGTACCACTGATGAGGATTTACTATCCGAAACACTTGTCGGTACATTAAAATTTGTTTGAAATTTTCTTCTAGAAGAACGAGTTTGAACATTTGCATAATATTATTTCCTTCGTCATGACCTTTCGAATCGAATGCCAAACTAAATTCGCAAATGTCTACCGATTGTTATTTTTGACAAATATAATGGGCATGACTCATCAAATTCTATTGAAGTTTCGAAAGCATATTCGAATATTCTGGTAGACAATGAAAATACTAAATGTAAGGGAATTGATCGTGATCGTTTCATGGATTCTAAAACAAAGAAAAATTAAAACCTTTAAACCATTCAAAAGACACACCCTATGTACGTTGTTTGGCGACACAACATTAATTTCATTTGTTCAGACAAAACGTTTTTGTTTTGTTTTGTTTTGTTTTGTTTTTTTATTTTGCATTCTTTTGCGTTATAGACTGACGAACGTGCCTAAATTTTACACACCTTTATAATTGTCCATTCAACTTCTGTTTAGTCATATATCTAAAAACAAAAGCGGGGAGTAATATGGCACTTATAACAATTCGAAACTCACTTCCTTTCTTTTCTGACAGAAAGAAATGATAAAAGTACAATCGATATAAACGGTTGTGAAATATTCTTCACGCAAGTAAATACAAACAAGATGACAAGTAAGTTTTCGGTTAAATGAATCTTTGAAATTTATAATCTAAAAGAATGTAAATTGCATCATGAAGTGGCCAATTTGAAAATTCTTTTAAAAATTGAAGCACAGTTAGTCCACGTTTAATAGGACAAAAAGAGAACACTTTTGTGTGACTCAGATACATTGTATTCTGTTATTTGTCGGTAATTATTTTGTGTACATGTGTAATATTTAACAACCATATTCTTTTTCATATTCATTGTCAATCAATGAATCACTATATAAAGTGAATGGATGAATGGATTTATTTATCATCTCTTTTCTGTCTACATGCTTACACATTATATTTTCCTTATGAGTAATATTGAGTTCCTGACGACAATCTCAACAACAATCATAATAGAGCACAATATTGAGCATCGACATACCCCTAGCAAGCTAGAGGTAGGACGAGGTGCCCGGGAGGAGTAAGCATCCTCTGTTGACTAGCTGCTACCATCGTCGATGTTCATGCACGAAAATGAAAACAATATATGAAATACATGCACTCTCTGAGGTTAGGTCTATTATAGAAAGTGCTATGGCGACCATATCAGGGGAAAATATTCAAAACACTTACTGTCAAACGCCTCGCGGGGATCATTTTTAAGAGCCCCACACCGCGAAGGGCATAAGTGTGACAGAAGAAGATTCTGACTACAATCTCAACAGCACTCACAATAATTTGCAGCAACATATTGAGCATCGACGGACCCCTAGCAAATAAGAAACGGTTAAATTGATTAATATGAATAATGTCCTGGGTCGGGACACACACAAAAAAATCAAAAAAATATAACCCACCATGCCCTGATAGAAATAAAAAGAGAAAAAAAAAGAAAAAAGAAAGAATTTATTCCCAAGTCAAATAAACGACAAAGATAGTAACTGATGACAATGTGGACTATGAACTGATACAGTTTTTACATTATTTAATTTCAGATATTGTATATTTGATCCAGACGCCGGATTATTTGACGGCCACTGATACTGACGAGCTTGCTCGATTGGTTTACAATGTGACTGAGAGATTGGTCATCGGCCCGAATGACTCCCTAGTGTCCGTCATCACATTCCAGGACACACAAGAAGTCAAGATTGACATAATGGATCATTTTACTAATGACACGCTATTGCCAGAAATAGATAATCTTAGAACAACTTTGGGGAACTTAACCGGTTCAACATGGACGAGTGCTGCTCTTCTGTACCTCACAACGAATAATGTGTATACAAGAACAGAAAAATATTTGGTGCTAGTTATATTTGAAGATTCCGTATCGCCTGGTCAGACTGCTTTCGAAGCGTTTTTTGTTCGTGCTGATGGAATTTCTATTATTGTGATAGGGATAGGACCAGAACTAAGTGCCACAAGTCCAGAGCCGAGAGATCATATTGCCTCATCGCAACAAGATTATTTGTACGTGGACAACATCAAATATTTATGCTGGCAGGTGCCAAACATAGCATATTTTCTAGGTAAATATATGTACCTATCGGGTACCTTTTTATGCTTACTTGGGTTTTCCTCAAATTGAAGTTTTGCTCTCTACTATTTCATGTTAATATATAATATCATATTTGGGTAACTTATTTAACCTTTCACAATATTTATTTTTGATGTCCTCTATTTCGATTGTTAGTGTTAGTTATATTGATTTTATGATATTGTTTCCCGAATTTAACAGTATTCCAAAAATAGGCTTGAAATGAGAAAGTTCTTCGGTCGCTTCGGAGATCTTATAAAATCCTTTTCAGAATGTTCAGTGACATTCTGGACTGCAATTGAATGGTTGTCTACATTATCAAACAAGAAATAATTACTTGATATGTTCACCATTTGGTACATCGATAAAATCAACGAATTCGACAACGTTATATGCAAACAGGAGACGTTGAATCTTCGGGGCACCTGGTCTCACATAGGAATATTCCGGGGTTTGCAACTGCTCAAATGGAAATTCTAATGATTTTGCCTTAAAGTCGAGATTGAATAACCGATTAGTACTCCTTCGAACAAAACTTACATTTTAGATCAGTCGAATGCATTATTTAGGTTTCCTGTCTGGTTCATGCTGTAAATTTATTTGTTCTTAAATGACGCTATGAATTTGAAGACGTAAAATAGATACAAACATTTGTGAAGTGAGGCCTTTTTGGACATAATGTTGTCCTACGACACTGATGATCACATGATCACCTCACTCTATGACAAACGTGACGACTTCAATTTCAGCATTACAAACTTTCCTTTTCTGAGTAGCAACATCCCTTCATCGTCTGCTTATGGCGTGTTCATATCTCAGTTGATACGCTATGTTAGAGCAAGTACCAAATATACGGATTTTGTTCTGAGAGCTAGGCGTCTTTCAGACAAGCTTCTCAGTCAGGGATATGTTTGTGACTAAACTAACATCTTCACTGAGGAAGTTCTACGGTCGATATGGGGAACTCGTTATACACTATGATGTCCCATTCTCGAGAATGGTGGATGATATTCTGTCATAGACCATTTGAACCATCCAACCAAGGATTGTACTCTATGTCTTCCGAAATGGAAGTTACCGGATGTGACAGTCCTACCGAATTGAAGCGGCGGGTGTTGCATGCATGCCACTGTGTGCAGTGTTTGTTGTGATAGATTTTTTTTATGTCCTTTGTTGGTCGCACCTTGCAAATGTGTTGTGCTGTCATCGTCGTAATGTACTCTTTCTGGTGACCTTTTCAAAAATCCTTATTCCTATAATTTATTTATCGATTTTGAAATATGTAATAATAATGAAATATAAAACAATCAAATGACGTCAATCATTTAACAACACTCCACGATTTTGCAATTTGTCAACTGACAAAGAACTTCAAATTGGGCACTGTATTTTTTTTCATATTTATCACCGCCAGATGTACTGTTTAACATAAACTTAAAGGACAGAAAAGAGGACAAATTCATTATGTCGTAGCTTTTCCATGCGTTTTTAATAGTCCAAATTCTATTCAAATGTGGAACAAAGAAATTAATTTCGAGCTTATCTATGGCAAATATGGATAATGACCATATCCAAATACACAGCACAAAATCGACAATATGCCTTTCAACGAAAGGTTTAGTTTGATAAGGCTAGAATTTATTTCGACATAACGAAATATATACTGTAGGCATGGTAATTGTTTTAAAATACATGTACCCAAATGTCTTAATGAAATACGTTAAAGTCCATCTATTTAAGAGTGACAATATTATCGAAATGTGCAAAGATATTATTGTATTAATTTAGCAGAAATGGTAGAGAGTGTTGCCCTTTCAGTACGCCTCATACTAAAAGAGAAGCTGCAGCCTGTTTAAATAAATACTTATGAAAACTTTCAGAAATTGTCGTATTTTTTCATCGATCAGTTCTATTTTTCACTAAAATTTGCAATGTTTTGTTTCTGAATTTAGTTTAAGTATGTAGAAATTATATTAGAAAGCATGATGCAATTTTACTAGAAAATCTTTTGAACCTTTTATTGAATGACGAAAGTTAGGAAGTTCCTAAAATTTTTCGGAATTCATTTTTTTAACTTGGGCACAGTATTTTTTTTCATATCTATAGGCTCTTCTTCATTTGTCTAGGTATATCACCTATACTCGTGACGTTATCAAATTCTATGCACAGCAACGTATAACATGTATTATTCAGAGAAGTGAAGCTTTGACATCATTAACATTATTTCGCTATTTCGGGAACTTGTCATTTTATCCAAAAATAACATCGAAATTGAAGAAAGTTAACATCTTATTACCATCCCTCCATTGCTATTTTGGTAATCGATTTTATTTAACTATGCGAATGCCCTACAGGAAATTTGGAGCCGCGCACTCTCTGCAAAGTAATTGCGCAAGTGTTAATTCAAAAAATTAAATCAGAATGCATTTTGACTATGTCTGAAAATCAATTAGGCTGGAAACATCAGTCTTCGGGATTTTCTATCCGAAACACGTGCCAGGTGCATTAAAATTGGTTTAAAATTTGAAATAGTAATACTGATATATACAATCTAATCGTTTTGTAAGCATGTCATGATTACATCCATCTTGTACATTTATATATACCGTCACAAATGGAAATAAGCCAATAAAACGAAAACAAAATTATTTAATTTCATTACATGAATTGTTAATTTCCTGCGTTCGCCATGAGTACTTGTAGCTAGCAATGAAGAATTATCCAATAATTGGTAATAATTGTTTGATGGCCTAACAACTGCCGTGCTACGCCCTCGGAGACAGTAGAATAACCCTTACATGATTTTAAACTTCATGTAATGGAATAATTATTTTACTTTTACCTCGGTAAATACAATGGTTTAGCTCCCCTCGAGTACAATATTCACCTAGCCCGAAGGGCGAGGTGAATATTGTATTTACCGCAATTGTATAATACAGAGGGTAACATAGAAAAGGTCGTATCATAGATTTATTTGCGTTCTGATCCTGTTAGCTATAAAAAACCCCACTTTTTTCTATGAAAGCTCATAACATAAACCTTGTACAAATACTGAATATGCTTTTATTACAAAAGAGGAGGTTTTGATTTTGATTTATGTATATTTTTAAAGAATTTTTAAGCCTAATTGCATGTGGTTTTTTTTATTCTGATTTCTGCTTTTGTGATTGACTTTCATTCAATTTTTTTTTACAATTCAATGAAAAATTTGATACGTTTGTGAAAAATGACGTAACCAGTGGTAAAGACACTTTTTCTTCCTTTGTTTAAAGAAATAACTTTATATATAATTTGAACTAGAATAATGACAAAAGACAATTAAAATGATAGCAAAACTTTATATATCGGACATGAAAAAAATATTGTCTTATCTACAAAAATTGTTTGCTAAAATTATTTTAAAGCTTTTTATCTGATTAGGATAAGGATATTGGATTTCTTCACATTGGATTATGCGACCTTAATATTGGACTTTTTACACGATTTTCGTGATTTTTGTTTCCCTGTGAAAGTTTTAACGCTTATTAAGAAAGTTTTGAAATAAATATATATCAGATTGTAACGGGTATTTCATTCAAAAAAAATGCTCAAAAGTACACACAAATGGGTGTGTCATTGTATTGTTTTATAGACAAATAATACATTACTGATCTTAAAATAAATAAGCACTTATTGAACTTAAATTGTAAAATAAGGCAATTCGTTTTCTTTTAAAGTTTAAAAGAATATGACACTTATACATGTAGTAGTACGGTTAAGAATTTGACAATGTGCTCTTGGCGATAAAGTATTGCAGTCGCTCCACATTTCAAAGCGAGTCATTATTAGGTTAGAACCATCCGAAATACTAAGTTTTATATAATTTCCAGTTTGACATAGTCTATACGACTAGAGTGACGACGGGAAGCAAGCAGAATATGCTTTCTCGTCCTGTGCGCCATATATCATCTTCATTGCATGTACGCCATATTTCATTTCCATTAAAAATTCACTTTAATTTGCTCTTTTGCAGAAAGTTGTGGTTGCTTTTTTTTCGGTTTTGCAATATTGCCTGGTTTTATGTGCTCATCAATTTGGTAATGTTTTATATCATGATTTTGTTTTGGTACCATCTACTCATTTACCATAAAATAAGAAAAGGTGTTATTACCTGGATTCTAAATGTCGAATTATCCAACCCAAGTGGAAACATGGAAGTAGAATCATCAAGAAGTACCTATCAGTTTATTCAGCCTTAGGGTCGAGAAGGCAAGGGCAAATCATAAGTATTTCCATTGAAACGGTTGCGAACATCGGAAGGAATAACATTCCGAAGTGAGACTAGGTGCCTGGGGAGAGCATGTGGGGGAATTGTGCCGCTTCTCATTGTCACGTGACGTAGTTGGGCACTATTAAAATCAGCCACTAGTTTTTTTTGTTTTGATTAATTTCTGTTTTTCATATTGTTTTCAATTTGTTATCTAACGATGATTCAAAGCCTATTTTCAATTCTATGCGAAAATATAATGACTCCATACTGAAATATAGAGGGAATTTCGTTAAAAAGAAGGATTTTTTTTAAATATTGGGAACCACTAAAATCAGTTTTTTTAAACTGAAGGTGCCTGACATCAAGTATTTGTTATAAAATTTCAGGTGCGTTGCCCGGAACAAGAATTTTTACACTAGAAACCTAAGAGAACGGACATTGTAGTTGACAAAACTCGCAAAATCACGTTGTCTTTCCATGAAATTACAATACAGCCTATAGGCGGAATCGTACAAATTTTCAACTCGTGTGGGAACCGCGAATTGAACACGGAAAATAAAGTTTTATACATCAACTTCTTCAAAAAATAATAGAGTATCATATCAAATGCCCGGAAACCGTGACAATCTTCTTTTCAGTGTGTATTTAACGTTAGAATTGATTCTGTCCTTTTGCGACAATAGTAATTTCAAATCTGGCTGCGAGCTATGACATAAATTATGACGTCAAACCATGGGCTAGTGAATAAGGCGTCCGGCCAGTGACCAAAAGTTGCTGTTTCGAGCCTCACTAGGACTACGGGTCGGTCGACATATACTCATCTATGTTCTGTGTTATATACTCGAAATGTCCTTATCTGTGTATTGTATACGTGTCTGTGGTGTTTAAAAAATTATGACGTCATAGCTCTGATGTCAGAGTGACATCATTTCTCCGGTTGGTCAGCGTCTCCTGATTGCATGCAACGTTGTAAAGTATCCATGTTTTTATGGACAAACACATCAGAGCGATTTTTTGATTTTTTTTGTAAAAATGTTGTTAAAATTTTGTTTCAGATAAGAATGCTTCAAGGGAGAACATTCCCGACTGTCCAAGTCCTAATGTTACTATAGCAACCACTACGCCATCGCCTACAACAGAAAAAGGTAGAAATATACACTAATCATTTCCCTTATTATCAAGTGAACATATTTTTTTATTTGGTTTATAAGTTTGATTTGAAAATGCAATTGCATAACTACAGAGCAAGAACATTTTATATTCAAAGTTAAAAAATATGTTTCACTGTAGTTTCGTTTTCTCTGCTCAAAACTTGCGGTAGTAAGATTCTTCTTCATCCTTATTATTAATTCAATATGACTTGAAGATGGTAAAATGAAGATTTGCTACACGCCACGAGGACAAAAAGTAAATAATGAAACATGAATCAGGTTAGTAGTTAAGTTACATGTGATATGCAGATTATAGAGAAATCCTTCTCACGTATTGTAAGTTAAGCTTTCTTGTAAGTTAAATTTTCTGTTACAAAATTTCTTGAAATTTCTAAAACGTAGGTCCTGTAGCATCATATCCCACCCGTTCTGCTACGTCTTTTGGTACATTTTATGGACATAATATTTTTCATAATTTTTGGCCATTTTAAAATGTTTAGACCGAGGATCACTGACGAGGGTTTATTATCCGAAACGTTCATATCTGGTCCATGCTGTAAAATCAGGTCTTAAATGATGCTATTGAATTTGAAGACGTTCAACATTTGAACTACTTGGCGAGTGTCACTGCTGGTGGACCAAGTGTCCCCGAGGGCACATGTAGCCCAGTTCGATCAACTTCGGTTGATCGTCTGTCTCTTTAACGCATTTGAAATTTTCTGTTACAAAATTTCTTGAAATTTCTTAAACGTGGGTCCTGTAGCATCATATCACACCCATTCTGCTACGTCGTTTGGTACATTTTTTGGACGCACACACAAAGAATAATTTCTGATGAATTGTTATTTCATATTACCATTTTCATTTTCAGATTTCACATTCTGGATCATATTTGGTTCGTTCCTTGGAGCCAGTATCGCCACCGTGTCCATTGTTGTATTGTGCAAATGTGTTCAGAAAAATAAAAGAAAAACATCGCCATCGATGACTGATATAGAAAACGTCGTGGACATGTATAGAAACTCAAGACTCGGGCAGCGCAGGCAAACATTTTGCAGCGAATCAACAGTTTCCAATAATGACGTTGACATGACGTGTAGTTCGACATCTTTGAAAAAGGACGGGAATGGGAACGCAGTTATGAATGGGCACATGAAAAGCAGCATCCCAAACAGTGTATCAAATGGACATGTAGACGATACTAAAGACCGGAATAGAATATTCACCCATGAGAATATAGCACAGAAAATGATGATGCAAAGAATGCAATAGAAAGAAAGGCGGATTGTTATCGACTTTGACAAAACTTCGAATTCGTTTCTCTTTCCTTCATCGTAATTTATCTAATCTTTTTCTTAAACCATACGTAATTTTGTTACGATGCATTAATCTGTTATTCTGAGACGCCTTGATTATAACAATGATAATAATTATCATTAAAGAAATTCATTATAGTCACTTTCAAATCAGTTTTATATGTTAATTCGAGGGTTGTTCGATTAATTCCTAGACATCTTTGATTAAATGTGTATCTTTTTCATCACACATGTCTTTCAAAGATGTATTTATTCATTTAGATTTAAAATACCTAAATTGAAAAATTAAATGCAAGTTTTCATAAAAGAAAGAACTTTTATTACATGTATCATATGTATATGCATTTTTGTAAGGATCAACTAAATGCTTTAATAATACGGAAGTGTTCCAACTCTACACCCTTTGAAGAAAAATTCAAACTAATTTTTCTGCACAAGACACCAGACAAAGTCTCATCAGTGATGCTTCTAGCGGAGCCGCCATAATTCATTTTAGTTTCGACCTCATCTTTAAATTTTTTTAAATTCAAATATGTACATTTGCTTTACAGATAGTGCGCGGCTCCGAATATCCTGAAGGGTCGAATCAGTAGTAAATCCAAATAAAATCTATGTTCAAATTAGCATTGGAGGGATGGAGCTTAGATGTAAACCTCCTTTAATTTCGATGTTATTAAAAAAAATCCGGCGTAACGCATTTTATTGATTAAATTGTGTTAAGGTGTTTGGCTGTGGGTATGTTGTGTTGGGGTTCCTTCCTTAATTTATATATATTTCCTTTATTTATACATTTGAAGTCATTGTAGGGTATATAGGCCGTTTATCATCTTTATGTTTAAATCTTAACCTTAGAGCAGAATAAATGAATACGGATAAGTGTAAATAGATAGTGTACTCTTTTATTCCTTGATACTCGTCTTTCCATCTTCTGAAAATGATGGAATCACATTCAGAACGTTGCATTATACTTTTCTTTATTTCGTGTCGCGAAAAGGCCATACGCTATGAAATTATGTTTGCAACTGTTCCGATGGAAATTCTAATGTCTTTGTCTTTCCTCTTCAACTTTGAGACTGAATAACTGATGGGTAGGTACTAATTTGATGTTTATGTCTTAATCGCCCTCGTGTCAAACGGTAAGGTTGTGACTTGCGAGTTTTGTTCCAGAGGCAATTCGTATTATAATAATGAATTATGTTGTGTCATGTTAATAGTTTGTATAAAATACTAATGGATCTACACCTACACCGTTTCAACTTGTAAGGATACCAACATTATCGCCACGAAAACGTTTTGATGACGCTTCTAATAACAACCCTATCTATTAAACTTTGTGTTTAAACTCCAGTTCGCCAGACAAGCATGCTTTGCACTATCAATCCTCGTCAATGGTATTTTATGCAGAAATGATTTAAAGTTCCAACATGATTTAGTGTACTACTCCTTTTAATATTTTAAATGTACACTTGATATATAAGTTGCGAAATAGAATTTCATTTCACGTAGTTATTATTAAGAAACAGTAAAAAATATTTCTACATATCACTTTTCGCACTGCGACAAATTACATATGAGTGACACTAGTTTAACAACATGACCATTTTTTAGATGGATAGAATACAATTAATCTAACGTTTCAAAAGTAAAATTGTATGGTAGCTATGACATCCTACATCTATCATGAAATATCGCGATTGTCTACATCCTAATTATTTTAAACACGTTAAAGAAGTACCTTTAAGTTATTCAGTCTCAAAGTCGAAAAGGCAAAGGTAAAAATCATCAGGACTTCAATTGGAAAGGCTGCGAACCTCGGAATGAATGACATTGTGAACTTTCATATTTGACTTCAATATTTCGTATCAAAATACCAGTCTTCGTTATTCGCGGATTACAAATTGACTGAACTCTATATCGAGAGAACATTTTTTATCTGATAAACACACAAAACTCTCAAACGTGTTAGACAAATAGTGAATGTTTCCAATGCAGCTGCCTAGAACACCGTCATATCAGTCGATCCAATAGATAATTGAAAATCAAAATCATCTGTCAGATCCGTTTTGCCTAATTGTAGATTGGTATTTAAAATATAAAAAGAAGCATTACATTAAAATTTGAACTTTGAATCATCATATCAAACGACTCGTTGTAGATTAATCGGAAAATTCTTCATCGGGAACATGTTTTCTACATCCAAAAGGCTATCTTTATTTATGAAATTGCCTCGACACCACAGCAGAATTGCAAAACGTTAACTGAGAATTAGTCTCTATAGGGACATGTGTCGAAAGGATGATCTTGTTAGAAGAGGCCGCTGCGTTTAACGACCTTGTTTGTGATGCCACCTTAGAGTAAGAAGTTTTATGTTTATACAACAATTGTGTGTCTATGAAGACCTCTGTGTATCCGGATAAGTGGGAGGGTTGTGTGCACGTCATCCGGATAACCACACCATTTGATAATAGCAGATGACCGTCCAAAGTCGGCACCGGGTGCACATTGGTCCCGTTCCTTTTATGTGTTGTCATCAATGTTTAATGTTTCTGTACGTCTGTTACGATTGTTTTGTATGTTGTTCTAGTGAATATTAATGTGTATTTTTGCGATTTGTAGTATTGTATGATGTAATTTATGTGTGACTTTCTTGTGGGTTTGTTTCGCTAGGTGA
Source organism: Pinctada fucata (assembly GCA_028142955.1). NCBI lineage: Eukaryota > Metazoa > Mollusca > Bivalvia > Pterioida > Pteriidae > Pinctada > Pinctada fucata. The sequence continues at coordinate 44,799,873 of AP027111.1, read as the reverse complement.
GTGAAGCATGGTCATGCTGGAGATCATTCCCTTTCCTTGGCAGGGAAAGGATTTTCGGTTAGAAATACTTGCCGATCTCACTGCTTAGTAAAAGATAAATGAAATCAATTTTACATTGAAATATCGAGAGCGCAATCCACGTAAAGGACATTCGAAATAAACATCAAAGAAGTATCTATCAGTTTATTCAGTCTCAAGGTCGAGAAGGCAATGCAAAATAATGAGAATTTCCATGGGAACAGTTCCGAGCATCGGAATGAACAAATTTCCGAAGTTAATTCAAATCCAAATCATCAAATTAGAGGGCGCGACTACAATGAATTTTGACTTGTCTGCAAATCGAATCGGCTGACAGGAACACCGATAAGGATTTTCTATCCCAAACACGTGTCTGGTGCATAAAGAATGGTTTGAAATTTTCTCTAAGAAGTTTAAATACTTGATTCAATTTCTTTATTAAACACAGAAATGACACAAGATACATAAGCGTTACGTTCTGAAGCTATGTGAAGAGGAAGTGAAAAAGTGTTTTAAAATCAATTAAAACTCCATTTACAAATTTATTGATTCATTGTCCCTAGAATTTCATTCAAATGTCATTCCTATACACTTGTATAAGACCACTATAGTCACCGATCCAACAACTGTTGTCTAGAAATGCCATAGAATATGGTCGATGAAGGTCATCTATCAGGTGACGTCTAACAAAAGTCCCATGACTGTCAATTATTCGCATTTCGTGTCCTATAAGATCAAACAGTACAATGTTCCCTTTTTTGTCGTTGCAAATATCTCTAATGTATAATTTCTCTTTCTCACCAGCATATTTGAATTTTGGTTTTCCGTAGCAGTCGATACAATAGATTATTGAAAAATAAAAATCATCAGTAAGATAATATAATATTGAGGTACAGATATCCCCGTTTGGCATTTCAAGTAACCGACAAGGAAAAAGGTAATTTGTCTCTGTTCTTTCACATTCGACTTCAATATTTCGTATCAAAATATCAGTCTTCGTTATACGCCGTAATACAATTTGACTGGATTCTGCATCGACAGAACCCATTTCCTCTGATATACACACTATTAAGTCTCCCGAACGTGTTAGACAAATCGCGTAAGGATCCAATGGAGCTGTCGAGGACACCGTCTCAATGTCGCCGTTGCCATTGGTCCTCTTGATGCATTGATCATGTTGGTCACAATAATATATCATATCATTTTGTCCAACGGCGAAGTCTGCATATTTACACTTTAAATCAATTGTCTTCTTTAGTTCACCCTGGTTGTTGATAAGTTTGACAGAGGATTCACCAATCACTCCTGCCCACGCCTTATCTTCGGATATGGGGCAAATCTTACTGACCCAAGACTTACTGAATTCAAATTCATGTTGGAAAACAATACTTGTTGAGGAAGGCTCTTCGACAACTGTGCTAATAATGATACCATGATTGACAAGTCAGTCGACACTTTCGTACACACCATTGTATCATGGAGATTAGAAGGCATGTAAGCAAGATTTTGAACTTCGCTGAGGAGAACTTTTAGTTCCTCGTGCATCTCTATCAGATCAAAGTCAGTGAAATCAATAGCTCCTGATTCCATCTCTCGGATCAACAAATTCAGTCTATTTTCCTTTGCTTTCAAAAGATCTCTAATTTTTTTCGTTGTTTCTTTTTTCTCTTTGTATCTCCTTTCACATCCACATTTCATCTTTTCGATTTCTCCATTCACATATTCGGTCTTTTCGAAATACAGAGTTACTTCCCATTTGTGCAGGTATCTGACGTCAACGCATTGTGACGTCATCAATTTTTATGGAAACCAGCCTGAAATTCAGGGAAACAGGGTTACAAATATGACGTTTTCAATGGAATTTAATGACGTCACAATGCTTTTACGTCATATACCTGCACAAATCAAACGTAGGCATGTCAAATCGAAAAGACAGAATTGGATCAAGTCTTTTCGCGTTGCCTCCAATTCAGAGCAGTTAGAGGAAAACTCTTTTTCAGATTTATTCGAAAAGAAATCCAATAACTCTGTCACACCCGTTATGGCGGATTTTGAAACTGATTCCATCTCGAGTTTTCTTTGTTTAGTTTGAACTCTAAGAAATTTTGCAACTTTTTTAATGGAGTCCCAGTTATGTTCCTTGTGGTCATTTCTAACACATTTTACACACACTGGCTTTTTACAAGTCTTACAGTACATATCGGTTTCCTCGTTTTCATGCTCGCAACAAGTATGTAGAGCCTTCTGTGCTGAAGAAGCCATGGTCAAACGCTTTGCACAAAAATCGATCTACCGCAATGGGATTTTTAATTTCAGTGCGCTCACACTGTAAGTTTTACGTCTGTTTTCAAACAAGTTTTCTTTGTTAGTTTGTCATTGAAAAGAGACAAATATTTAAAACTTATAAAGCGGACAAATGTAACCATAAGAATGAAGATATGGTACAATAAACATGTAAAGTGTCACTGAGAGAGACGATGATACCAGGTACTTTGTTTACATGCGTTAAGAGCTAAATATATATGTATAAATGATTCATACCTAAGATTTCACCCAATACATTATGCACTGCTTTGAAATATATTCTTAAATTGTCTTACATCAAATTAGACCAAAACTTTTAAAACTTAGGGGTATCTCCCTCATTGCATAGGACTGTCCTTAGCTTGGGTTTTGGCATAATTTTTAGGTCATGTTTAGAATTAAGCTCCTTGCGCCTCCAACGGTTTTTTTTTGTCATATTTTTCATTCAAATACGCTTCTTAATACACCCTACACAAGATCAAGAGTTAGTGCCGCTCATTTTTGGCAGGGGGGAATTATGTTTATATTGTAAACGGCGCAGGGAAAATTCAATTTGGCTTTAGTCAACCTGTTTGACATTTAGTGGTACTTTTGAGGATTAATAATCCGAAACATGTGTCTAGTGCAATAAAATTGGTACTATAGAATATATATTTTGATATTGATAATGTATACAATGTGATTTTTACAACATCGATTTAAAGACGAAGAATTGAAGGTAACATATCCTACATGTATTCTTACCTATCTTTATGTAAAAGCACAGATCGACAGAATGGGGCGGGCTTGTAAGGACATCCCCTGGACTCCGAATAGTACCCCCTCGCAGGAGTACAACTACTTCAAAAAGACCAGAACATACAGAAGGAGGTGACCAATGTAGAATCTCAGTACTTCCTACTAGCGTCAGTCAGTGAAGAGGTTATTTTACACTCCAATTATACATTCTTCGATACCTGGTTAATCGGAAAAATGGCAGGGTTGTGCGCACGTAATCCAGGATAACCACACCGTCTGCTGTTTACGTGAGATATGGCCGTCCTAAGTCGGCACCGGTTTCCCATTGGTCTCGTTGGTTTATGTCTTTTGTGTTTCATGTTTCTATGGTGTGAGTAGGTGGATTCAACATAGTAGATTTCCCCTGGCTTGACGGTGATGTCTCTAGATTACCGTCATACGGTATCAACATTTCACAGCTCACAGAACCGATGTTTTAGATGTTCATAGTAGAAATTACAAATTACAAAGAAACTTTTAGGTCAAGGTATTCGCTTTCACAAACTAATAAAGACTTTCTGGAAATTTTACAAAAAAATATGATCAACTTCCTTTAAATTCGGACCCATACAAGCAACAGAGTACTAGTATATTACTTTACGGTGACAAAATTAACAACATAAGAAGGATCAAAGGTAGACAGCATAACTATCGAAAATGCGTCAGAGTCATCAAATGCCTTTTATAACGTGGATATGATCATAATATCACCAGACGGACACTAGTTAAGCTTGGCATTTGAACAAGACTTGTACTCTGAATGACTGTGACGACGGGACCCCATGACGGGCCATGTCCAAACCTCTTCAGACAAGACAAAGCCCCGACCACCTGTTCTCTCTGAATGTCAGTCGGACTCCTCGGGTGATAACATATATGAGCTCGCTACAGCCGGCAGAGCACGGACTGTTCTACTCACGTCCTCGCTTTATATCCATCTACATGTTCATCTGTGTTTCTTGGACCCCCTGCGTTTTATGGTCTTGTTTGTGTGTAGACATCTTACTGTGAGGAGGTTGTTTTACACCAAAACTGTGCGTTCTTCGAGACCTCTGGGCAATCGGAATAGGGGGAGGGTTGTACGCACGTAATCCAGGATTACCACACCGTCTGCCACTTACGTGGCAGATGGCCGTCCCAAGTCGGCATCGGTTGCCCATTGGTCTCGTTGATTTATGTCGTCTTTTATGTTTAATGTTCTATGGTTTGAGTTGGTGTTCCTTTCTGCCTTTTGAGTCTCTTTCTGTGGGTGTCTGTTCTGTGTTTTATTATTTTTTTGCATTGGGTGTTGCAACCTAATGATGTTGAAGGTTCCCTCCTTTTTTTTTGTTTTGGTCTTGTGATGCGTGGTCTTCTGAGTTTCATGTTTCTATGGTGTGAGTTGGTGTTCCTTGTCACTTTTGCTTTTTTCTGTGGGTGTCTGTTTCATGCTTTTTACCATGTGGTGTTTTAGGATTTTGCTCTGGATGCTGCAGCCGAGTGTTCTTGGAGATCCACTCCTTTCTTTCATAATTATAGTTATGATAATTACTAAGCCGAGGAATATGTATGATGAATAGACATTTACCTTATTTAAAATCCTCCAAAGTATTGTCTCTTCTGATCAATGATTGTATTCCACTATTTCGGGAAATCCGCAATTCATGCTAATATCCATGCTAATATCGTGTCATCAAAACAAATTAGGATTGAAAACTTTATTGTTACTATTTTCATAAAAGAATGATTTGCTTGACATGGAATATTTGCTATACCCAGTTGATGATATGTTATTTTGCGTCGATAATGTGTTTGAGTAATTTGTAGGTTGTCCTTTGGAAAAATGATTTGTAGGTTGTCCTTTGAAAATAAGGAGCTGTTTATATAAGGGCTTGATTTAGCCCTGAAATTTGGAGTTCTATTTGGAGGAACAGTGGTTAGGATAAAATTGTAAATGAAAGGAGGGAATCTCCTACCGGACTCGGTTGCAGAACTCACAGCAAATCACGAAATATCCGATGTGAAAACGAATAGTAAAAAAGCACCACAAAAGAAGCAAAAGAGACATACGAGGGCTGATTGATCTGTTGAGAGGCTCGATTTTCTGGGATACAGAGGGTATTCTGCTGATACTTTATCACCAAAAAAGAAACCAATCAATGGCACATACTATGCTTCACTTCTAATAAAGTAACGGGGAAACATTAAACTAAAGCGCCACGGAAAGCTCACTTGTTAAAGGTGTGTTGTTCCATCAGGACAATGCCCCTGTTCACACGTCTGTCACTGCCATGGCTGCTATTTATGATTATGGCTTTAATTTGATAGAGCATATGCCGTGCTCAATTGAATTTGCTCCATCAGACTTTCATTTATTCCCAAAACTGAAAGCAGCTATTTCTGGCACCCACTTTCAGTCCGATGATGACGTCTTACCCGCAGTTGATGGCTGTCTGACTAGTCAAGATAAGGAGTTCTTTATAAGTGGTATTGAGGCCCTTAAATACCGGCGGCAAAACTGTATGTACTGAAGGGGATTATGTGGAAAATAATGCAAAATGTCTGATAAAATTCAAATTCTTTAATACGAGGCTCACAACATATCTACAGCCGTTGTACGACATAGAAACATAAACTAAAAAAACTACACATAATCCAACAAGACCAATGGAGAATCGGTATCGATTCATGACTGCCATCTGCCATGTAAGTAGCTAATGGTGTGGTTATTTGAATTACGTGCGCATTACCTTTTTTTTCTCTTTTCCTTTTATCGGACATTGTTCTCCACCCTTCTCTTTAGAACCCCACTCAGTAAAAATCGTTTCATTATATACGAGGGCCGTTCAAAACGCTCATGGACACATGCCTTAACAATCACATTTTAAGTCGTATGCGAATGAAATTTTCTAGAAATGAAAGGGATACATTCAGAAAGAGAAAACAAAATATATCAGGTTAAAATGATTTACAAAAAGGCATAATTGTCACCTTTATACATGAAGGGTAGAGATTATGGAGCAGTAAAATTTGAGATGTTGAGATGAATCCACCCCTTTCGTTACATTCTTTAATGAAATAAGAAAGAATACGCGACTATCAATTAGACTTTCTATATCATTGATACTATTATTTGTCATGAAAACTGCAAAGTTTTAACAAAATCGGACCAGATTTACAAATTTCATGACGATTTATGCATGATATTGTTAATCAAACAAACCAAAAATTGATGACGTCAGAGATCTTTACGGAGCACCAGACAGTCAATCATTTTTGAATTGCAGTTGAATAAAACAGACGAAGACTAAACAGCTGATGGATGCATCTTGTTTTGGACCAAATACATCAAAACTAATGTTGTTTGTATATAAAAATGTGTTTTTACAATGAATAGATTCATGAACACGCAATTTTGGATGGAGTTGAACAAAAAAGTAAACGAAAATAATTAAGTGATGCCCTTTTCTCCCTTAATGGTGACCTGATTTTGAATGATTCAAAGATGAAAGTACATAATGATATAGAGGTAGAAATGCACATGAAAATAGAACATGTCTTCCTTATCAAAGTACATAAAAAAGATATTTAAATTTTGTATGGATGAAATGTGTTTTATTTCTTTTAAAATGTCAAATTTATGCTGAACATCTAAAGATGTCGTTACCTTTTGTAAGCTGCTCCGTGACCTAGGACCTTCATTGTTCAAAAGGGGATTTGAAAAGTTGTTATCGACCACATCGTCATGTAAATTTGTATATGTATTCAAAACTATCCGTATTATAAGAAAATCAATATGGTTTTTATCAAATTCCCTATATCTTTCCTTAAACTGTGTTGTCCATGAACTTTCGGAACAGCCCTCGTACATGTTTGGTAAAAGAAGCATTCTGAGGAGAGGGGAAGAACAATATTTTATTTTTAAAAAACTCTACTGATTTTTGTGTGGAAAAACCCAAATATCGGTCTTGAAAAAATAATTTATCCAACCCGACAGTAAATTAATTTGTGAACCATGTTACCGAAAAAAAATATCAAACGAGTATACATGCTTTAAAGTAAAGTGGCCCCCTAGAATCAACTTCTCCAAAATTCTATTGGCTTTTTTAGAAAGTTAAAACTCTAAATTTTGAGAAATCTCGTCATAAAAACAACTTTGCTTTCCAAGACATTATAAAGGGGTAGGGCCATGAAGCCCGATATTGGCCCTAGTTTTGAACATTGTACTTCCTAGAATTTGTAACTGTTATTTGACATTTTGAAACGTTCTCTACTGAATCACGAATTTATGTTTTGTAAACATTGCGTTTATCAATACCTTTAAGCCCTTTGAAAACACCAAAATAGGTCATATTCCGCGAAATTGATGCAAAAACTGCATATTTCTATTAAATTAGCAATGGCCGCATGCATTAACTAAGACTGAAAAATTATATGTGAAAGATTATCATTATATCCTTTTGTCATAAACGTTTTGTCTCAGTTAACGCATGCAGCCACATTGAATTCTTCAATAAAAGACAAAATTCCCTGCAATTTTTGCCATATTTTGTCAGTAACGTCATTACAGTTAAATGGCACTTTGTTTGGTGATATTTTTCTTTACATGAAAAGCGGTATACATTCGTGTATTTTCATGAAAGACATTAAGTATTTCTCATGAAATTTATTTCTAGAGAAAAATCGAGGGCCGATTTAGGGGTCTCGTGGCCCTACCCCTTTGGCATAAATATGATGAAAACTGGTGATTTTGCCACTTTTTCACGAAAAGTAGCAGATTTCTGGATCATTTTCATTGAGATAACATCGAGCGGAATCTTTTTCCTTTTGCATGCGCTTTAATACATGCAAAGGTAACAAGATATCAAAATATAAAAGTTGTTCAGAAGCCCGCTCGAAAATAACTAATGGGGAGTTTGTCGAAAGTAAGCCTCAAAGTGACGTTTTTCCAGAAATTTGGCGGAATATACCATTTTTAAAGCCAAATTCTAATAAATTGAGAAAGGAAAATAAAGGCTATGTACATGTATTACTTCATAAGTAGCCTACATTGTAAAATAAATATTAGCACAAACTCGTTTCTTCATGTAAATTTCAGATTTCGCCTAAAAAAGGGGGATGGGGCTTCTTCTATATCAAACATACATAGTCCTTATGCGAGGATAGATTTTATACATTTTCTTAACAGCTACATTCTGAATGTTCCAAAGCCTTTGTAAGATTCTACCACTTCAGCTTAAATATTTCATATTATAAGCGGGAAACAATGTACTCTACGATTAATTCAAATGTCTATGAATACAAACAAGTGTTTAGGACAAAGTACACTAAACATTTTCATTTTGATTATGTCAAACTGTTTGCTTTACTTTTCAGTAATCATATTGGTAAACTTGTAAAATCCCTGCACCAATAGTACCGGTCCAAAGACTGTTCCCGAAAAGCGCAATTGATAGCGGAAGATACTTCAGTCTTTTTGCAATGTTGAAATAGCATACGGAATCCCCTTTTGAGTCAATAATATGGATGCGCCTATTCTGGGAGTCTGATGCCAAGATGTTTCCTGTCATGTCGCAGCAGATATCTAAAAATGCTATTTTGTCATTTTTTCCGCTGTATTTGAATTTTAAGTTCCCTGAGCAGTCGATACAATAGATCATAGAAAATTTGATAGAACCATTTTCGTCGTTATAAACCACCAAAACACATATACTGCCATCTGTGTGTTCAACTATTCTCCATGGGTAGCCTTTGTGCGATTGTACCATGTCAATTTCAAGCTCATAATCTTTTATCTTGACACCAGTAGCTGTCAGTTTCCTAACAAAATGGCGTTCGGACTGCGTACCATCAGGCTGCGTCTTTTTCTCCTGCATGCAAATAAGCAAGTCTCCTGAATGTGACAGACACATTACAGAGGGAAAGAACGGGTCTGTGGATGAAATTGTCTTCATGACATTTTTACCATCGTTTTCGTGTACTCTTTTTGCATCAAATTCAGTGAAATATAAGCTGTCATTCGAATCTACGACGAAACCTGTGCATTTAACTTGTAGATCAACTGACCTCATTATGTTGCCTTTAACATCCACAAGCAAAAGCGTTGTCGTTCCCTCTGCATGTATCCACGCCTGGTCTTCGGTTATCGGAAAAATTGACTTGATTGTTGAACCACTGTAAAGAAATTGATGTTTGAGAACAGGATTTGCCGACGATTGCAGAGCGTAAACATTGCCAAGTAATGGTTTGATACATGATAAGTCTGTGGATCCTGGGGTGTATGTCATTCTCTCTTGAAGTTCAGGTTGTATCTCCGCCAGTCCTTCTATCTCACTGAGGAGAGATCGCATTTCCTCATGCTTCCTTTTTATGTCCGAATCGGTCATATCAGGCGCTTTACTTTCTATTTCTTGAAGTAAGGACTTAATCTTACTTTCCTTTGTGCTCAGCTGGTCTCTACGACTTTTCACAATCCCTTCTTTCTTTTCGTGGTTCTCCTCAAAAGTGTTTTTAATTTTATCCATTTCCTCATTCAAATACTCGACCAATCTCTTTCTCGAAGACTCTAGATTTGATTTATTTGTTGACAACTCGGTTTCTGATCGATTCGAAACAAAATCTAAAACTTTTCTCACACCTATTACAACTGAATTTGAAGCGGATCCCATCTCAAGTTTCAGTTGCATTACTTCAGTGCCCATTGAAGCTGCAAAATATTTCATGGAGTCCTTCTCGTGCTCCGTGTTATCTTTCTTTACACATTCTTCATTCACTGATTTCTTACTTGTCTTACTACACATGCTATCTTCTTGATCGGTACAAGTACTGTTTAAATCTTTCTGTGCAGCTTCAGACATTTTTACATAACACGTACGAAACAAAGCCCTATAGACTGATTATCCATTTGTTTACTTTAATGAGGAAGTATCTGAATATAGATATACCGATCCCACACGTGTGACCAATCAATGGTTTTTACTTACTTGCGGAAATACGTTAAGACATAAACATTGACTCAAGACTTTTTGCGCAGTACATATGATATTCCATCATGTATGTCATCTAAGATTGTGTGGAGTAAGTTTGACGGAAATTTGATTTAAATTGATTTTCAAACATCCGTACTGCAAATGACTGCATTTTTGATAAAAAGTCAAAATTCAATGTGTACATGTACGTAAACAATGTGCATATCAACGCAAAAGAAAAACATAACTAGAACAATCATAGTTTACACCGGTTTAAAGAGAATTCATAATGATATTTTCATTTGACTTTATCATAAGTATATGTAAAATGTAACATAACCTATGAACAATGAAAATCTTTCATTACATAGAGACGATGTTCATACAATTCAAAATTCAATAATTAACAAAAGAAAATGTTAAACTAGATGAAATGATGTCACAAAAGATGTTGATATCTGACGTACTTCTCATATATTCCGTTACGCTCGAACCTTGTTTAGAAGAAAGGAGAGGATCTTCAACAACACTACGTTGCAGCACCCACAGCAAAATCCTAAAACACCCATGCAAAAACACAGAACAGATACCCACAGAAAGAGACGTAAAAGGGACAAGGAACACCAACTCACAACATAGAAACATGAAACATAAAAGACTACACATAAAACAACGAGACCAATGGGCAACCGGTGCCGACTTAGGACGGCCATCTGCTACGTAAATATCAGACGGTGTGGTTATCCTGGATTACGTGCGCACAACCCTCCCACTATTCCAATTTCCCAGAGGTCTCGAAGAACGCACAATTATGGTGTAAAACAACCTCCTCACTGTTAGATGACCACACATAAACAAGACCGTAAAACACAGGGGTCCAAGCAACACAGATGAATATGTAAATGGATATAAAAAGAGGACGTGCGTAATACAGTCCGTGCTCTGCCGGCTGTAGCGAGCTCATGTATGTTATCACACGAGGAGTCCGACTGACATTCAGAGAGGACAGGTGGTCGGGGCCCTGTCTTCTCTAAAGAGGTTTGGACAGGGCCCGTCATGGAGTCCCGTCGTCACAGTCAGTCAGAGTGCAAGTCTTAAGAATGCGCTCGTACAAGACTGTATATTGGTCAAGTACCAAGCTTAGTGTCCGTCTGGTGACATTAGGATAATATCCACGGTATAAAAGGCGTTTGATGACTCTGACGTTTTTTCGATACATATGCTGTCTACCTTTGATCCTTCTTATTTTATTAATTATGTCACCATAAAATGCAGGTTGTGAAATACCTAATTTAGTAAAGTAATATACTCCGTTTCTTGTATGGGTCCGAATTTCAAAAGAAGTTGATCATAATTTTTGTAAAATTTCCAGTAAGTCTTTACTAGTTTGTGAAAGCGAAAACCTTGACCTAAAAGTTTCTTTGTAATTTGTAGATTTCTATTATGAAAATCCAAAACATCAGTACATGCTCTAGCATACCGGATGAGCTGTGAAATGTAGATACCGTATGACGGTAATATGGGGACATCACCGTCAAGCCAAGGGAAATTTACTATGTTGAATCCAAAATCATCTCGTTTGTCATACACACTTGTATGAATTTCTCAATTGACAATTTTGATATTTAGGTCCAAAAATGGTGTTTCTGTGTCTGTAAAGTTTGCCTTGTTTAGAGTCAATTCTTGTGGATAAATTAGATCTTTTTACTTTTCAAAAACAGGATTATCGATAGTAAGAATATCATCCAGGTTCCTAGAAGTACCAATGAAACATTTCACATCATCATGTTTTCTTTACTTTTGAAGATTTTGAATAAATTCTTTTTCATATGTGTATAAAAATAAATCTGCAACAAGAGGCGCACGATTTGTACCCATAGTAATCCCTACAACCTGCTTGTAGAGATTCTCACCAAATCTTACATAAATGTTGTCCAAGAGGAAGGACGAGGCACTACACAGGTCGCTACATGTCCATGATTTGTATGATTTGTATTCTGTAGCGGAAAAGAAACCCTTTGATTCAGATGTAGAACTATAAACCGAAATTGAAAAAATAAATGTACGAATACTTTGTGTGCATGTTAGTCTGTGGCTTTTGTACCAGACTTAATTTCTTTCGCTTTTCCTTTTCCTTTTATTGGAAATATTCGAACAACTTCATATATAATTTAATCATTCCCGTAGTGTCTGTACCTGTATAACGCCTATATTAACGTACAGAGCGAAAGTTTATCTATAGCTCTATAGGCAATGTCGCCTATTATGATGTCACTAACGCCGAGCGCCTTGTGTTCAAATATCATGTCACCAGTTTTGAACTTGAAAATCACTATTGCTGTTATCCTATAGTAATTTGATTAAGGCATTAGATGTATGATAAAGTATCATTGGTTCACCCATTTATTGAGTTTGGAATTCCAAACGTATAAAATAGTTATGATATAAGAATTTATTAAATAATTTTCAACAATGCATTTTTGAAAAAAAAAGTTAGTTCCTGTAAGAGTTATTGGCCCAAAGAGTTTCCATTGAAGTCTAAGAAAAACTTATATTTAAGCCATATTTTCCAAGAAAATGATAGGGGCTTACAGATGGACGGATGAAAAGATTCTACAAATCAATATTCATCAAATTTCACAAAAAATCTCAAGCTCACCGGTTAGATCTTTCGCAATTGATTTTAAAGTATTCTCTATCAAGGAGGGATAAATCCTTTTTCCGATAGCTACCATCATAGTACAAAAGTTTGTGCAACACCAAAAGCGATATAGAAATATGAAAAAATTTGTATACATCATTTCAAAATTTTGGACATGATTTTGTTCATTATACATCTAAGGCCATTCCAAGTTTTTTTTCTGTTTAGCGTCCACCCGGATGACCAAAACCTACCTACCTATTCATTTAAAAAACAAAAGAACGTAAGAAAAAACGAAGCAATTTTCAACAAATTTATTGCATTTTTAATCATTTGAGTATCTCTCAGTGTAAAAAAAATATGACGTTCAATAAGCTGACTAAACACATTTACATGTACATTGGTCCTGACCTTCTCAAGAGTAATCTTGACCTTAAAGTTCCATACGCTAAGAGCTAGGGTCCACCCATCTTCTATTTCTGAAGCTCCATCAGAAGCTTTTATAAAACATGATGAGTTCGAGCGGTCTTTCATATCTATCTTTCTTTTAAATATACCTCTCTTTTGCTTCACATATGCATTCGAACAGGGAGGAAAATGTTTACACATCATTTACCTTCAACAAACGCAAACTAGTCTAGGACATTATCCTTATCTATATCCACTTTAACAGTACAGGGAGTACCCCCAGAACCACCCTGACAACTGATTTAGGTACTGCCCCTCACCAAACACCGACGAAAACGGATAAAAATGTAGTAAAAAGATGTCACTTGAGATCTTTTTTATTGCACAGGAAATGAAAAATATAAGAAAATCCGTAATGTACAAATTCGAAGTTCAGGAAATTGACCTTTTATGTTTTTTTTTTCATGACACATGCTGAAAACCTACGCGCACGCGGACGCTAAACAGAAATAAAACTTGGAATGGCCTAATACTTTAAATTAGAAGAAATGACTGTTATAGACAAACACCCATGCACAAATACAACATAATCCGCTTCGCAGATTACATAGTTTGTACATCGGCTTTTGTCTATACATTGATAGACAGAAACATTATTACAGTCATTTCTTTAATATCGATAATTGCGATACACAGCACGTATTTTCTTCATAACCTAAGAATAAGTGTTTAAAAGATCCTCTTTAACATAATGTGCAATTATCGTTACATTATGTTTTTTCTCCAATATTTTATATTTGTCAAATACAATTCCTCGACAAAACATATAATTCAACATTTAATTTTGAAATAAAATAAATTTTAAAAGTAAAGTAAAATTACTTAAAAATATTAAAAAGGTGTCCAACTCTGCTGCGGCCGGGTAGCAGCCTTCTATACAACTTTTTCGAATTTGAACAGTTTACATGGAGATGTTGTGACGGGTGTTGCAAGCAATCAGGAGACGCGTACTCGCCCCGGTCACCTGGTATCACTTCGGAATTTTATTTATTCCGAGGTTCGCAACCGTTCCAATTGGAATTCTAATGATTTTGACTTGCTTTTTGACTTTGAGATTGAAAAGCTGATACGTACTTCTATGATGTTTACTGTTTATACGGTGTACCAGTCATACATGTTTATATATGTCATAATGAATTCCCATCAAAACACCCAATGCAAAAACACAGAGCAGACACACATAAAAAGAGACGCAATTTTAAGGGACGAGGAATACAAACTCACACCATAGAAACATGAAACACAAAAGACAACACATAAACCAACGAGACCAATGGGCAAGTTATGCACCCTCTAAGAAAAATCAATTTTGTTACATCTATTTTCCAAAGAGTTGGCAGGTCAAAACTTTGTGACGAGTTTACTAAGAGGCATATTAAATGAATAGTTTGACCAAAATCATTGAAGGGTACGCGCTAACTTCCTATATTCTTATGATAATTTAGAATGAAATGATTTATTCAAACACATGAATGCTTGTGCTGAATCTTCTATCCCAAAGTAGTTGGAATGTTCTATTTACTTGCCGTTATAAAAACAATTACTGAATTGACTTGGCGGATACAAAATGCTATAACATGCAAAATGAGGAGCTCCCAGATTAAAAAGATGTTTCCGTACCACAGAATGTGACTGAGTGCTTAATTTTACTTTTGACGTAGTAAAGGACGTTACGGCAGGAAATTAAAGGAAAAGAGCCTTACAAAGGTTCAAGTGCTCATTGTATTACATGTAATAAGCCGACATCTTTATAGCTGTACTTTAAGCTACCGGTACATTTAAGATTTATAACACAAGAATTATGACACATGTTAAAATAGAACGTTATCAAATTGATTGTTGCGTACATCTACATGCACACGATAATCAAGTAAAGTGTTCTACTAGGTTCATGTAAGAATCAGGTAAAGGTTTTTGAAAAACTTTTTATTTCTGTTTTGAGACATAAATGTGGTACAGATCAACACATAAATATTCATTTTTAAGGTAGCTATGGCGAAGCGAGATATTCACCCAATTATTCATAAAGGATTATGCAGGAATAAAATGGCGGTAATATTTCTCTGTGTAATTCAACCAAATTTAGTGCCCTTATCTTTATATAATCATGTATAAAAGAAAATTCCCTCGGGACATGTGTTTGGGGGTGATCTGAGCACATTTCGAAAGAGAAAAGTTTAGCAAAAATTGAAGGTATTTTACCTGTCTGATTCTTACGCGGACCTGTTATTTAAATAAACTGATGTATGACATATTTCATATTATGTATTTTACCTATGGTAGCTTATCAAAATGTTGATATGATGGATTCTAATTTTAACATCTCTATTGGGCAGGATGAATATGATATCCTCCAGCCTGTTTCACAAAAATACTACATGTAACGAAAAATTTTAGGAATTTTCATTACTTTCATCATCTAATACATGTATAAGCTTAAAATGTTTTTCAATTTAGATTCTAATGTGCTTTCAAATATCATTTCGATATACAAAATATTAATTCAGAAACAAAACATCGCGATGTTTTAGTTTGTAAGAAAAACTAATCGATCAAAAGTAACGAAAATTCCTAAAAAAAAATATGAATCAGGTTGCAGATCATGATATTCTCATTCAGCTTTTCATTATTCAATGAAGGCTCTCACTGAATAAATCTACACCGATTTTCGCACAATTGACCGATCGATCCCAGAAAAAATACGGTCATGCAGATCACCGAAAGACTGACGCATTACATGTACGCAATTCTTTTTTTTTAGCTGATTCATAAAAAAGAGTATGAAATGTACAACTTGACAAACAAGAGCTCCGATATGCTAATAATAACAAATATGGATAATGACCATATCCCTGTCCACAGTACAAAATCGATAATTCAGAAAATCAGAAAATCATAAGTTTTCTTCTCTTCTGAATTGCAAAAAAAATTATTTGTCGAACCGAATTGAATTTATTTATGTACATGTATATACATGTAACCGATAACCCTAGTTGCATGAATAACATTAATAAAGAATATATTTTATTATTATATAGTCTGTTCATATTCCCACTGTCATTGCCTGAAAACTATCATGTGACGAGTCATTGTCTCATCATATTTACCTGTAAGGGGCGATTTCATTAAATAACACTACGGCGAAAACTCTTGCTTCCGGTTTACCATGGAATATCGAAAACGCGCGAATTTTATATATCTGTATTTCGTAAAAAGCAGTAAGGACGCTGAAGCCGAGCTCAAATCCTTGAATTTTGAGCCTATCTACAGATTTTGACTCGGAAATAATCTTAATTTGATTCATTGAATGAATTATATTACGTTCAGCATAATTCAGCGACAGATAATGCTGATATTAACACGTCTTGAAATATTTTCAAAGAAAAGTCGATGACAGCCACTGATTAAGTCCACTATATAATAAAACAATTGTGGACATTTTACGAGGTGAATATGGTGTGATATTTTCTGAATTTGAAAATATTGACCGAGGCGACATATTATACAATTATTCTTTTATTATGTAGTGAACTAAATCAGTATCATAAAAAAGGTACCTTTTCGAAATGGTTGGCATCGACTTTTCTGTAATTTTTTTTTTGAATATTTTTAACATAAATTTTATTTAGATATGCTACTGAATTAACCCTACAGGAAATTTGGAGCCGCGTACTCTCTGTAAAGAAATTGCAATAATTTGAATTCTAAAAATTTAAAAACCAGAGGGCGCTTGTAAAATGAATTCGGCCGGCTTATGAATAGCATATTGGCTGGAAGCATCACTGATGAGGATCAGAACCGTGACTGATGCATGAGAATTGGTTTGAAATTTCTTCAAGAGGGTTGGAACACTTCTGTATTATACGTTATTTCGGCTCCAGACATGTAATATTGTCTGGAATTTATATTTCCCGAGCGGAAAGCAATAACAGATGGTGTAGCTACGCCATTTTTGGACCTTGATATCAATATGAATAACGAAGAAATTCAGAAAGGCATATGACAAAGGAGAAGACTTTGGCTTCAGCATAGTTACTTTTGCATGGCTTGATGGCGATGTTCCAAGATTGCTATCGAACGGCATTTACATCTCTCCGCTCATAAGATACAATAGAGCTTGCTCCCATATTTCGGACTTTCATGATAAAAATAACCAAAATACAAAAATCGAGGATTTAGATATCATTAACTTTTAAAATCTTTTTTGGGGAAATTTTACAATAACTTTTCTGAACGTCTTTTAAAATTTGGAACAACTCTAGCATCATAGTATGTATCATTCGGAATTTCCTTTCCTTCATTTTACGGTGACCTAAGAAAAGATCAGAAGGCTCATATCAAACTTCAACCACAAATGTAAGGAAATAATCGGTCGCTTGCTTTACCGAAGACATGATTCTAAAGTCATCGAAAGAACACTGTGCATGGTACTGGACCAATCTACAGTTTTGTACCAGTGTCTTTCCCAACGTTGCATACTGGCAAGCCATGACAACGGGACTCAATGACGGTCCTTGTTAAATCTCGTCAGAGAAGAGTAGGTCCTGATTCTCTGTCATATCTAAAAGTTGGTCAGCCAGCAGAGCAGAGCAGAGCAGAGCACAGACTGTTATACGCATACCATAGACTTTAAAATTTATGGATCCATTTACATACTAGAATATGTGTTACAAGAGACCGCAGCGTTTTACTATCTCGTTTGTGATGTCACGTTACAGTGAGAAGTTTTATGTCTGTACAACAAGTGTGCGTCTCTGTGTATCCGGATAAGGGGGGAGGGGGGTAGTGCACACGTAATCCGGATAACAACACTATTTACTAATAGCAGATCTAGATGGCCATTCGATGTCGGCGCCGGCTGCATATTGGTCTCCTTCCTCTTATGTGTTGACATTAATGATTCATGTTTCTGTACGTCTGTTTCTGTTGCTTTGTATGATGTTTAGTGAATATTGTGTCTTTTTGCGGTTTGTAGTTTTGTTTGATGTCATTTATGTGTCACTTTCTTGTGGGTTTGTTTCGCTAGGTGTGTGCAGGGTCGTCATGCTGGATGTCATCCCCTTTTCTTTAGCTAAAATCGTATTGAACGAGGCGGCGCAACACTAACCCTTTTCAGGTTCAAAGTATTTTGCCCTCAGTATCAGGAATTAGGATTCATTTTACAAAACATAAACGTATGGTGCTTTTAAAAGAATGAGCGATCATGACACTTTATTCATTTTATACTAATGCAATACAATCTGTTATATTTTTCATACATGTATTTTAATCATAATACTTGTACAGTTGAATGACGCCAGAATCACAGCAGGCAGTTCCTAGCCAAAGCGTGTCACCCAATAGGGCAATGGAGTTAAGTTCATGCTTAAATGATTCATCTAAGAAGAGATAACAGATAAACTCTCCCTTTGAGTCAATGATGTGAATTCGTTTCCTTGTGGCATCTGGCAACAAAATATTTCCTCTCATGTCATTACAAATACTCAAACTAACAAATTGATTCTTGATTCCTCCATATGTGAATACGATATTCCCTGAGCAGTCAATACAGTGAATAATAGAAAATGCTGGAGAATTATCGCTTGTATAAAGGATCGAATAACAGACATTGCCATTTTGATTTTCAAGAATTCGCCATATAAGAGGTACAAGTGGTTTATGTGTGTCGATTTCTAGATCAAAATGTTTCATCATAACACCAGTCTTTGATATTCTTCTCATTACGTGTTGAATAGTCGATGGATTATTTGGTAAATCTTTCCTCGCTGTTAATACAACAATTAGATCTCCTGATTGTGAAAGGCATATTGATTCAGGTACATAAGGGTCTGTTAAGAAAAACTCCTCAATGTTTGTCCCGTCACTTTTTCTTATGCTTTTTTCGCGTCTAACAGTGAAGTATATAGTGCCGTTTTTGTCAACGGCAAAATCGCTATTCTCGTTGTATATCAACTGATTTATCAATGTTGCCTTCACTATCAATAAGTTTAAGTAAACTTGAACCACCATTTATCCAAGCATTATCACCGTTGATCGGACAAATCTTTCTGAAATATGACTCCTTGCATTTGAATTCACATTTGAGGACTAGTTTCATGGACAACTGCTTTATTCCCAAAGTACCAAGTATAAATATAATTTCAGACATGTCAGAAGATCCTTGATGATAGACCATTTTATCATTAAGATCCCTCGGTATTTCTGAAAGACTTTGAATCTCATACATTATCTCCTGTAGTTCATCATGCATCTCTATCAGATCAAAGTCAGAAAATTCAGAAGCTCCTGTTTCCATTTCCTGTATCAGAAAACACATTCTACTTTCTTTTGTTTTCATTTCGTTTCTTATGGTCTTCAATCTTTGTTTCTTCACTTTATGGTTCCTTTCACATTTGTCTTTCATTTGATCAATCTCTCTGTTCACATACTCGACTAGTCTCTTACGCGTAGCCTCTAGATTAGAACAATTTAAAGATACCTCTTGTTCTGAATTACTCGAAACGTAATCCAACATTTCTGACACACCCAGTGCGATTGACTTTGAAAAGGATTGAACTTCTAATTTCCGTTGTTTTGTTCCAGTTCTTAGTGATTTCGCCACATTTTTTATAGTGTCCCAGTCATGTTCCTTATGTTCATTTCGTACACATTTCACACACACAGGTTTTTTACACGTCTTACAATACAAGTCAGTTTCCTCGTGTTCATGGTCAGAGCAGGTATGCAGAGCTTTTTGTACAAATTCTGCCATTTCCAACATTAAGTCTTACAATCTACCGAACGTATTCTCTTGACTTCTTCAAAGTCAGACTGAATTCAAAATATGCGTTTAACTAGGAAGTAAATCAACTTATAATGGATATTACATTTCATAAAAAAAACCTGTTTGTGATATTTCGTTACCTTACATATTACAAACCGGTTTGAAATCTTTTATTTTCACAAACGTTCAGATATTTAATAGAGCAATAAAGGATGACGCATATGACAATTGCTTTCGACTAATATAACATCTTATATTCGTGTAAATGAGTGGAAATATATAAATATATATTTAATGCCCATAAACAGAATGCTATATGTCATTCTATCAAGTAGAAATTCGCAGTAATATGAAGATTTGTCATCGTATGTTCGTTCTTACAAAAATGTACCTGTGAAAGGATATATCCGCGGTGTTTTATTTCGCGAAATAAAGGACCTCGCGAATATCGTGAAAATAATGACAAATATGGATAATGGCCATATCCTTGTATACAGCACAAAACCGATAATTCAGAAAATCAGAAACCGAAGGCATAAAAAATCAGGATAAACAGGAATCAAAGCAAACAAACAAAAAAAAAAACCTCCACCATATGAAAAGAAGCGAACTCCCGATATGGAAGTGAGACCAGGTGCCCAGGAAGAGGAGTAAGCATCTCCTGCTTGCATGTAACACCGGTAGAACTGTCACATCCGGTTACTTCCATTTCGGAAGACAAAGAGTACAATCTTTGGTTGGATGGTTCAAATGGTCTATGGCAGAATAGCATCCACCATTCTGGAGACTTGGACATCATAGTGTAAGACGAGTTCCCTATATCGACCGTAGAACTTCCTCAGTGACGATGTTAGTCGGTCACATACATATCCCAGTCTGAGAAGCTTATCTGCAAGACGCCTAGCTCTCAGAATAAAATCCGTATATTTGGTACTTGCTCTGGCACAGCGTATCAACGGAGATATGAACACGCCATAAGCAGGCGATGAAGGGATGTTGCTTCTCAAAAAAAGGAAAGTTTGTAATGCTGAAATTGTAGTCGTCACGATTGTCATAGGGTGTGGTGTTCATGTGACCATCAGTGTCGTAGGACAACATTATGTCCAAATAGGATGCTGAATTATTTGTCTCAGTAGTTTCTTTAACTCTTCTTTTGTGTCACACTTATGCCCTTTGCCGTGTGGAGCTCGTAAAAAAGTTCCCTTCAAGGGGTTTGACAGTAAGTGCTTTGAATATATTTCCCTGACATTGTCGCCATAGCACTTTCTATATAGACATAATGTCAGACAGTGCATGAAGTTTATATACTGTGTTCATTTTCGTGCTTAAACATCGACGGCGGGTGCGGCTAGCCAACAGGGGATGCTTACTCCTCCCGGGCACCTGGTCCCACCTCTAGCTTTCTAGGGTCCGTCGATGCTTAATTGTGTGCTCTATTGTGAGTGCTGTTGAGATTATCGTCAGGATCTTCTTTAACTCATTTGTGTCACACTTATGCCCTTTGCCGTGTTGTGCTCGTAAAAAGTTCCCCGCGAGGGGTTTGACAGTTAGTGCTTTAATTGAATATTTTTCCCTGACATTGTCGCCATAGCACTTTCTATATAGACATTATGTCAGACAGTGCATGAAGTTTATATACTGTGTTCATTTTCGCGCTTAAACATCGACGGCGGGTGCGGCTAGCCAACAGGGGATGCTTACTCCTCCCGGGCACCTGGTCCCACCTCTAGTTTGCTAGGGTCAGTCGATGCTTAATTGTGTGCTCTATTGTGAGTGCTGTTGAGATTATCGTCATGATCTTCTTTAACTCATTTGACTTCAAGCTCTGAAGAATAAAACATTTCACATCATCATTTAATTTTTTTCTTTGCTTTTGAAGATTTTGGATAAATTTCTCTTCATACGTGTATTAAAATAAATCTGCAACAAGAGGCGCACAATTAGTACCCATAGGAATTCCTACAACCTGCCTGTAGAGATTCTCACTAAAAGGAAGGACAAGGCAATACACAGGTCACCACATGTCCATGATTTGTATGATTTGTAATCTGTGGCGGAAAAGAAACCTTTCGATTCAGATGTACAGATATAAGTTTTCCCCTCTCGATCAAAACACCATTTAATGAGTTTGGACAGTCGATCATTTATTCTCTCGTGAGGAAGCGTGGTGTACATATTGGAAAAGTCGTATGAAGAAATCGTATTTGCTTCAAAATATCTTGATTTGATTTTGACAATCACATCCCCTGAATTTTTATTAGACCAAAGAAGAAATTATTCTTTGTTTGAGCACTTCCAAAATTTGTCAAGGTCATTGACTTTAAGTTCAAGGTCAATTCAAAATATAGGTTCCAATTTCAATTAAGTTTACATTTTTGTTGTTATTTATTGTTCCTAATTTTAGGCTGGACTGTCATATATTTGTATCAAAAATAATTCTTTACAAATTTAGGGCCGTTTGGCGGAGAAACAATACAATTTTTAGTTCAGAACATTTCTACGAAAAAATAAGCCACAGACAAAAATCATGATGATCTTACATTTTTTATTCATATGTATGAAATACTAGCTACAAATCAAAGATGTCATTGATTTTGAGATTTTTGCAACTTTGGTCAATAAATAGGGGATATACCCAAAATCACTTTGTAGGTGTTTGTTTTATTCAATACCACATGATTTCTGAGTAACTGCCTCTCATATTTTGAAAAATCACAGAATTTTGTCAAATTTTGTGAACTGGATTCAAGATGACCTTGACATTGGGTCCTGTGACTTTTGAAAAATTTTAAGGTGATTTTTTATTAATAATTCTCTTTTATATACACTGATAAAAAATTGCTTTAAAAATATGTAAGGGAGAGCTAAAAAATATACAAGACTGAGTAAATTACGCTATGTTTAATATAATTGAAAAGAAGTTCACCATGGTAACCATTTTTTATACCCTTTTCAATTAAATTTCGAAGAGGTCCCACTCAAATTTTAATAATTTCTTTAAGATCGAGTATAATACTTAAAAGATAATTGGCAGTAGAAACAAGTTAGCCTGACATTTCAAAATATTTGCCCTTTAAATTCAGCAAAATCATGTTAAATAAGGAGCTTTTGCGGTCTAAAATAGGGCCTCTTCAAAACAGGTTTTTGCCTAATTTTTGAGCATATTGACAAAAAGAATAGCGAATTGTGAAGTATTCTTACTATGAAAGATATAAAGAAAACAATTAAAGAAATTTCAGTTGACTATCATGTCTGTTACCATGGAAACGAGCCTTGTGAGAATGCCATGTTTCAAGTATTCTACCGATGAGAAAAATTTCAAACATGGTTTCTATGGCAACGAAAACTTTATTGTAAAAAGGAAGTTACATTTTGTCTCAGTACATCATATATTCCGTCCATACCAAAAATCTCCAAAATTGGTGACATGTCATTTCCACGTGCTATTGAAATTTTTTGGTCCTTACAGAGAAGTGTTCTGAACTTCTACACATGCTACTCTTCACATGCATCCCCCCAATGCTATTTTGAACATAGATTTTATTTGGATATGCTACTGAATCGACCCTACAGGAAATTTGGAACCGCGCACTCTCTGTAATGTAAATGTACAAATCTAAATTCAAAAACTTAAAGAGGGCGCTACTGAAATGATTTTTGGTGGCTCCACCAAAAACATCATTGATGAGAATTTAATATATTCGAAACACGTGTCTGATGCATGGAAATTGGTTTGGAAGTTTCTTCCGGAAGGTAAAGAGTTGGAACCCTTCGACATTATATATACATGTACTAAAAGGTATGACAAGACGAGTTTTTTTTTCTTTCATTTTGGGCACCCGTCAACCCTCTATTGGATCAGTTGGCTGTATTGATGTTACATGTATTGTGCGATAGTCATAGAAATGAATTCTGGCGGCTTATGAAAAGCAATTTGGCTGGAAACATCACTGATGAGGATTTAATGTCCGAAATACGTGTCTGGTAAATAATTTGGTTTAAAATGTTCTTTAAGAATGTATAGAGTAGGAACCCGCATTATAAAAATAAATAATACGGAAGTGTTCCAACTCCATACCTTCATGAAGAAAATTTCAAACCATTTTTTCTGCACCAGTCACGTGTTTCGAATATTAAATTCTCATCAGTGATGCTTTCAGCGCAGCCACCAAAATTCATTTTAGTAGCGCCCACCTTAATGTTTTGAATTTAGATTTGTACATTTACTTTACAGAGAGTGCACGGCTCCGAATTTCCTGTAGGGTCGATTCAGTAGCATATCCAAATAAAATCTATGTTCAAAATAGCATTGGAAGGACACTTATTTCCTGTTGCAGTGTGGAACAATTAAACTCGTTCCCCGTGACATCGGATGTCTTTAGGCGTATTAATTTCAGTTTTGTCGCCAGAGAGAAGCTTTGTTTTGGCACTTTTATCAATTTGACATCATACATATTATTTTTCTATTTCGGAAACTTGTCATTTCATCCAAAAATATTATCGAAATAAATGAGGTTAACATCAAAGCACCATCCCTCCAATGTTATTTTGAACATTGAGTTTATTTTGGATATGTCACTGAATCGACCCTACAGGAAATTTGGAACCGCCTACTCTCTTTGAAGTAAATACACGAATTTAAATTCTTGAAATAACACCAGTGGCGCTACTGAAATGAATGTTGGCTTATGAAAAGCTTTTTGGTTGGAAGCATCACTGATGAGGATTTGATATCCGAAACACGTGTCTTGTGCATAATTAGTTGGTTTCAAATTTTCTTCAAAAAGGTATAGAGTTGGATCCATTTCGCATTATCACAGAGGAGCAACTAAGAGAAGTAAGACACTCCGAGAGCTTTAAACATTTGCAAATGATTCAAAAATTATCTTTTGTTCTTACAAATGATGGAGGTGAAAAAGCTGAAAATTAATTATCGCAGAACTGAAAATACCAAAAGCATGGATATTATTCTATTTGTTCACACACCCCTCTTACACACCCTCCCTCCCTCTCTCTCTCTCTCTCACACACACACACCCTCACACACCCTCTCACATACACACACCCTCACACACCCTCACCTACACACACACACACACACATTTCAGTAAATTTTTGTACATATTATTTTTCAAACTCTTTTGTCACAATCATTACATTGTTTAAATTGAGGGTCACTGACGAGGATTAAGTAGTGAAACGTACATGTCTGGTCCATGCTGCAAATATATCTGTTCTGAAATGGTGCTATAGAATTTGAAGATGTTTACCATTCACATCCATGACAAACACAGAGTGTCCAAACATGTGAGGATACGAGATGTGGAATCTGCAGCAAAGACAATATTAATACGGAAATGCTCCAAATTTTACCTTCTTGAGGAGAATTTCAAACAAATTATGAATGAACAAGACACGTGTTTCTGACATCAAATTCTCATCAGTGATGCATCCAGCTAAAGTGATTTTCATACACAGCTAAAATTTCTTTCAGATTCTTTTGAATTTCAAGTGCAATTTCTTTGAAAAGAGTGCACGGCTCTGGATTTCCTGAAAGTTCGATTCAGTAGCATACTAGCAGTTAAATAAAACCGATGACCAAAATAACATTAGAGGGATGGTGCTCAAATATTAACCTCCTTTAATTTCGAGATAATTTTTTGATAAAATGATAAATTTTCTAAATAGTAAAACAAACGATATGACGTCAAATTGACCAAGGGCCAAAGCAAAGTTTCTTTTATGCAACAAAGCTTGAAAGGGGAAATTATTACACTTCAAACATGAGGGGAAACTAGTTTAATTGTTTCACACTGCAGCAAGAAATAATTGCAACAGTCCAATTAATTATAATACTGGAACAATAATATTAAAAAGTATCCATCAATTACTCTTTAGCTTTGGTTTGACCCTGTATCAATGACATCGTGTGTACTATTTTTTGCTATTTCGTAAGTCTTTTAGACTGTTTATCATCCAAAAAATAGATTATGGATAGAAATTCATCAAGGTGTCCGAACTGAAGGGAAGGAGGTTATCCTGAACAAGATGTGTTTGTAGTATCAACATAAAAAAAATTAAACACGCAATTGACGTGCTGAACAAAGACACAAAATAGATAAGGGAGAGCAAATACCAAAAACAAAATCAAGACAATAAGCACGTACAAAATACTTCACCAACTAAACAAACGATTATCGGCGCCAAAATAGCAGCGAAATGTGTAATAATCAGGATAACTTTCGTAAAGTCCTCAAACGTGCACCATACTCAGCGGTCGGGAGAGAGATATGAAAAGAGAGTTAAACGGAAATTTCATGTTGATCACTCTGTCCTCTGCGAAACAACAGGCCGAATAAAATCTGGTTCATAGGAAATTTTCAAAGTCGATTGCAGCATCCAAAGCCAAACCGCAAAACATCACATGCAAAAACACAGAGCATAAATGCACAAAGTAAATGGGACAAGGAACACCAAAACACCACATAGAAACATTTAATACCAATGACTACACATAAGACAACGAGACCAATAGGCAATCGGTGCTGACTGACGACGGCCATCTCCCACGCCAGTAACAAATAGCGGATCATTTTAACCTAAATTCAATATGAACAGACATAGATAGGTGTCCTTTGACATCTACAAGTTACCCGTTAGAAATGGCGTGACGAGAATTCCATGTATTGGATGAAAGAAATCGTAGAACAGCCTATTCCTGGGACCAATTTTTTGCGATTTCTTTCATTTTCAAGTCAATTATTTTCTTGGGGCCTTTCTTGCAAAATCCAGCATTACTTAATATATTTAAGAATCAGCCGTTGTGTCGGGAATAATGATGTACAGTCAAGATGAAGTGCTGGACCGATAATTCAGTCAAGTGAATCATTTTCCCCTTCTGAACTTCTATGAACAAATTTTTTTCGCTCGACTTCCTCAAAATATCTTTCTCAATTTTCTTACATTTTTAACAATGTGCGTAGTAAGTTGAGCGTCCCGTTGATGTCTTTTCGTTATCTATCGACATTGCATCATTCAGTTCTAAGATTATTCATTGCCTGTTCGGAAAACAACGATTTTTTAGACACGCCCTTTTTATTCTATAGATTCAAAGTAGGCTGAACTAAATCGTCATCGCTACAAGTATTTTTGTCAATTATTTTAGTTGTATCCAAGACTAAAACTACGTCTTGATTTACGGAATCTGTGTCATAATTTTTCACAAATATAAATGTGCTTCTAGAAATATTTTTCATCTCCATTTATCCTTTTTTATAAACAACTCCCTACTACTACATGTACATCTACTATCGAGAATGTGAAGTATTTATATTTCGTCACAGTAATTTAAGACAACTGATATAATCATAACAAAGTCAAAGGTCATTCCACTTTAAATAGTGACCAATATTTTAAGTACCATATACATATACCCTTATAAAGATTTTGAAAAATTTTCAGCCCTAAGCTGTCCAATCTTAAACGTCTTCAAATTCAATAGCATGTCATCTAAGAACAGATAAATTTGCAGCATGGACCAGACATGCACGTTTCGGGTACTTAATCTTCGGGTACTTAATACTTAATTGTCAGTGATCCTCAATCTTTGAGTATAGTAAAAAATTTATCGGAATAATCATTATGGTACTAATGTGTAGCTTTCTGATAGACAACATTTTTGTGGTGTTTGGAGGAAAGGTCTTCCAGCAAATTGTCGGAATTCCAATGGGGACCAATTGTGCCCCACTCCTTGCCGACATTTTCCTTTACTCGTACGAAGCTGAATTCATTCAATCGTTGGTCTCTGAAGGGAAAAGATACTTAGCTTCTGACTTTAACTTCACTTACAGATACATAGACGATGTGTTGTCCATCAATAATCCAAAATTCGCGGATTACCTGAGCAGTATCTATCTTTCGGAGCTTGAAGTCAAAGAAACTACAGAGACAAATAATTCAGCATCCTATTTGGATATAATGTTGTCCTACGACACTGATGGTCACATGAACACCTCACTCTATGACAAACGTGACGACTGCAATTTCAGCATTACGAACATTCCTTTTCTGAGTAGCAACATCCCTTCATCGCCTGCTTATGGCGTGTTCATATCTCAGTTGATACGCTATGCCAGAGCAAGTACCAAATATACGGATTTTGTCCTGAGAGCTAGCTAGGCGTCTTTCAGATAAGCTTCTCAGTCAGGGATATGTTTGTGACCGACTAACATCGTCACTGAGGAAGTTCTACGGTCGATATGGGGAACTCGTCATACACTTTGATGTCCCACTATCCAGAATGGTGGATGATATTCTGTCATAGACCATTTGAACCATCCAACCAAAGATTGTACTCTATATCTTCCAAAATGGAAGTAACCAGATGTGACAGTTCTACCGAATTGAAGCGACGGGTGTTGCATGCAAGCAGGAGATGCTTACTCTTCCTGGGCACCTGGTCTCACTCTCATATCGGGAGTTCGCTTCTTTTCATATGGTGGAGGTTTTTGTTTTTGTTTGCTTTGGTTCCTGTTTTATCCTGATTTTGTATGCCTTCGGTTTCTGATTTTCTGAATTATCGATTTTATACTGTAGACAGGGATATGGTCATTATCCATATTTGTCATTTAATATCCTCCTTTACATACACTGTATATCCTGACTTAGATAATGCAGAGGCGATAAAAAAGGAAAGATCTAGGATATTGTAAAATGACTTTGCATCCATGTACATGCATTTGTTTAAAAGTACAATCAATTATACTTGTAAGAGATTCAGTATTAACCTTAAATATTTGACAAAAAGCACATAACATGCATAATGTTGAATTTTTTTTCAATCAGTATCATTTTTTATTTCAGATTCCTTATTTTAGAAATTATGTGCTTCCATTTTGATAGTGCCTGAGATAGAAACATTAGATATTTTAAATAATTCATTGTATTAGGAAAAAAACTAGTTTTTACATGTACGTTTAAATCTTTTCATGAAAGACATTACATCTTTCTTCATGAAATCACTGAGGAACTTAATATAAATGGCTTTAAATTATAATGTACATATTTTAACTAAAGTCAGCAATTTATAATTATAAATAAACTCTCAGTTTGAAAATGATATACGTATATAATTTTTCAAACAAATTTATTTCTATGCAGTCACATCACGTATCGTCCTCAGCTCCAAACCAAAGTTTGTTATCGAAAAGTGCAATTGTTCCAGGATCATATGATCTCTCCCTTTGCTGATGTATGTAGCGAACAAATCTACCATTTGAATCAATAACATGAACTCTTTGTTCTCTAGCATCTGGTATGAAGATGTTGCCTTCCAGGTCAATGCAGAAATTTCTAGCCATTAGTTTCTCTTTCATGTCACCATATTTGAATATAGTTTTCCCTGTGTAGTCTACACAGTAGAATGTAGAAAACATTTCAGAAACACCGAAGGCGTCTCTGTACAACAACAAAATACATATATTGCTATTAGGATGCTCAACAATTCGCCACGGACACGCAGGTAATGATTTTATTGTGACGTTTTCCAGTTCATACTCCTTTATCATACGGCCACTGTATGTCATTCTTCTCACTAGACATGCTTCATATTGCAGTTTCTTTCCACCATCTTGGTAAACTTTCTCTCCTACTAAACCGACCACAATATCACCTGAGCGTGAAAGACAAACTGCGTAGGGTACAAATGGATGAGTTGAAAACACCTCTTTTATTTCATCACGATCAAATTTCTTCACACACCCTTCACTTTGGGCGGTGAAATATATAATGCCATTATAAATGTCAAAATCATTACAAGAACAGTGTATATTCACGGAAATCTCTACATTGCCATTAAGATTGATGAGTTTTAGTTCTGTTGTGCTATTACTAATCCAGGCTTTATTTGCAGAAATCGGGCATATTTTCGGGACAAAAGATTCTTTGCATCGAAAGTCACGTTTGATACCTGGCATTGCTAGAGATTGATCTATTTCCACAGAACCTAATGATGAAGCGATCTCCGACACGTCAGGTGATCCTGGTTTGTATAATGTTGAAGCATGTAGATCACGCGGTATTTCTGTAAGGCTTTGAACCTCAGACATAACCTGTGTTAGTTCATCATGCATCTCTATCAGATCAAAGTCAGTAAAATCAGAAGCTCCTGTTTCCATCTCCTGTATTAAGAGATTAATTCTACTTTCTTTTGTTGCCAGTTTGTCTCTTATTTCCTTCACTTTTTGTGTCTTGGCCTCGTGGTTCTTTTCACACTTGTCTTTCATCCTATCAATCTGTGTGTTCACATATGTGACTTGCAATCTCTTTCGTGTTGCCTCCAAAGCAGAACAGTTTGACGAAACCTCCTTTTCTGATCTACTCGAAACAAAATCCAACATTTCTGTCACACCTAATATGATGGACTTTGAAATGGATTTAAGTTCCAATTTTCGTTGTTTTGTATGAACTCTCAGTGATTTTGCTACGTTTTTCATCGAATCCCAGTCATGTTCCTTATGTTCATTTCGTACACATTTGACACACACGGGTTTTTTACATGTCTTACAATACAAGTCAATTTCCTCGTGCTCATGTTCAGAGCAGGTATGTAGAGCTTTTTGAATAATGGCAGCCATCTTTTACACTAAAGATTAAACATACCAAACACTATAGTGTAGAACAGTCTGTGTTAAAAATAGGACACCTAGATGTATTGACAAACTTTAAAGGGAAGATAATACTCGTTGTGCGCACTCGTGAAAGCATGTTAAGAAAAGGAGGACATATGTAACCGATAGTACTCAGTCATGCCAATTAAACCACATTAATTGTTAAAAATTGGGAAAATGTACATTTTTTTCAAAGTCACTGTGATAACTTTCAGAGAGATTTATAGGTAAATGATTGAGTGGCAGCGGAAAGGGTAAAGTGCTAACTAGTGCTATTACCGAAAAGTGTACATGACATATCGCAAACTTTTAGTTTTTGACAATGGTTAGCGATGAGTGCAAGAAAACTACACTTGGATGCAGTACCCACAGCAAAACCACAATCTAAAACATCCGATGCAAAAACACAGAACAGACATGCACAGAAACTGAAGCAAAAGGGACAAGGAATTAGCTATAGGTATAAGTAAAACTTTTAAGATGGCAAAAATGGATAATGACCATGTCCAAATATACAGTACAAAATCGATAATTCAGAAAATCATAAACCGAAGGCATACAAAATCAGGATAAAACAGGAACCAAAGCAAACAAAGAAAAACCTCCACCGTATGAAAAGAAGTGAACTCCCAATATGGGAGTGAGACCAGGTGCCCAGGGAGAGTCAGCATTTCCTGCTAGCATGCAACACAGAGATTTTCGACACGGAAATAGCGATGACAACATAGACATTTTGATATCTGTTATTTGGCATGGCTGTTATCGGTCTTCGTACATAAGTGTACAAATCGTAATTTAGTTTATCAAACCAAAACTAAAATAATGTCATACAATTTATCAGGGTAGTAATGAAATGAATG
The DNA here is from genome assembly GCA_028142955.1 of Pinctada fucata. Lineage (NCBI taxonomy): Eukaryota > Metazoa > Mollusca > Bivalvia > Pterioida > Pteriidae > Pinctada > Pinctada fucata. The sequence continues at coordinate 44,768,428 of AP027111.1, read as the reverse complement.
CATGAATGATTAAAACATCCAAACCTAAGTTCATATCTAATTCGTTTTTTCTTTAGTTTCAATGCATGTACATGTACCTATCAATCTGATTTAAAAATGAGACGAGAATCGACGTATCGGAATTTACCAAACTCTTTCTATGATGGAATAAAACACAACCACTCAAATACAGAAATCGTCGACCCCTTGATGTTCTCAATGTCACCTGCTGTTCAAGTGTTGCCGATGTTGTGTTGCGTTAACCCACTCTCAATCTTGCATCATGAGCGTGTCCCGCCGTGCTCTTCTTCTTGTTGGAGATATCATACCTATATGGTTGATGTCCATTTCCAAGTATCTTTTGTGCCTTTTATATTGATCGCTTATACACCGTGTGATATCGAAATGTATGATGTGATTCCTTACGGAGATTTTTCAGATTTCATCATCTAAGTGATACTGCACAAAATTCATGAGACGTTGCAGTAGGACAATGCCTAATAAGTCCTTATCGTTCATATATCTGGAAAGTCTATTATCTTTTGCAAACACATGCGCGGATCCAGCATTTTTGGTCAGAGGGGGTCCAAAATTGTAGGAAGTCTACCTATCATGTAGGTATATTTCATCATGGGGAGGGGGCAACGCGTGCACTAAGGATTGATTTTTTGAGGGCGGGTATTGTTGGCTTTCCTTTCACGTTTATTTTTATGCAGAATTGGCGAGCGAAGGGAGCCTGAATTTTTTTTAGATATGCAATATCAATTTGCCTTGATTCAATCGAGATGATTATTTATAACATTGAATATTTTACTCCTTATATCTTTTTATCTATAATTTTGATTAATTCACATTTTGTATATATTTCATGAGAATAGATAGGTCATGCATTTTCCCAAATAATCAGCGACATCTTAAAATGACAAAACCTTGAAAAAGATGAGGACAGTTACATCCTATAAAGTAAGGGACTTGTGAAAATACGAGTTCATGAAACCCAAGACAGTTATATGAAATTATTTAGTATAAGAAATTGAAAACGGTTAAGAAATTTTGCAGAAAAAATAAGTGTGTATTTGTAAATGGCAAGCGAAGCGAGCCGAAATTTTAGGTTTCAAAACCTTTTATGCATTTTTAGACCCCCTTTCAATTAGAAATGGGCCAAAGCTGGAACCCATCTCCGAAAATCTCAGGGAGGGGGGGTCCAGACCCCCAGTCCCCCCCCTCTAATTCTGCGCATGAAACACTTCAAGAGAGATGAAAATGTGTCATGTAAAATGTATTCATCGACAAATTGATTCATACATGTACCTTATATATTGCATCCAGAAAGGTTTCTTTCAGTTCTCTGCATTGGTTTGCAAACTTGAATAATGTGAAATGAGTATAGGTTTTAGGGACAAATGCGAGTGGATGGCAGACAAGTGTGAGACTGTAGGCTACGACAATAGCTCACTATTACCTCATTTGAGCTACATGTAGGAAGTCTGAAAAACTGCTATGTTAACAGACAGACACAAAGAGAAGTATGTAGAAAGGGGCACTAAGAGGTGCATAACATGACACAATATTTGTTCATTAATTTTGATGTTCTTCTTTATTTCATATTTTGTTCACTATACAAGATAAAGTTTCCAAATATACATACACGTACAACAGAGATAATTTAATTTGTACAATACCTGACTCTCCATACACGCTCATTCACTCATATGATAAAAAAACCCGCACAACTTGTAATAAATATGAAACAAATATACATGTACATATCACTAAAAAACGAATAATTCAATCTTCACTCAACATGATCTTAAGCAGTCATCAATCACACTGCATGTATCTTTATCACATAACATTTTATTTATTGTCTGCTAAACAAACAAATGAGGAAACAAATCAACTACACATTTTTTTATTGCCAAAAACTTGCACTTAAATTCATTATTCATTTTTTTGATTGCCAAAAACTTGCACTTACATGTAAATTCATAATTCATAGTACAATCTTTATAAGAATTAATCTAGATCTTAAAAATATCATTATGATATTCAAAGTTTGTCAAAACATTCCTCTGCTTGGTTCCCGGTTAAATTTTCCAAATCTTGAAAATTAATGAAATTCAATACCAGCCAAATAAGGCTCCAAATGGCCCTCAGCAATGTGTGACAACTCTTTTGTAAAAGATTATTATGACAAGGTCAAACTGTCACAGGGTTAAAGAAAGTCAAGAAGTATAAACTTTTTACAGTCAAATAGACAAAAAACAACTTATAACTGTACAAAAGAAAAGGAATGCTATAAAGTATAATTAGATTTCAACTATTATGTAAATTATCAAACACCATAAAATTTGTAAGTCATGATTTCACCTTAAAATCTGTTTGTAATGAAAAAATAAAGCAGCAAAGCAAGTAACTAGGTCTTCATTGAACAATTTTTTTTACACTTTGATCATTTTGAAGTCCTTTTTGTATGCAAGCAATGAATGAAAGTATGAAAAAGAACCAATATCTGAGACAAGCAATTTTGATGTTAAATATGAAATGAGTTGGCAATGGTTGAAAATGTTTCATTAAGTTTTAAAAAATGACCTTTCAATGAAAGACAACAGAATAAAGACAATGACTGATTCAGAAAATATTAAATTTGAGAAACAATTGATGTTCATACATGTACATGTATGTATAATATACTTCAAGTTGGCAAAATCACTCTCTATCCACCTTTCATAATATAGGCCTGTACACATAATACATTAAAAAATTCCATACATTCAAACAAGTAATATCACATGACCAATGGCTCAAGAGGGTCTATTTGGCAAAAAGAGATATTCATATATTAAAAACAATAAAATTCTCCATGAGAAACAGACAAACAAACATAGAAACCTTACCATGGTAAAATGAAAATATGAAACTAGCACAAACCTTTTTCACTTTTCATTCTTTTAAATACACAATGTTCAGATACAGGAGTTCTTATGTAAATATTACATATAGCTTGTAGTTTACATAACTTACAACGATTATTCAAATGCACGACACAAATGAGAATCCAATCCTCATTTCAAGAGAAAATTTGTATCAGCCAAGTTCCCCTTAAAGTGACAAGCAGAAATTTGGATCACAGTTCATCTTTAAACATAAAATAACGATAAAAATTCTCATCAAAATTTGAATACACATATATTCCACTATTCCATTTTCTGGAATCATTCATTTCAGTAACTGTCTTTCAGATCTGACTTTGGCAATTATCTGAGAGAATTGCACCAGTTAGTCTTGTTAAAATTCCCTCTTTCCTTGATGAAATTATTTTTTCAAACGAAAAAGTTGAAGCGAATGCTATTCACAACTAATAAACACACACCATACATTTAAATTTCTGCCACAATCTCTGAATGGAGGAGCTATAATTATGAGATAATTGATACTGTGCAATTATCATAATTATCTGTGACTGTAAGCACTTAAAATATCCAATAGCACTTCTCACACAGCTGAAGTATCATATGTTACGTATACACAAATTCTCATCTCCTTCAATGATACTGTAAAGGGAGGGTCAAACAAACAAACTTCAACTATTCATTTAGATAATTGCACTGCTAATAAAATTTGAACAAGTAACTTTTCAGTCAGATCTGCTAATTGAACAATATGGACTCAGGATCTTGGTTCTGTAACTGGGCTATATGACGTAGAACATCTTTCTTTGTAATTATTCCGAGTAAGCGGCTGAAAAAATATACAAATGGTGTGAACAAATCAATCTTATTACTCCAACAAAATAAGACAATTACCAAAATCCCTTCTTGGCAGCAATGTGGAGGAAGAGAGCCATAAGAAATATAATACATTTTTATAGTTGAAAGGAAAATCACAGAAGAAGGAGAAAGATGTAAATTTCATCTGTATAAAACTGTCTTCAGTTTGCCATTATTTAATGTGAAACATGGATAACTTTTTGGCATCCTAAACCAAAGGTTTAAGTTTCAAGTTTAAATGAAAAGGTTTAGATTTCAATTTTAAAACCAAAGTTCAAAATTTCAAATTCAAAAAATTGGTAACAATGTAGAGGGCTTGTCTAATGAAATGCATGCATATTAACAATCATTAATATGACAGCCAATCACTTGTTCTGTCAAAGTTGACAAACAGACAAATGTCATATGGATGGGCCAAACTTAGTCATAATCTTAAATTCTTGAGATCATTTATTCTTCTCCAGTTTTGCTCATACCCTATGAGACAGCCTACATGTACATGTACGTGAGACACATAAGTTGTCTCAAAGGCTCAAACTGACCAATGATAAAAGAGAATCTTATGGTGACGTCATTGTAACATGTGTAATATCGTCAGAAAACATGGCGTTAGATGGCATGAAACATTGTTTGAATTTTCTTTTTTCTTATGTTTCATGGAAGAAGAAATAATCTACTGAGTGAGACATAAAAATTTACACTCCTGACGGAAATTTATTATCTTGTATCATTTGTCAAAGACGAAATTTCCGTCACACGTGTAAATTTTTATGTCTCACTCAGTAGATCGTGATAGAACCTATTAATCTTTAATTAATTTTGCTTTCTCTATACTTACCCATTGTGAGTGACCAATGTTTGTCTGAGACCAAGTTTCCTAAACATCTCCACCACTGTTTCCATGGGAGTTTGATCTGTGATAGTGATTGGGGCCTGAAAAATTACATTATTTGTTAGATTTTTCAGATTGGGAAAGAAATATGATACACTGAGATTCCAAAAGAGTATCAAACTATAATAGCATCATCAGATCATGATTCATAAAAAACTTTGGTTCTGTAAGCAATGTCGTATAAAGCTTAAAGCTGTAAATATTTTTAATTACAATGTAGTACGTCAACAACAATAGTAATAGCATAATCAAAGTTGAGGGTTTTAACAATTTTACTAAAAGAAGAGGCACCATGACAAAATTATGTACTTTTTGATATTACCAACTTGAAGACAAAACATTCTTGAAGAGGAATCAGGTAGTGATATAAAGTAATACTATGCATACTAACACTTTATAAGAAAATCAATTATTTTTAATCATATATTGATAAATTTCACTAAAATATCTTGATAAATTTCAAATAAATTAATAAAGGGGTAGGGCCACAAGACCGCTTAATCGGCTCTCGATTTTTCTCTAGAAATGAATTTCATGAGGAATACTTGATATCTCTCATGAAAAACCGCTTTGGAAGAAAAGAAAAATACCACCAAACAACCATTTAACTGTAATGACGTCATGAATTGACGTCATTTTGACATTATTGACAAAATATGCCGAAAAAAGCTGGGAATTTTGTCTTTTGTGAAAGAATTCATTCAATGTGGCCGCATGCATTAACTGAGATAGAACATTTATGACAAAGGATATAATGATAATCTTTCACATGTAATTTTTTTCATCCTTAAAAAAGTTAATGCATGCGGCCATTGCTAATTTTATAGAAATATGTAGTTTTTGCATCAATTTCGAGGAATATGACCAATTTAAGTGTTTTCAAAGGGCTAAAAGCTATTGATAAACGCAATGTTTACAAAGGATAGATTCACGATTCAGTAGATAACGTTTCAAAATGTCAAATCACAGTTAAAATTCTATGAAATTAATTTTCAAAATTAGGGCCAATATTGGGCTTCGTGGCCCTACCCCTTTCACTAAGATATCTCGTGCATAAAACAAACTCCGGATCTGAACTTACCATATCAAGAAGTTTTCTAAGCTTGAGAGGAGCGGGGTCATTAAGATTTGTAGGTACATGACTGGTGAAATAAACGATAGAATTACTGACCACGCCCTCCTGGTTCTTCCTGGCATTCTCTATATGAAAGAAATCAACATACATGTATTAAAATGATTTTATTTGTATTCAGGATAAAAATATAAATACAAATTTTTAAAGCAAACATACATGTACAGAAAGTATAATATTAGAGAGGCTAAGTTACAAGTGCTATCAATGTGTACGTATGACGTACAAGTACACATTACCGTTTGACGTCACAATCGGAAGACATCGTTTAGTTACATCTACGAATCTGCGAAGGTCTAAGTATAGCTATGTTGGAAGGTGAACGTGTAGCTAGCATTTTTTCAACTAGTTTAATCTGCGAGAAATGTTCATCCAAATTCTTAAAACCTCGACGTAAGGAAAGCTATAATCCTACACATGCTTTATATCACCGAAAACTGGAAGTTTGATAATTGATAAGTGTCGAAATTTTCAAAGAGGTTACCCGTTCTGTCGTTATGGGTAGAGCATCGATTACGCGTAGCTATACGTCACGTCATGACATCATTTGATCAAAGATCGCAGGAAGTGATGACGTCATACGTACACGTCGTGCTAAAACTTGTAACTAAACCTCTCTATCATTGGCTGCAGCAAATACATGTACATGTACATGCCCTTCAATAAGTAAAAATCTAAAATCTTACTACATCAGTAACTATTCAATTATTTATCATCTTTGTAGAAGGAAGGTACAAAATAGTTCTAAAAGATCAAAACAATTATTATGATATCATTGTTTACAAGCAATAGTTACATGTAAATCTGGACCAGTGTATGCATGCCAAAACTAATTTTCTACCTTTACCATGCACATATAAAGTATAATCCTCCTTTGATATACAGTCAGGGGCATCACTGATTTCAGTACTTTTTCACAAATGACTACAGCTAGCATCAGTAATTTTGATTTTGCTTGCTGCTTTACCTCAAAATTACTGAATTCCATACTTTTTTTTGCGCATTCTTATTTCTAGAAACTCTTTCCTGCGCAGTTTCAATTTATGTGTTCATTTGGTACAGAATAGAAAGTACTACATATCTTTGGAATAAGATTTCCCTAGATAGTGTAGTAAAGGCAATGAAATCGACAAACTTTAGAATATGATGGAATTCAATCATTTTTACTATCATTTTGCAAAATGAATGTCTTTGATCGTGTTTATCATGTTTATTTACAAAGGAAATCGAAAAATAAATTATGAGTATTACAAAGGAAATCGAAAAATAAATTATGAGTATCAGTCATTTCCAAAGAGGACTGAAATCAGTGATGCCCCTGACTGATATATAGCCAACACAAGCTGCAAATAAGCGACCGTGATGTTAGTCAATGACGGAATATTATGGTTTATTTTTTCACTTTAAATATAATAGAGAGAATAATACATCAGGTACATGTATGTATTACTGACTACAATCAGTGAAGAAGTCAGAAAATATACACAGTACATTCCTACAACAAATCAGACTCTAATAAATCATGTACTTACCCACAGCCAGATTAAGATCTCTGCGTACAACGAATCCAACCAAATACTGTGATTCCTTAGATACAACAACTGGGAAACCATTATGTTTGGTTGTTTTTAAAGTTAGCTCTGAAATCAAGAAGATTATTTTACTATAATTAGTATCAGACATAGATAGCATTGGCCAAACCAGAATAAATTCAAAAGAGGTTCGCTCAGGTATAAAATGAAATGCTTAACCTAACATTTACAAAAAGTAACCATGGAGATCATACATGTAAATTTCATGCAAATAAAGCCAAAAATCGTATCAGTCTGCATCAATATCAAACTCCAGCCATATAAGGAAGTCATTGAAATAAACTCTCATTGGTCAGGACCTGAGGACAAAGGTTACTAGCTATTATTCTGTATTTTTTTAAAAGTATAATATGCAATATCCAGAGTTTCTTCCCATTTGGGACCCTATCTGACATAAATCTATTAGGATGTATTAAAAACAGGTCCATGTAAGAATCATGCAGGGGTATTACATGAAAAATTTTTGCTCGACTTATTTTTCGTGTTTTGAGACATATGGGTGGTAAAATAAAACAGACTGAAATTCATTTCTCGTGAATGGTGAAGTGAGATATTCACCTCATATTTTATAAAGGATTATGAATGAAAAGAAAGGGCGGGAAAGTAATCCTTAAATAATTTAACCAAATTTGCTACCCAAGGCCTATAACTTTTTCCACCATCCAAGTCTATGGAAAATTCCTTCAGAACATTCGTATAAAGGCTGATCTGAACACAATTCAAAAGAAAAAAGTTCAGAAAAAATTTTGAGGTTTTTTTTTCTACTGCCTGATCCTGTACTTAAAGTCCTATAGGAACATCATCTTTGATGCATGTCCTCCCTGAATTTTACACTAGCTTCCATAGAATTTGATGACGTCAAAATTAGTATATATGCACAACCAATGTAATACCCCAGGATAAAACTATTGAAAGGAAAAATTGTTGCATTACTGCATGTAAACACTTGTGATGTTACAATAATACAGAAGTGTTCCAACTCTATACCCTCTTGAAGATAATTTCAAACCAATTTTCATTCACCAGACACGTGTTTTGGATGTAAAATTCTCATCAGTGATGCTTCCAGCCAAAGTGCTTTTCATAAGCCGCTTAAATTCATTTCACTAGTGCCCAGGACACAAGCTCTACGCAAGCATGCAATGATGGCTGTTCTAAGCTGCAAACTCACCCCGCGGTGACCTAAATTTTAACGTCACTCTTTTACCAGGCAAACTGCGGCTTCAGAAAACAAGAATGACACTTAGTATACAATTGTGGTGCATATATAAAGAATAAATGTCATCATTTGTGGTTTGTTATGGGTATGCAACACACAGCAAGTGCATTTATTGCATGAAATGCGCTAACGCACATTACATGTACAATTAATGCAGTCTTGCTGTAGTTTGCATAGTATTACCCATAACAAAACATAAAGTAAGACACTTATTTTCTACTTACATCAGATACTGTCCCAATTGAGAACTAACTCTGTATAATAAAAACTTTTTAAGATAGTCAGAATGGAATGCAAAAAATATTACTGATGCCTTCCGCTACACTTGTGCGGTACTCACCAACTTCTTCCAGCGTCATGGAATCTTGAGTTATCACACACAGCGGTGGGTCGTTACGCCTGGAATGAAAGAGAGGAAATTAATTGTGATGTTCATGTATATTCTATCATTATTGTGTATCCTATATACTAGTATATTCTGTTTACTTCAAACTGAATACCATAATCATGATATTTGCAATTTTTTCCAGTTAATCGGTATCAAGTATTTTCTTGAAAGTTTTAACATACATTGAAGCATTGTACAGTATAAATGCAAAATTCAAATATATATCTAGACTACCGATTAGAACAACATCTCACACAAAAATTATGTAATACTTATTTTAGTGGCTGCAGGATCCTTTAACTGATAAAATTATGATATACAAATTTTTACGACAAAAATGTTCTTTCCTGAACAAAATTCTAACTTAAAGGAGAATTTTCATGCATAATTTCACATTCAAATGAAGCATGTTCAGTTTTCTATATGGATATTTCAAAATAGATCTTTTGATTGAAATTATCATAAGTGGTCATTTTAATTAGACCAAAGAAGCTGGGTCTATATTCACTAATTTGATAAGGATATGAATTAAAACTTTTGCCATGTTTATAATTATGAAATGTAAACTGCAGCATAATTTCATTTCTCAAATAACTGTCAAAACAATGAGTTTGCTTAACAATGCCGACTTCAGATAAACTCATTTTTGATAGACGCAAATTCAGTCAAGTTATTAGTTTTTATTTTAAACAAGAAGAAAGTCATTTTTACAGATAAAACTGAAAGAAAATAAATTCTGTGCTAAGAAAAACACATCTAAGAAGTCCCATACTTGAACATGTTAAATTCAAACTTTACGATATAGAGCAAGAAGAAGCACACACTTATATTCATTCTGTCGTAAAGTTGCCACGAAGATTCATCTTTTATCATGTTTATGACATAAATGTTGCATTTCAAAATCTAAGGTAGATATCTTGTAATTTAACAGAAGTCGGAGACCTTTACATGCTTAAGGATCCACAATAACTTTGTAATGGCAAAAATCATTCCAAGGAATGCATGTGTCACCTGCGAAACATAGCGATACTCAGGAATCAGTTTTATAGGGTGTGACATCCAAGTGTGACAGACAGACGGACGGACAGACTGTCGCCTGCGAAGCATAGCGACACTTGGGGATCACTTTTATAGGGTGTGACATCCAAGTGTGACAGACAGACAGACGGATGGACAGACTGTCGCCTGCGAAGCATAGCGACACTTGGGGATCACTTTTATAGTGTACGTGTGACATCCAAGTGTGACAGACAGATGGACAGATGGACGGACGGACAAACGGACAACGTGATCCCTAAGTGTCGCTATGCTTCACAGGCGACACAAAAAATAAGTCAAAAAGAAAGGTACATGTAATTATGGAAAAACATTTGAAGTTCATCATCTTGTGTTACCATATGTGTTACCTGTTTTAATATCAATGACCAAATAATTATGCAAAATTAATCAAATCTAAAAGAACTGATATTGCATGACACAAAACATAGATAAACTATATCAAACTTGTGGGTTAGAGATGAATGATGACTAAGGTACATGTACATGTAAGGGTTTGAGTTATTTGTACAAAGGTCAAATTACAGGGATATATACTGACTAAAGATAAGTCATGAACTTGACGACTAATAAAAATATGACTGCATGTCGACAACTAGAGAATGATATATGAAAGGGAAATTTAAAATATTTTGTAAGATGCTGCGTTTACATGACTTTTGTATCTGAACCATTAGCTAGATCAATGCCAAAGATACATCGAAGTTTGGTAGACCTATTTTTCCTCGTAAATTTACCTAATACTTAGATAAATGCATAATTATACTATACTACATGAACAAACTACAGTCTGAGTCTAGAGATCAGATATTACATGTCCTGGAGCTAATTATGACAATAAGAAATCATCAAAATGTCCGATTGTTCTATGAATGCAATTTAAAATAATTATGCAGTCTTAGATTTCGTGCCAGACATAGGAGAAAGGGGAATTGAATTTGTAGCTGAATCTGATGGGTTTTTTTTTTCGAGGGGTAATATACATGTATATAATGCTAATGATGTTGCCATCTTTATAATAATTAACATAAATGGACTTTCATGCCCTAATTAATCACAAGGTTATTAATGTTGAAATTAATTTGTTTTCATACTCAAATAAAATAAAAGTAGCATTGTTTGAACTACTAAATCTACATAGTCAAAAAATATATGAAGTTCTATATACTAGTATTCTAATTAAAAGAAGAAAGTTAATCAATAACTTTTTAAAGGTCAAGGCTACAAACTCAAGGACATATTACAATATGTCAAGGTAAATCTGACTATTCAGATCTCATAAACCTTCAAATATCGAGAAAATATGGAAAGATCAGTTTGAAAGGGTCTTTATGCTTACATGTATATCCTGTAAATACGACTTTTTTTTTAATGAATTTAAATATTAAGCAATTTTTTTTTTTTTTGCTTTTCAGAAATTTGCTTTTTTTAAAAATTTGATGCAATATTCTCTCTTTTTTTTCAAAATATTTCAAGATAATTTTGGTCTACTGAGTTCATCTAATACTCTGCAACCATGACCTTTTTCACAATGCCTAATTTAATTTATGCATTGACTACACTTTAAAATTAAATTCATAAATATTCCGAATATCTACACTGATGCAACAAGAAATAACACACAAACATTCTGTACTACACAATAGTTTTACAACATTCAAAAATCAACAATGAAAAAAAAAAAAATAAAACCCTCAACACTGACAAATACCTCTTCATTAAACTAGAAAAACATAGGGAGAAAAACCGTCTTTTCCATTTTTGAAACTGGAAATTGAATTTTGTGGGATTTTGGTAAAATGGTGGAATGTTACAATATGATACAATTCATGCCAATGGGATTCCATATGAAGCTAAAAAAAAGTCAGTGATGATTTTTACAATTACGGAGAATTGCGGAGAGACCTCAATCTATTAATTTAATGAGCTAAATGAATGAAGAAATTACTGATTGGCTAAAAATAGAAAAAAATTGTGAGAAAAATCACCACTGAAAAATTCCCACTTACTTGTAAAAACTAAATCTGGATGGAAAGGCAAGAAAAATTTGCATATAATTTTACATTTTTTTTTAAATTCAAGGACAAAGCTGCTGTGAGTACATTTTCTAGTTCAATGAAGCCTTGTGCATAAAGCTGTGTCGATTTGTCGAAGGTTTTCGAAACTTACACTCCGATACCGTAGCGCCAATATCTGACATGGAAATGAACGTTATGATGAAATATTTTCAACCGAGTTAGTTCCTATGACATTAGAAGTAGATTTTATCCTTTAAACTCAATCTGTAATAAATTGGTTTTGAGGGGGTGGAAAGGGGTTGACATCATACAGAATGGTCAATATTTAAGTGTGTTTGGACAATTTTAGGGCACATTTCTATGTTTCAAAAGAAGAGAAGATTCTAAACAATTTGGCTTTGAATACAAATTGAATATTGTTTCTTGAAAACAAGATCATATGCGAAATTACTCATTTGATTTTAGATGTCAGTTTTCCTTTTGTACATCTTATTCAGAATTTAAAAATACATGTACCTGACTGGGTAACTGATAATTTTGGTTGTAGCTTAAGACCCCCCCCCCCCCCCCTATGTGCATATGTACACCCCTCCCAATATGTACATCTAAGAAACTTTGTATAATTGTTGAATTACTGTATAGTGAACTTTAAATAGACATTACATGTACTATTGTCAAACAATTTCATAGGATAACACCCGTTGTATGTAAAAGTTTAGTGAAGGTTTAACTCTAAAGACTTCTTTGTATGTTTAGTTTTGTTTTCAAAATATCTATCACACAAAAATAAGGGGTCAATGAGGAGGGGGGGGGGGGGGGGGGGGGGGGGGGGTGTGAGAAAAACTCAGGATTATTCAAATTTGTTACTAAACACACCAAATTCAATTCAAACAACAAAATTAATCATTTTAAATGTTAGTACATGACTGTATGTACATGTATGCTTAGCACAAAAAAGACCATTCAGTTATTTTCAAAAAACATGTTAAACAAGACACTGGCATTCTAGCACATACAGTATGTAACATAGAAGCTTTTAAACATCAACCTCAAAATCTCACGGCAAGTTCTCGGTGGGTAATCTCACAACACAGAGCAATCGGTTTTTCTATATTTTTGTGCAATATAGATCATTCATAACAAAAAGGGGAATGTGATGCAGAGTAGAAATGTCTTAGCTATGAGTTTTATCCATACCTGTCAACTTTTTTCAGACAAAAGAGGGTCAATGACCCTCTTTGGGAAATGAAAAAGAGGGTCATAGCTCGCGAAACAAAATCACGACCTTTTGCTTGTGTCATTATGAATAAAATTTAACCCCCCCCCCCCCCCCCAAAAAAAATACAGGTAAATTAAGGGGTATGGACAAACCGTTATTCGCCATATTGGATTTTATGTAGTGTGTTATTGAAAATCTTTCCTTACATCGAGTCATGGCTCCAACTTCAACTATATTAATCCCAAGTATTCTCAACCCCAATAGCTACATTTACCCATACTTTCTACGGAAAATTACATTAAGATTTTAACATTAGAAACTTTTTAAATTCTTGCACCGAACTGCACAGCTGCACCTCAGAAGAATTTATGAATAATACTATAACTTACCTTAAACATTACATTGATACTATATCTACAACCATTTGTCCTTCGATTTTGAGTACAAGGTCTCATTATCATATAAATCTCTTGTTAATACAATACAGTGTCATTTCGAACACGAGTTTTTACAGGTAGCCATTTTCACGTGCCGATCCGCCCCAACATAGGTAGAAAAAATAACGATTTTAAAGTTCCTGGGGTAATTCACTAGAATTTCGACTGTTTGTGATTCAATTATTAATTATTTACATGATATATATTAGAAAAGTGGGATAGTTATGTGAATTATAGGTGGCAAATAACAAATGTGCAAGATTCCGGGGATCCGCCCCTGGATTCATTTCTATGTTGATATATGGCTACTAGCCCCTTGCTTGTAAAATGAAGATACCCGGTATTTTGAGAAAGTATGATCAAAATTGGAGGACAAACGTTTGTAGACATATGATGATAGTAACGTTTAAGGTAGGTTATAGTATTAATCATGAATCATGCAAACCTGTAGCTGCGCAGTTCGGTGCACTAAGTTCAAATGGTTGTCATGTAAAAATATTGATAAAGTTTTTATTTAAAATGATGGGAAAATGACGATGTTGAGGAAAAGAAAACTTAGTATTAAAATTGTTAAGATTGGAGTCTTAATTCTGCAGAACGACAGATTTTCAAGTATGCTTCATGTCAAATCCAATATGGCCGATAAACTTTTGTCCATACCCCTTAAGATCTTGTAATACGGCATAATCATATGATAATGTAGCACATGTATTAAAATTTAGGACTTATTAATCAAGGCCTGAAGATTTGCTAGGCTAGATATATTTTTATTTAGTAATTGCTATACCATGATAAAGATTTTGTGTGAAATGAACTCTACATTTCACTGCTTCAATTGTTTTAAACACTATAAAAACATTTGTCCCTTTTCGTCTGCATAAATCTCCGTGTTTACGATCGTCTTCCCATAGACATTCCCATTATAATCCAAGCCCAGATTGTTTAAAACAACATTAAAGTGGCTAATTACTTCCCATATCACTAAACAAACAACCCAATTTACCTGTAACTGCAGGGTGTTTTAATTGAAAAGTCACAACTGGAAATTTAAAGTCCCAAGTAATAGACGGAACCAAATCGGAATCGGGTGATTCCCGGGTCAGCAACGAAAAATCGGGTGAAAGACATGACCCGCGCGGGTGATAAAAAATAATAGGGTCAAAGGGTAAAAAAGCGGGACTGACCCGCCTAAATCGGGTCAGTTGACAGCTATGGTTGTATCCAAAATAAGGTGAATATTAGCTTTTAATAATGCATAAAACGATGGGCATTCTACTTTCACTTTCATTACACGGATCATGCCGATCAGCTCTATAAAGAGTTATTATTCTCTTATTTTTAAATAAAAATCATAGCTATGGCATCCTTACACTGCATCACATTCCCCTTTTTGCGATATCTAATCTATATCACACAAAATTATAGAAACATAGGGTAATCAAAGATTACATAGCTCGCCTATACAGGTTTTCGTCAGAAACCAGGTTAAAGTTTTTGAAAAGTAGGTCAAAGTCCAAGGTCAAGGTCACTAGGTCAAAGGTCATGGTCTCAAATGGAAGGTCTCGTCACAAGGTATCTACATGTGAAATATCAAAGCCCTAACCCTTATAGTTCAAGAGATATAGCCCAGGTTAAAGTTTTGTCTACGACGACGACAAAGACGTCGAGGGTATGGCATTAGCTCCCTGGACTTTTTCGTCCCGGCAAGCTAAAAACCAATTGTTCTGCGTTGCGATATTACCCACCGTAAAGTTAGAAGGATATGAAATACACGTAAAACTAGCCGCTGGCCCACGTCTTCATACTCACTTTCTCTCATACGTGTAAAACGTGCTACTTCTTTTAGAGGACCCTATTTTTCATATGATTAAGAAACTTGAGAAATTAAGTCCAGATACCTACATTGCAAGTCTATTAAATAAAATTTCAAGGAATGCTGGGATAGACCAAAAAAGTGCAAAGAAATGGCATTTTTTGTTTTCAATAATATCTTGATACGCACTTGTAAGGTTCATGTACAATTTTAATTTTCATTCAATCTATGGTTGAAAGGCATACTGGCAAATAGAGTTGTAGAAATTTATCAGTCTGAAAGATTTTTCATAAATTTTGTGAAAATTATTACCGATTTTTTTCTTATTAAACAACCAGTGGTTGATGTTATTTAATAAATTCAACATTCTAGCAGTACAAAAGAAATGTTCCTTTGGATTTCTATTCCAGTTAAACCGATTTATTCCAAAAATACTTTTCATGACGAAAAGCTGGTAAAGAAAGTTTTATTTTCACAGCTTTCGAAATGACTGTAATTTTACTTTTCAAATAGACAAACTTTAAGTTGCATGATTATTTATTCATAAGATTAATTATTCAACATTTTTATCTAGTTGCTTTGTAAATATAAGAAAGGAAAAAGGGAAATAAATGTACATGAAAGAATTGTTGAGTTAGCATAATATCACTCTATCCTTCTTTATATACAGTCACAATTTTTTTAGAACATGCAGTAACTGTTATGCATGTCATTGATAATGCTCTAAATTAGTTCAAGGAAATGTATACTACATGTATCTATCATTTCTGATTAGTAGCACTAACCAATACACTAATTTAAAAGTTGTAAAAATAGATGAAATTCAGAAATCAGAAATAGATTAACATGTAATTACAGGAGAGCAGAGAAGTATCATAGTAGGAGAATTGCTTTACGAGTACACATAATAGAAAGCTCTGTATGTCTATGATTCTATAAAAGAGTTATTATTACCTTCAATTAAATGTTTTAACCTACAGTTATGCACCTTATAATAAGCTCCTATAAATTTTAATAATATTTTGTGGCTGATTATTTTGCTACATTTTCTAAGAGTTATCTCTCTTAGTGATTTTACGTTTTTGCGTACCTTGGTCTCATTACGTCAGCGGCCATTGTGGTATGAGTAAATTCTTCCTTGCTGTCTAAGTAGGGGTAGCCGTTTAGACGTATGTGAGCATCGTATCTTTCGACAGTTAAGGAAATACATTGTAGCAAAGACACAGAGTTCCAAGATCTATTTTAATAACAAATTAGTAAATTTAGTGTACCTGCACATTTATATAAATCTTTATCAAAAGTAAAATCCTGCCTTACAACACCCAGTGTTCTAGGATTCAATAACCTGTTACCCGAGGTAAGTGAAAATTGATGTCGGGTAACTGGAAAATAGAATGCTACTTACCCGTTCAACTTGGTAAGTGAATTCTGAAGCACAATCCCATTACAACCTCCCTGTATATGTAGCAAAAAACATAAGTAAATAGTCGTCCCAAAGTACAAGGTCATATTTTAGCAGTCATCCTGTATTTTCAGAGTGATAATACCAGTATTTCTGGACATAATAATTTATTCTCACTGTAATGTCTAGGATGCACAATCGATACAAAATTAACATCGCGCTCTTTTTATTCTGACATTTTTTTTGTGGGCACTTACCCGTTGGTAAGTGGTTTTTGAATAAAATCCTAGAACATAGCATAGTAACACTATATCAGAATAATAGATTTCGGGTCATGGTAAATACTCATACAATTAATGGATCTTGATTCCTTTTTTAATCAATTGAGTCACTTATAAAAAGTTCTGAATGCACCACAATGTTCAAGGTTAAGTACATGTATTCTAGGAATCCTGGCTCAATTCATATTATAATCGCTTTTTAACTTGACCAATCAAATCAAATGTAGAAAATAAATACAAATCTTCAATACTTAGTCAATTTGACTTTGATCAGTGCAATGATATGCTTTTTGCATGGGTACATCTCTGAAAATGTCCTTCATTTGAATTAATTCATGATTGATTATTGCTGTCACAGAGAAACTTCTTAAAGGATACATTCCTTCTTTCCCGAGGGCATCTCCAACCCATTTACTTGTCATGGCGGCTGCCATTAACGGTACAATGTAGCTCAAACCACCGGTTAACTCAAACATGATCACCACCAGGGATACTGAAAAAAAAACCAACATAATTTTATATACAAGTCATGTACATGTAATATCACATTGTGTGTTTTCCGATGACAGAGTCATTTCCCATTTTAGACAGTATCTGACGTAAACCATTCTGATATCTGAAAATGGAGGAGTAACGTCAACTTCGTGCCGTCATTTCCCAGCGTTTAATGATGGTCTCCATAGAATTTGATGAAGTTATCATCAGTTTACCTCAGACACTATTCCAAACGGAAAGTTACAATAACTCTCTAGCTTTCAAAAAATTAATGCTGAATAGCTGGAAAACCATACAATTATCATGTATCAAAGTCATTTAATGTTTGATTTTTTACATCTTAATTTTGTTTATTTTCATAAGGTTTTCTTTATCGTATAATTTTTAAGAAACATATGATCATAGGTATGTAAGGGAACATAAACATCATGGCAATTCCAATGTTAATTTCTGAGGAACCACCAACCTGTCATCCTAGTCACCCCACCAAGAGCTGCTGCTGCCCCTACCATAGCATATAGACCCGGTGTTATCCTACAATACTGCTCTGACTCGCACATGTTGGCGAAAAATCTGTTGTCATGATTGGCACTGTAAATATCAAGTAATTAAAGAAAAACGGGGATTACCCAATGACATGAATGTCATAGACAATGATATACATATACAATGAACAGTACACAAATATACAAGTGGTTGAAATTCAGATTTTTTTCAGCTTTCACAAAAAACTTTTTTGAACCACTAGCTCGTAGACAAATTCTACTGGTCAAATGTATAGTTTGTTAAAAAAATTCTACTAGCCTGACAGAATTTCAGGTAGTCCCAGGCATTGGGCTAGTTCCCATGAAAGCTCTTTTTCTTTAAAAGCTTTTCTGTTTTCAGGTTCTTGTCAGATTAAGCATTTTTCATATGAATTCTAAGGAGTAAAATGAGAAAAATATTTTATTAAAATTAGTTTATTTTGCTTGGATAGGCATGTTTGAATCTACTCACACGACTAGCTGTTCGACACCGATACCCACAATCCTTCCGAGTATTGCACCAACAGCCATGCTTGGAATGAACAGCCCTGATGGTATCTATGGAAATATTAGCAATTTTCAAATTAATTTTGTTAATTACTCCATAATTATCAATAAGTCTATATAAGACTTAGTGTAAGAAAGCATCTTTAAAAACTTAACAAGCAAACTTCTATCTATAGAACAAATATTTCAAAAACATTGGTAGTATGTGTCAAGAGAGATATAACATTAAGAGATGGCAATATTTTGTTTAGCCTAATAATTAAACGTGATAGACCAAAATCTGAGATTGAAGGGGGAGGAGGAGAGGCATCATGCAATGAGGATAGGGCATGGACTAACCTTGATACCAAAAGTAAAAATAGTGATAAGTCCTTTGAAGATGAGAGCAAGAGCTAACATCCATAGAGCTCTATAAATCCCCGGCCCCGCCGCCATACTCGACGTTAAGTAATTGAGCGATGTGTAATTGTGTGCAGAGAAATCTCTTTTATAATCACTGAAAAATAGAAAATGAAATTTTACAAGAGTGTAAGTCAAGTTTTTTTTCTATCTAGCCATTGATCCTGCACTACTTTTATTTAAGTTTAAATTTTAAAATTGAATTAAGAACTATAACTGTTACGAAATAAAAGTAAATTAAATCCCATCAGATGAATATTACAGAGAACGGAAAAGAAAGAAGTTTAAATAAGTATCAAAACTTGCAAAATGAGTTGGACTCCCTTCTTTTTGGGATGCTTTCATTGAAACAGTACTTCAGTGTCAGGGAAAAGCATGTTTTCATACAATTTTCTGAATTATTCTCAACTAATCCAAGTCAACTTACCATAAATCTGAAGTATCCTCTGGACCACATCTCCCTACCAGCTGCCTTATCAACTCACTGGTATTTAATCTACATGTAAACAAAAACAGAGTAATTATCAAATTTAATTAATCCTGGTATTTTTATAAGTATATAATTCATTATGTACATCTCAAAGCCCATCTACATTCAATTTATATTTTTTAAAGCAAGAATTTGATTGTGAGTACACAATTACCAAATAGAGAAAAAGCATGCATACTTTAAATACTTTAACAGTACTTTTTTGTAAATACTTGTAATAAGAATTCCTTACATTTATTTAAACAAGTCCTAATATTTCAAATCCATGTATTGATTTGTTTTACAGTTCCACATGCCTGGATGTAAAGTCTAAATTTTAAATCTTTTCTAAGGAGATCCTTAAAATTTGTTCATACCTTGTGTATGGATTAGGAAAACTGAGTAAAGCTGTGATAAATGTAATGACTAAAACCTGAAAAAAAAGATAAAATTAAAGGCTTGGTTTAATTGGTAGAAAAGAACAAAATAAAATACTGAAACTACTTGTATCTGGAATGAAATAACACAATCATAAAACACAGCTAAAGATGGTATGGCCGGATTGCAAAGTAAGTTTTTGTCAGTAACTGGGTCAAAGCCCAAGGTCAAGGTCACAAGGTCAAATGTTACATCATAAATTGAAAGGTCTTGTCATAATATAATAATATTATGGTTCTACTGTATATACAATGTAGTTCCTCAGATTCGCTTCAACCAGAAACTTAACCAAATTGTTGACAACAGAAGGACAGACGGACGGACATCGTCAATCTGTAGACCAGAATTGCTTAGCAATCTGGCAAAAAAAAAATATTTTTGAAGTAATGAAAGTTATTTACCTCTATAATAGGATAATTCCCTAATCTGGAATTTTTTCTAAACTTGCACCATGCTATGTTGGCTTTGATGAAGAAACTACCATAAATACCCTGAAAAAGAAATTTGGATTTTCAACAAATTGAATCATTTTCTGTAGACTACATGTACATATTTTCAAAATTTATCATTTACCTCATCTTTAAGATCTTAAAAGATTCAAAATCATAGCCCTATGAGTCTTCAAAATGCTTACCATCTTACAGTAGGATTTCAGATGCACATTGTCAATCATTTACATGTATATTTCTACCTTGTTTTGCTAAATTTTCCCAGACTGAGAGATGCCACATACATGTACTTAAGCCTTTTAAATCTCCATGTCATCACTCTTTTTCTTTTCTGACATCCTGCCCCATCCAATAGCTGATTTTCCAGTATATTCATTGGGAGGATAGACACCAGACATCACAAAATTTGGTAATATTTTCATTGTGACGTCAATATAGAAAATATGACAACGCATAAAGTCAGTGCGATCAAATACGACATCACAATTCAAAATGTCGCCAAATGATGTGATGTCTGGTGTCTGTGCATATAAAATCAAGGTTTATAACGGTCATAAATGTTTTCTGGAAAATGGACTATTTAACCCAAATTTAAAACACAAACAAAATGTGTAATACGTACCCCTAAAGCCCCAATGATTATGAACGGAATGAGTTCCTGTATGTACCAGGGTTCATTATATTCTACATAAAACATGACAAGATGGTCGTTCCCGAACGGGTTAATTGAACGGAGAATGAACGCAGCCATCAGGGCACAGAAAAACGACCGCCACAGAGTCTTCAAGGGGAAGTAATAACTGACCTGAAAGAAAAAATAAAAACAGATTAATTTTATATTTAATACACTTGATAAAGCTTGCATCCTCGATGATGCTCTTTTGACAATAAAATAGGGCAACCTTGAAGTCTAGATATTCTACTGTTAATTTACCAATATAATAATTAAAGAAAATATTTATCGTAATTTTTTGTCCGATGTTTAACAAATCTTGCAATAATTGGCAAAATGACAAAATATCATTTATAATCAAGAATCTGAAGAAAAGAAAAATATTCATATACATTAAAGACTTCAAGAATTTACACCAAAATATTCCTTTCATCGCTTAAAATTCTAGATATTGGCACAAACATGTACATGCATAAAGACAATGAAAACTAGATTTAATTTTAATTTCTTTACCAAAGATGCTTTTGAAATGTGATCTACACCTCGTCTATCTTGAAAGATGTACGACTTATTGACTCTTACCTCCTCCAAACTAAAGAGTACACCACCTATAGGAGCACCAAAAGCCACACTCACACCGGCCGCTGACGCTGCCGACAGTATCTAAATAAGTATGTAAATTATCATTACTTTCTTCAACGTATGAACAAGCAATATACATGTATATCATCCAAACTAGCGAAAGATAATTATTATTTAAAATCTAACTTCTAAAAAAATACAGATAGTCAAGGCACATATTTTAGTAAATAAATAATTCTCTAAAATATCTCAGCAAGCATTTCATGCGATAAATGCACTTGTTGTGTGTTGCATATCCATAACAAAACACAAATTATGACATTCATTCTACCTGTATACAATGTAGTAGAATTATATGCACCAAAGTTGTTTTTTTCATTCTTATTTTCTAAAATCACATTTCTCTAGTATTGTGAAAATGATGCGTAAAAGCACACACTAATTTTGATAACTTAAAAACTTACGTAATAAGATGCTTAGTAATTGTGGGGTTAGATAAGAAAGAGCTGAGCTAAAGTTTGTTTGACCTATAAAATCAATGGAACAACTTACCTCCCTTTTCTTGGCTTCATTACTGCCGTATTTTGGGAAAAGATATGAGAAAATATTTCCGCAGCAGCCTGCTACGTGGACAAATGGTCCCTCCTTCCCGAGACTAAGTCCTGCTGAGACAGCTAACATCATACCGACAGATTTGGTCAGTAACGTCCACTTCCCGAGATAGCCTCGGATAATAAAACCACTTAGAATGGTCTTAATCTATAAAATTATTAATTTACAACACAAATTAGTTTACATAAGCTCAAGCCGCTAAAAAATTGTTTCTGACAATATGAAAATTTTAAACATGTTAAAATGTGGTGGAAAGATTTGAATATAAGCTTTTACATGATAAGTTCTAGTGCTTGCATATTTCTTGAATTAAATGTAACTTTAGCATGTTTAGAGATCTAGTTCTTTTGTTCAAAGGAATTACATCATACTCAAATCTAATTTAAAATTCAGCTCTCACTCATTCTACATTATCTAGATATCAAACCTTAGAGGTTATGTTTGAGGTTAAATGGTCCAATTCAGAGGAATACCTTAGAAATGTATACTATACTAAACATTTTACAAAATGTTGTTTAATGGGTCAAATAGATTTTGACCACGATATGACATCCAAATGTTAGTTATCATATCTCTATGCAGGTGAGCTTTGATTTACACAATAATAATAGGTTGCATAAATCTTCTAAAAATTAAATAATTTACTATGAAAGTAAAAATTTGGCTTACAGCTATAGTTAAACACAGTCACATACAAATGTAATTATGAATCAAAAAACCTACCTCAGGTATACCAGAACCACAGGCATATGGCGCAAAAACCCGTACAAAGAAAGCTGCTAACATAGCGAACACAATGGCCCAGACTATAAACATGAAGTATCTCATGACGTAGGATGCTCCGCCTGTACGTCCACTCCCCATCAGCTCTGACCAATATGACCACTGGAATATGAGAGATACAGGAAATGATTATGGTAATTCAGATGATGAAATACCTGTCCACTAAAGAAAGTATGGCTGGATTGAGAAGTACATTTTTGTCAGTAGTCAAAGTAAATGTGTTTTAAGAGTAAGATAAAGTCCAAGGTCAAGGTCATTAAGACAAATGCTACGGCATAAATTGACAGTTTTTCACAGGCAACCTACCTGTATAGCACTGCCTCCACCTTCTTCTCCCTTTCGAGATCTGTGTATGTTATATGACACTGACTTGGCTACATCCCTCCTCAGGGTCAAGGTCAGGGTCTAAAGCTGCTGGCCAGCATCATTGTTACTTATTGAGCCTGAGAAAGCCCCCATACATACATTCTATTTAAGGTACTGAACTGCCCCCCCCCCCTTCTCAGTTCTAGATTCTGCTCTTGTATTTTACTTTACAATGACCTGACTACATCCCTCCTCAGGGTCAAGGTTAAAATCCACAGCAGCTGACCAGCAGCATAATGTTCCTTATTGAGCAAGAAAGCCCCCATACATACGCCCTCTTTAAGGTACTGACCCCCACCCCCTTTAAATCTGTGTATGTAAGTAACATAACACTGACATAGCTACATCCCTCCTCAGGGTCAAGGTCAGGGTCCATAGCAGCTGACCAGCAGCATTGTTCCTTATTGAGCAAGAAAGCCTCTGTACATACACCCTCTTTAATGTATTGAACAACCCCCCCCCCCCACCCCCACCCCCCCTTAACTCTCTAGACCTGTGTTTGTATGCTATTTGACACTGACCTGGTTACATCCCTCCTTGGGGTCAAGGTCAGGATCCACAGCAGCTGACAAGCAGCACTGTTCTTTATTGAGCCAAAAAGCCTATGTACACACACCCTCTTTAAGGTACTGAACCCCCCTTCTAGATCTATGTTTGTATAGTATTTGACACTGACATGGCTACATCCCTCCTCAGGGTCAAGGTCAGGGTCCATAGCAGCTGACCAGCAGCATTGTTCCTTATTGAGCAAGAAAGCCTCTGTACATACACCCTCTTTAATGTATTGAACAACCCCCCACCCCCACCCCCCTTAACTCTCTAGACCTGTGTTTGTATGCTATTTGACACTGATCTGGCTACATCCCTCCTCGGGGTCAAGGTCAGGATCCAAAGCAGCTGACAAGCAGCACTGTTCTTTATTGAGCCAGAAAGCCTCTGTACACACACCCTCTTTAAGGTACTGAACCCCCCTTCTAGATCTGTGTTTGTATGTTATTTGATACTGACCTGGCTACATCCCTCCTCAGGGTCAAGATAAGGGTCTACAGCAGCTGACCAGCAGCATTGTTCCTTTATGAGCAAGAAAGCCCCAATACATACACCCTCCTTAAGGTACTGACCCCGCCCCTTAACTCCCCTTATAGATCTGTGTTTGTATGTTATTTGACACTGACCTGGCTACATCCCTCCTCGGGGTCAAGGTCAGGGTCCACTGCAGCTGACCAACAGCATTGTTCTTTATTGAGCCAGAACGCCTCCGTACACACACCCTCTTTAAGATCTGACATCCATGTAGCTCCTATGTCTATAATTCCTGCACAGGCACCTGTTATGTAAAGCCAAAGAGAACATACATGTAGCACATACACATGATACATGCAACAATACTTTTCATATTTGCATAAAATATCATAAATTAGGACATTTTTTTCATTGGGTGTGTTTAGTCATTAGGAAATGGAGCCCTTCTGTCCCTCGAAGAACTCTGGACAATCATCAGAGATACAAGGTGTCAACATTAATCATTGTATTTAAGGTCACCAAAATAGTGAAATGACAATAATCTTCTGAAAAATCAATTTTTACTAAATTTTGTATTCCCTCCAAGAACTCTGGACAACCATGAGAGATACAAAGTGTCAACTTTACTGAATTCATAATTCTAGGTCACCAAAAATGACAAAATACTTTTTTTTTTTTAATTTATTACCTGCTGCCACTCCCACAAGTAATACACACACCCATCCCGACCAGGCGTCATGGGCAGACTTCAACAAGCCCCAACATCCCCCATCGTGTTTCTTCTTGATGACGTGCCGATGACGCATACGGTCACGTGCGATGTCCCGCAGCCAATCAATGGTGTGGAAATCTTCATACTCGTACCCCTGGGGTAGGTCATCCAGCGTGTCCCATACATTGGATGTACCTAAAAGAAGAAGCAAAGTGAAAATTAAATAACATCAAAATGTAGATTGTACAAGCGTATAATCTATTATCTTTTTAGAATTGAAAAATCAGCCTCTCTGAAAGTGTTTCAAACGGAAAAGTTTTCCCGTGAAGTTCTAAATGACTGGTTCCTATCGTCCAACGCTTAGCGCTAACAAAGACTTATAAATATAAGTCCATTTTCAAATCCTTGGTGCTACGACTACTACATTGGTACGTACATGTTTATGTACATTAGCAAACTAATGATTACACAACTAAAGGGAAAAATACCAAAGGGTAAATGCAGCCACACAACTACTACATCTACGATACCTCCCCCCCCCCCCCCCCCCCCTCAATGCTCCAATGTTATGTAAGTTCGTGAACACATAAGATACTTTGAGCATCGTTTCAACATACGACGAAACTTGTGCGAGATTTCAATCACACAAGTGATGCCTTAAGTTAGTACCAATTTTCGAACATTGTATTCATACCTTCCTCTCGTTCCAAAGTAAAGCCATAAGCCTCTTTCTCCACATTCAAACAGCTATCACACGCCGGTAAATCTTCAAATTTTAACATCCCGAGTTATTTCTACATTCTTAAATATATAATCAGACTTAAAATCTCAAAATTTCCAATTTGAAATATCCTTCAAGATATATGGAAAATATGAATTGATCCACACCACCAAAACAGAATCTAGCCCCGAGTCCATGTTGAAAATACGTCCCCGATACTAAATCAAGATAATTGCGAGAATTTTGCAATTGTCCTTGATTCAGATTCGTCGTAGTTGCCCTGTAAAGTCTGCAGAAATTACAGATAATTATCTGTTTGATGGGTTTTTATGTCCCCTACTCCGACAATTATACAATATGCCCCTGTCCATTTGATACTATAAATTCGATTTATTCATATGTTAAGTTGCAGATTATCAACAGATCAATGAATTGTTGGAAAAAATGTTGATATTCAGAAAAAATGTCAGCAATATGAAGGGGAAAAAGAGGGGGTGGGGGAAAAGAGTAAGGGGAAAAAGAGGGGGGAGGCTTGTTTCAACCCATCCTTATCTCTTATTTGTGGAGATGGAAAGGGGTGTTAGTGTTACGCACCTCTAGCGATGATTATCCTGTCGTGTGAAACTATTTTCGATCATCTTTTATTACTGACATTTTGTCTTGCACTCGAGTCTTATGTAAGTATCTGTAGCTTACCCTATCATTTTTTGAATCAACTTTTTGATATTGCCTGACTAATTAGGATATCTGACAAATGTAAGATCTTTTTTCTCACTTGTAACAGTTTTAGGTTTTCTTAGTGTAAGTCAAAAGAACACTACGGTTACAGACCGACCGTGGTTTTCAAAGACACAGCAAATGATATCAAAGACATCAATTAATATGAACTAAAACGTGGCGATGTTTTCGGAAAGGTTATAGTTTAACGACATTTTTATAAGTTTCTGAGTTTACAGTCATTTACTCTCGCAAAACCAGCATATTTGTGATCTGTGAAGTTACATACGCAACAATAAGCCGTGATAAGTTTAATGCAAAACTCAATCGCAAAATTTAACGAAGGAAACTTGAGTTGCACTTGTTGACAACTTCATTAGAGAACTCAAAATCTGAGGAAAAAGAAAGAAGAAAAACATGAAAATGTCCTCGACTCTCTTTACTAGGGGTTAAAACCGCGTAAGATCAAATAAATCACGGTGAATGATCTTGAAGTTCTAAGTTTGAAATCGATACGACAAACTGAAGAGGCGATCAAACATGGTAAATTAGAACATCCACGACAAGCAGTTCAGCCTTCTTAATTTGATGATGATGAGAAATGCACTTGGTATACGTGAACATTATAAGCGGTTGATGATTTTTAGTTTCTGAGATAAATCTATCAACGGCGGATTTATTTTGAAAGAAAGGAAAGGATCTCCAACAACACTCGACTGCAAACAACCAATGCAAAACACTCACAGAAAGAGACACAAAAGGGACAATGAACATCAAAGCAACACAGAAACATCGAACATGAAAAACCACATATAAACCAACGAGACCAATTGGCAACCGGTGCCGACTTAGGACGGCCATCTTGAGGTCTGCCAATGAAATTGCTGATAATTACTAGTATTGTGTTCAAAAGCGGATCTCGAAAAAAAAAAAACAAAACAAAACAAAACAAAACAAATCAAGGCGTGGTCTATAAATTAACATTTTCATAAGGAAATTTCTACTACATGTATTAATACATGTAGTACCAAATTCCACATTATCCAAGGACAAAGCTTAACTTTATCCTTTGAAATTCTTCCCTTTTCCTATAATTTCGCAGAAAAATGTGGCACATAGGGACTGTCACAGTGGTTTTCAAACGAAAATTGAAACAGTTTCAAGGAAATAATTCCTGATAGATGCATAAATGAGTAATATCGAAACCGACACATGGATAAAATTTGCTTCAGAGCCAATTCGTGCGATGAAATATTCCCTCTAAATCTATTCTCGAGCCTTTCCCCCCATACTATTCATCGCCCTAATTCCGCCCGACTTAACCCCAATTACATAGAGCTGTGTTTTTATCGTCAATGTGACAAACTGTGACAGAATAGCACCCTCAAAATATTTCTCTTTCATATTGATTTTTCTTGAGGAATCATGCGCAAATCTAGAATGTTTTTCATGGAGTTCAAGTTCTGTTAATGGGAAAGGGAGGGGGGCTGACTCATGAGTCGCAAACTCGCGATTTTGAGAAATTTATACATAAAAACATGGGAAAAATAGGCATCAGAAAAAATCCATCAAGCCTCAGAATTTTGGTGTTTAAGAACACGAAAAGAAAGATACGTGTATATCAACTACTTCAATCCAAAGCTTGAAACGAATCTAATTACTGCGAACGTATTTTTTAAAATTCGCAGTGCTTCACGTACTGCGAACGAATTTAATTTCTGCGAACGTATCAGAATCGGGCATTGTACAGAGGGTGCATAAGAGAATGATACAGGATACATGTATACGTGTACGCATGTTATTATACACTACATATCTCTTTAGACTATATTCATACTATTTAAGAAACAATCATTTATTACTTATAAATAGAGACGCGATTTTTATTTTTTTTTTCTTTGGAAAAGGGAAATATACATTTGTAATCATGCATTCATACCTTCCGTGCCATTTTCACCAGGACTGGGTGTATGCGGTCCATCTAAGTCCTGATAATTCTCCACTACTGCATGGAAAGCATCTTTAAGTTTATTCATTTGTAGAACATCCTTCAATTTATTCATTTGCAAGTTATCCATTTTGAAAGAGTGTTCGAAATTTCAAATTTGTCCAAAGTTTTGGAAATGTCTATTTCAAAACTGTCAGCAATCACGTAATCAAATTTTCTGCAGAAGTCATTTCAAAAAATGTTCAATTAAATTCACAGATGTGAAAAAGTTCTAGGTCTCGCCATGTGACATTCTAGATCCTTTCCGAGTGTTCGAAAATCAACAAATTGAACATTTTCTCATAAAAATGTCAACGAGGCATACTCACAAGCAAGTATACTTGCATTATGACAACCGTATTATCAAAGACCAATGAAGGCAGTGTTCGATTATTCAAGAGAGATGTGGAGACTTCGGTTCACAGTTGATTCCATCGCTTCTATACAAGTAACATTCAACCCATAGCTTAAGGCAATTACTTTAAGCAAGATGGTTTTTTTGCACTTGTAAGATTGTTCTGCTAATAGCCGGTCTACGATAGAAATTAAACACAAACGTTGTAAGGAAAAACTTTCAAATTAATCCAACGAAATAAAGATTGGAATCTATCAGTTCCAATTTTTCAAAAGAGATCACTGAAAGTCCTTCAAAAGAAGATTTAACGAGGAAATCTACAAATTTCCTAGAAAATGGAAATGTCTTGCGTTCTAATCAATACTAAAATCTATTAGTTTCATACTAGTTCACGACACAGAAATCCTTCGAAAGAAGATTTTACAACAAAATCTAAAATTTTCCAAGAAAATCGAAATGTCTTGTGGCCAAATCGTCTCCTTACAGTGTATATTTCACCGTAATTAAAGTTCTGCTGGCGATCTCGAGAAATCAATACGTCATCTAACGTCAGAGTACCTGCCGAGAAGATACTGTCACGTGCAATATCACAAATATGACACTCCCCCTCTTGTAAAATCGAATTGCAGTATCCGAGATTTTAAAAAGATTTTGTATAGCTCGAAAGTATAATACGTGCCACTTGGGTACAGCAAAATACATGTGTAAGAAAACTTTGAGATGAGTGTACCAACAAAGTACTCTTTAAAGGTTATTATGCACACACATACAATATATATACAGAAGCGGATCTAGACACAGAACAAAGGAGGGGGGGGGGGGTCGGAATGATCGTAACATTCTCCGCCGTTTTTAATACTTCTTTGACCAAATAATGTTGCAAATATTTCTTTTTCAAAATCGTAGGACAGCGCCCCATCCCCCAGGGCCCTTCTGAGGGTTAACTTAACCCTTCCATCCCCCTTTTTTGGATATGTACCTGATGTACAAGGACTGTATGTACAAATATTGAGAGAACCAGACTAATAATATGCAAATCAGATGAATTTACAAGGTTTCATATGTAGGTCTTATCTATATATACACGCATCCATAATATATAAGTATGGACATAACGCTTTGTTAGTATTAATACACAATCAAATTCTTTGTAAAACTACACCTTTGTCATCGCCAAATCTTCCTGTTTAACTATTTTTCGCTGAATAAACCGAAAATTACATAATTATTAACTATATTACTAAGGCTTGCGGAAAAAATTGAACATAATCAGGAAATCAGGCTCGAATTCAAAGAGTAAATACGAATTTAAGGCACCATCTCCCTCGGACTCGGATTTTTTTTATTTTACGAAAAATATTTCAGTTGATGAGACATTACAGCTGAGCCAATCATACGAAAATCAAACCTGTACTTTAACGCCCCCCCCCCCTCTCCTCTTCTTTGATAAGCGCCTCATGCCAATAGAATGCTTTGAGAATGTTGCAATGACGAACAGACAGAAGGCCCAGAATCGACTCAGTATGACTTGATGTATTTAGGTGTTTCTGCGTAGGATTTTGTACTAATGTAAATGAAATATCACGAGGAAGTTTCATTATTAGGGTTTGTCATATAGACTAATATTACTCCATTATGAGGACTGTTAATTACGTCAGGTCACGTCAGAGACAGATCAAATTCACAAGAACTTGACGCCATGGACTCACAATGATGTCCGCCTCTATACTTTGAGAAAGTGCCACATTTTACAAATGTAGATCTATAGGAGGGGGCGGATCTCATCGGGGGTAGTTGGTGTCAGCCTCCTACATGTGCATGGTCGGTGAAACGCTAATCGATTCATTGACAATCAAAGGTGTAAAATTGATGCATTTTATGCATGTAACGAGTCAATGAGATATTTGTGATAGTCTGATTGATAGGCGATATATTTATACAAATGTATTCATACAATTGTGCATTAAATAGATACTGTAGTTAATAGAAAATGTATTTATCAATAAATGAGATTTATGCAAGGATCAAGGGGGGGGGGAGGGGTTACCGTAGTCGGAGTTAGTAAACTCCCCTCCCCTTATCATTTATTCTGGAATATGCGCTGTTGAAGGGTTTTTAAAGGAAATTATTTTCCTAGCCCCCCCCCCCCCCTTTTTTTTCCTTTCCAACTAACATTTGCGTTGGCACTAAATAGAAAATTCTTCTTGGAAATTATAGAGGTTCATACACATGTACAAGAACGTACAGTTTTTAGAAGAGATCAATAGTTTATACTAAAACCTCTGAAATGGCTGTAAGGTCGAATTAACCATTATAAGTGTTATTCGCCCTTCCCATTAATAAATTTTCACTGTGCAGTCGCTGTGTGATTTAACATGAAAATCCAATCCGTAAGTTATTAAGCTAATGTTTACATAAGAAAAAAAGTCAGCAAATTTCCCGCACTTGACGATATTTGGGTTAAAGAAATTCTGGAACTTATGTGAAAATTGCACAATGTAAATACAGTCCGTTCTTTTATGTTTAATGCCGTGTCTCCCCCCCCCCCCCCCCCCCCACCCCCCAAGAAACTGTCCAAGGAAATTATATTTTTATGTCAATCAAATGACACCTTGAAATACACCATCATTTATGCTGTAATCATGAAAGGTACGGTTTCATCAATTTTGTTACCCCCCTCCCTCCTTTTTAATTAGGAAGACAGACGAGCATGTAAATACCGGTACAATATTTGTTGCTATCGCGCATGCTTGTACATATTATAACACATGTATTTGTTTTCTTCATTTCACCTCATTTTTTAAATTTTATTTTCAGAATATCTCAGCGAAAATTGCATGTATCCATTAAGCAGAGTCTACATCATAGCTTGGTAGCAGGAGGCGTGAATAACTCCCCCCCCCCCCCCTTCATACGCACTTCCCGGTTCCTTTTTACCTCCCCATCCCCGATACCGGTATTTCAACTCATCCCCCATTTTAACCAGAATATTCTAGGTCATCAGTTCCTTTTGTTATGTAAGGGTCTGGTATTGCCAAATGAATACAAAATTTTAGACTATACGATTTTATCGCTCCATTTACATCAGTGCAAACGTTTTGGTCTCAGCTGTACATGCGCGGAGCCAAGAAGGAGGGTGGGAGGGGGGTTAAATCTAGAGCCTTTCTCCTAAAGTAAGCAAAGTTACGTCTTATTTATTATTTTTTTCTGAAACCGGATGAACTTTCAATGAGTGAATTCCACACAAGCTTATCTATCCTTACCCCTTTTACACTATCAAATCTCGAAGTTGAGACTAAAATGCATTAGAATAAAATTGTGCCCTGGATCCGCACTTGACATGAAATATATCGTCCTCAATTCCTAGATGTAACCACAGATTCATGGCCCCTGTCAAAGGGATTTATTGGCCCTTACGGTTCTGCCATGAGCAGAAATCCATCGATATAAATGCAAATGTCCCCCTCCTGAATATGTTTGTCATCAGGCATTCTGTCGCATCCAATGCGCTATAAGACTACCTACAGCGTCAGATAAATAGGGAAGGAGGACGAACTGTCACATTAGATGCATTTTGATTGTAAACATGGTAAATATGCAGTTTCAATATCAAGAGTTAGCATGTACTATAGTACTTTAAACAACTCAGGTTTGGTGGAAATTAGCATTTTAATCATTTTTCATTAAACTATTTATTCATTTAATTATCAGCGAAAATTAATCCTTTGTAACAATTACACTTATTTTTTTTCAAAAAAGTAACAAAATTAAAATCTGTAATATTGAATTTGTTATTCGTAAAATATCCCTAAAATTGTAGTGACAAACAACTTGGTTTTAATTTCATTTTACACTACATGCACAGGCAAGTACTCTCTAACCACCCAGCCCCCCCCCCCCCCCCCCGGCAGCCATTATCGTATGTTCCCAATCTAATAGTAATACGATAAATGGGGATATGGATAGTAAAAAGGGAATTGCTTCTCACGTAACATGTGTCTGTGGTAACTGGTACAAGTAAAACTTTGAGATACTAGTA
This sequence comes from Pinctada fucata, assembly GCA_028142955.1. NCBI lineage: Eukaryota > Metazoa > Mollusca > Bivalvia > Pterioida > Pteriidae > Pinctada > Pinctada fucata. The sequence goes on along the minus strand of AP027111.1, from coordinate 44,735,379 downwards.
CAGTACTATTCATTCTGCTTATGTGTGGGATGTACACTTGGCTAGATCGAAAAATGTAATTTTTGTATTTTGTAATATCAAGGAGTCAGTGTAAATGAGAGGGGGTATTGTGCGTGCACTTCACAGTCGATTACATAACAATCATCCCTGTTTAAAATTGGTCCTGTACATCTTTTTCTTTAGCATGTCATATCAATTCTCCCAAGAAATGCATATAAAGCATAATACACTTGATCATGAAATGCACTTTTTGCCATTTATGGGTTTTCACCACGTGTGTCGATGCAGCTATAAAATGTCACTACGTCACATTTATGAGCTATTTACGCAACTACCTTACTTACATAACCACGAAAACTTTACTATAAAGAAAAGTAGGTCATAATAAATGTACATGTAGGTTATTACAAATAAAGACCTTCCAGGTACTGTCGCCTTCGAGGCAGAGTATACATGTGTAGTATTGATGCAATACTACGGTACCTTTGCACATTGCACAACGTATATTTGTCCGTATACAACTGTACCATCAGTGCAAGAGACGGACAGACAGACGGACAGATGGACATACAACTGAATTAAGCAGTCCACCATATCCAGATATTAGAATTTTAGAAATCAAACACACGTGTAATAGCTGTATACATTAGAACCACACTGAATATACAAACTTTTAATCGTTTCAATAGAATTAGATATCTTTGGTTAGAAAAATCAAATATTTGTATAAATTGTTAGGCTTATGTATACACGTGATTAATTAGACGGTCATCACACACACATACATCACCTTCTAGTATCGCGGTCATAACAATTTCATCATTTTCGACTGCGTCGTTCGAATCTGAAATAAATTACACATTTTTTTCATTGTTCCTCTCATACATGAAAATAATGATGAACTCATTTGAGGAGGGAGGGGACTGGAACCTTTGGAACTTGGTTCATGTAAGGCAAAGCAGAAGACCTCAATAGCTGATTTTCCAGTAGATTCATTAGGCGGACAGACACCAGACATCACAAAATTTGGCAATATTTTCATTGTGACGTCAAAATAGAAACATAGGGTAATCAAAGATTACATAGCTCGCCTATACAGGTTTTTGTCACAAACCAGGTTAAAGTTTTTGAAAAGTAGGTCAAAGTTCAAGTTCAAGGTCACTAGGTCAAATGTCATAGTCTCAAATGAAAGGTCTCGTCACAAGGTATCTACATGTGAAATATCAAAGCCCTACCCCTTATAGTTCAAGAGATATAGCCTAGGTTAAAGTTATGTCTACGGACGACGACAACGACAACGACGCCGAGGGTATGGCATTAGCTCTCCGAACTTTTTCGTCCCGGCGAGCTAAAAATTAATATGACATCGCATAAAGTCAGTGCGATCATATATGAAGTCACAATTAAAAATTTTGCCAAATGATGTGATGCCTGGTGTCTATGTATATAAAATCAAGGTTAAAAACAGTAATAAATATTTTCTGGAAAACGGACTATATTAATTGGAAATGGCGGCTTGGTCAGAAAGAAGTAAGAGAGGGAGGTAGCTCCAGCATCTTCCAACTCCCTCAGTTCCCTTTAGAGCAATCTTCAGTGTCATTGCGTTTACTTTACATCTTTAAAAATTTGTAACTTATAAAAGTATCCCAGGGGAAATTCAGAAGTGGTGGCCCAAGTGGGCCTCAGACGATGCTTCTAGACTGAGCATATGCTATCTTTTCACAAGTGAAAGCATCCCAGCTCCCAGCCGTGGAACTTTTAGAAGGAGGTACATCCCTTTACGAATAGTAAATGTTTAAAGAGCGAGGAAATAAACAATTGAAAATCCTACAGACGAGTGAATATAAATAGAATTGAATTCCGCTGTGACAATATCTCTCGATTTTTTTCGCATCTATATATAAACCATATCTAAAGACTTGTACTGGGTCTAGAAGCACATACCACTGGTCGACATGTATGCAACTTTTTTTTAAAACATGCATTGATTCGCAACCCCCCCCCCCCCCCCTTTGTTGTCTTGATCCGAACAAACAGGTCCTCGTGCTCCATACCTACATGAACAAAGATTTGGAATGCAATTTTCAAAATGAATTACTTAGCCAATTGACCAACTGTTACAAATTGCTACATTTTCCAAAGAGCTGGACAGTGTCAGCGGCATAGACATATACATAAATACATGTCATTAAATCCATGACCTAAATAGGTAATAATTGTCACAGATGGACAAAGTATTAGGGGCAGTGATGGGTCCTAAGGGTGAACGATGAAATTATCGGTGGTTACAATCTATTCTCTAGATTCGTATTTCGCCACCCAAGGCAGTGGAAAAAAGAAGCAAGATGGACCGAAAGTTTATAAGGTCACAGTAAGACCAATACAGCCTGAGCAGAGAGTCATCTTGAACCTGATGATTCAGATGCGCTGTTCAAGAGGAGGGAAATAGAGATCAGGTCAGCACCCCCCCCCCCCCCCCCCCCCCCCCCTTCATTTTTCTTCTCTTTGTGGAAATATTGATATCGTGGTTCTTTTTTAAACTAAGCGAATAGGTGTACAGCACATGCATTTTTCTTTCAGATTTAGCAGATACACTTGGTTTTCAAATTACTACATTTTGGTAAGAAACCAACCTGATCAATCCCTGGTCCTCCTACACCCCCCCCCCCCCCCCCCCGGAAAAAAAAATCACAATTTGCACATAAAACTTAAAATCTAGACTCTCTGATGACGTTTCTTGAAGGAAAAACTTTTTTAACAATATAGAAACATCTGCCGTTATCGAGATTTTGGGGAGGCCCGGATGGGCGGGTGGCGCGGGAGGGGGGGGGGGTAGGACTAGGTGACGAGATCCTACAACTTTTTGCCAATTGGGTCATTTTTGCAAAATTGCAGATCAAAGATGCAAATCAAAGAGTATCTTAGTTTGACATTTCTATCCGATTGCAAACCATCCATGACATAGGGTCTGACCCGGTAATTGCAAAGTTTAACGTAACCCTCAGTGTTGCAATGCTTATTCACACACAAGAGAAAACCTGTTGGTTTTGCAAAATTGACCTACCTTTTCCATTTTTATTTGCATTTAATTGCAAATAAGTACTTTCGTCGGGAGCATTTCCGTTCATTATTCTGCATGCGTATAAAATCCCTAGAATCTCTACACAATCACAGACATTATATGTATAAATGTTTTTCCTTCAAGAAACCATCGTATTGTAGCAGACATACTTTTCACATAGAATTTAAACTTCGCTTTACAAATTACATACACGTTTAGCAGACGACGGAGCTCTTTTATTATATACATTCAATTTTCCATTTTTTTTTTAGGGAAGGTCATAATTAGAGCACATCGATAGGCTTCCAATGCGTACTATAGAAATGTACATTACACGCTAATATCAGAATAAATCCCTTACAACAAGTGTAAATGTCCGACAGCTGGAATTGACACCTAATGTCAATGTCGCATTGTTACACCTTTACGCGATCCCTTCATTTTCAAGGTAAATTTTGAGTGATTCGTACAACAGCGTAAATATAGAAAGACATTGTTACACATAAGCGTTCGTATATTCGTATAATTAAACAAGTAAAAGTCAAGATTACGTAAATTAAAGTACGAGTATTCCTGTAACAAGGACGTATTCCTGAAAGGAAGCAAGACAGCACTTAGCCGTTAGCGTATCAACGATCTCCTTGGACAATTTTCCCTCTTTTTTGAAGTAAAAAAATTGTCAACAATTTGCTATCAAGTTTATTACAATCAAGACTTTCATTAAACTGATAAAGACTTGTAAATATCATTATAAACTTTCATTTTACATCGAAATATGATCAGACAAACTGAAAATTTTAAAAGGGAACGAGGAACGGGGGGGGGGGGGGGGGGGAGAGGGGGTTCATCCAGTTAAACACATCATTATATATTTGCGAGATGATACATGACTCTCAGTCTTCATTTTCTTCAAGTCATGTCTAGAATATACTGGTACTCTCATGCTGAATTTCATTATTATTTTTGAGACAGAGCATGTGTGTGTGTACAGGGGAGGGGGGGGGGGGGGGGGGTAACAGTGAATGGTAATGTCAAATCGCTAGTTAAATGACCCCTGTATATGCAACTGAATGCAAACAGCAATGACTCAATCTTTATCCTGTTAAATACTAAAAATACATGTTTGTGCATTCAAATAAGGATTTCCTTGTATCTTAATATCTTAATTATATCCTCCCTTTTTTTATCAATTAATCTTTCTTTTTTTTTTTGGAGGTTGTCCTTTTTGTACATGTATTTCATAACAAATAAAATGATAATTTATAAAATTAATATAATTTTAAGCAAAAAAAATATATTGATTGATATATTTAAATTGAAGCAAATTATCCATTTTAATTTTTTTACCCAAATCAAATACTAAATGCATATATGACACTGTTATGTACAAAAAATATATAATAAAGCCTGTGTTTGTGAAACACGAATGCCCCTGGTGGGATCTTTGTTCGAATAAACACTATTTGTATGTGAAAGGTCAAGGTCAGGGTCACTTGAAAGCCCTATCACTTACCATTCAAAAGTTATGCCCAATGTTAAAGTTTTTGAAAAGTAGGTCAAAGGTCAAGGTCACAAGGTCAAAAATTTTGGTATCAATGAAAAGGTCTTGTCACATGAAATACACATGTGAAGCATGAAAGTCCTATCACCTCCAATTCAAAAGTTATGTCCAATGTTAAAGTTTTTCGGACAAACAGACAGACAGACAGACAGACAAACAGACGGACAAGCCAAAAACTATATGCCCCAGAATCTTTGATTCCGGGGGCATAAAAAATTATAATTTTATAATATCCAAATTACATAATTATTGTTTATGCAACTAGACAATAGATGAACAAATTCTATGGAGATATCTGATGAAATATGGATAAAGAGAGATAACTCTCATTTACAAATAAAAATTAAAATCGGTATGGGACAAATCAGAAGATCACTATGAATTGAAAAGTTAATCATTTTGGAAACCAATTATTCTATTGTCAAATTGCTGGTATTTTGATTGGATATTTCTTTACTGTGTACTTTGATTTGAGAATTTTCATGGTCTGTTCATTTATATGTAATGTTCTGTCACACTGTACCAGCCTGACTTTTGAAAAAGTAAAAGTTCTGGCTGAGTCAGAGGTTGCAATGCATCTTTATCAGGCAGTATTATCACAACTCTTGTTTGTATGTATATTCAAGGGTTGTGGAAGAGCTATAGCATACTGCATGTGTATGTATTTTAGCGGGACTCATATCTTAGAAGATTCATATTTTAGCAGAGTTCGGTGCTCTTTTAAAGACTGCGCTAATTCAAGCCTACACTAACAAATTCTAATAAACTCTGATGGATCATGATGAAAAATAAGTCCAGTGTGCCAATTCATGACAACGCCAATATGTCAATTTACCAATTTTGCCGCGTTTCTACTGAAATTTGATTGCGCTACAAATATAAAAATGCATACACTTGTACAGTACTCAAAACTCTTGACTTAAGAAAATGTCATGCAATACTTACTACTTTGAATTTTCGAATCTTGTTCATCATCAGAATCATTCCAGTGTTCCAGCGCGTCCGTTCGTATATCTAACATTTCATCATCCGTACTGGCTACGCTCCCCTGAGCCCCATGTTCCCCTCGTCTGCGGTTTGCGGCATCCAAGTCACCGTTTGCCGGAATATGAAGCCGTAGTGGGTGGCTAGGTTCCATGCCTGGAAGAAGTAGGTCAGTTTCTAAAAATGCCTCATCGTCCATTTTCTGGTCATAAACGGCAGTTCATTGTATGTCTGCTTGGTAATTCTAAATGTCTGATGTCTGATGGGTTATCTTTGTATTTGCTAAAATCTGAAATTAAGGAAGAAAAATTATGTTTCAATATTTATAAAATCATATTATTGATAAATTTGAAATTAAATTTACAAACTGGCTGTTCTGTGTTGCAATTACAATTATAATTATGGAAAAAAAAAACAAAATTAACGTAGAAAATATTATACCGAAAAGTGTGTAAATTAATTTGTCATCTAAGTTCCTTAGATGATATAATTATTAATTTCACAAATTGGAAATGTGTGAAAATTATGAGATTCTGCATACATTTGATACTGTTAATATGCATTTCTTCAACACATTTCTTTGCAATAATATTTTAAAACATACCCTGTTCAAATAGAGATTTTAAACATATTAAAGATAAAATTATAAAATTCAATATGCATTGATTAAAATTACTATGCGTTCATTTCTACCACATATCTTGCCTTAAGTTAGGAAAATAAGATTTATCATTGAATTGAACTTTTGTGGTGCAAATGCAAAGTGAATCTACTCATACTAGTGGATACTACAAAATAATCTTCACTACAGCAGAAATGGAAAAAAAGATTTATACTTCCTAAGAAATTCTTAAATAAGTTAAAAACATTCATTCATGAATCAAAATGAAAAATTAATGCACACTTTGTGTACAATTTCTGACTTATCAATATTACGTAGACAGTTTAATAGACTAGATATTATTAAAATGACGAACTCAATATAAGTTTTCAAGCTTGCATGGGGGACAAAGGATGACGTTTTCTGATTAATGTAATATCAGTACCAGGGCTCTGACACTCATTTTTTGGGACTAGGGCTCAGGGCCTTTGAAATTGGGAAAAATAGCGGCATTTTCTCATAAATTGGGAAAATATATTGAATAAGTTTGGATGCCTTTTCACTTCAAATGATAATTTTTAACTCATTTCGTTGAATTTTCAATGAGGTGCCAAATTGGGAAAATGGTCAATAAATTGGGAAAAAAAGATACAATTTTGCATTGGGACTGGGGCCGGGCCTCATATGGGTCCCAAATTAGGCTGATCGAGAGCCCTGAGTACACATGCAAATTTGTACACGTTGTAATACAATCATATAGTCAACTTGGTACGGTCATGGTAGCAATGACTTTCAATGAAGCTGGATTCTACACTGATTTTTAATTACTGAATATGCTGAAACTACAACGAAATGCTTAAGGTCACTGTCAAGGCCACATAACTAGAAAAGAATTGCATTGCTGAAAATTTGAAATGAACGTTCTAGTATGTTCAGGAAAAACATTGAGTTTCAAGTACATGAAGTTTTAATAAAAATTGAAAACAAGGGATTATCACAGATTCTGTTTTATTTAATTTTTTTTTCTACTTTTGGTATACCTGTTACTGTATACCGGTAACCCTAAAGTACAAAAAAAAATTCTAAATGAAATATAAACTGTGATATTAAATTGTTTTCTTGATTAAATTACAGAAAGATTCATGTACTTTAAACTCAATGTGTTTCCTGAACATAGATGTACGTTTTGAATTTTTTGTTCTTATTACATGTATGTGACCTTGACAGTGACCTTAAACATTTTGTTGTACAAGTGAAAATATCTTATTAACATAATATAAGCTATGTACTATATTTGTAAGTTCACGTGAAAGATAAACAAAAGAAAGAAATCAATTTATGACCATTTGCTTTACGGTATATGCTTTATACGCACATGTTACATTCATTTGAAATTGTACAACTGCAGAATTGTACAACTGTAGAAACAATGTTATTCACACTTTGATTAATATACAATTGTATTATTTTAATTGTATAAATGTATGAAAACATTATCAAAAGTAAATTGCTTGCTTTGAACAAAAAAGAAGTCTAAGTTCACTTCCACAAAATTCCTACAAAGACTATCAATGATGTCATCACAAGATAAGTTTCAAACAAAAAGCATAATGTGCGCGACTGTACACTTTGTAATAATCAAGGGACGGTCTGACCATAAAATGCAACAACTACATTCAGAAGTCTTACTGCTCATTCTGTATAACAGTAAAAAGAAAATTAGCTACATGTGCATTACATTGTATTGCATGAATGATCTCTGTGGCTAGCATGGATGAGGTAAAAAAGGTCTAGGAATTTTTCAAATTGTTTATTTTTTTTCATGTCTTCTTAAATTCAGCATAATGAGCATAATTGATAAATTCCTGACAATGGGAAGGAAAGGATGCAACTCTGATTAATAATAAAAGGGTTCATACATCATGTACATATACACAACATTCTTACGCACACTACAATATAAATATGCTTTATATTCTCACCTTAACTCAAAGATGTTTGCTTTCACTTCCGAAAGAGGCTCACCAAGAAAATATACTAAATTCTTTAAAACTGAATTCAAATCAATCTTGTACAATGTATAATCTGGAGTGAATTACCCGTACAATTATATGTAAATATGAAGTGAATGATCTACTAAGAATATACTGTAAAAAATATTGCCAATGACATCTTTTTTCATGTAATTTATGTAAGACAGGAATCTTATACCAATGAGAGATCGCACATGTTGAATGAACTGACGGATGTAAGGAAAGCAAACTTTAATCTTATTCTCATACATGTACTGTAGATCATGATAGATGTACATCTGCATGTACATTGTACATCTATATATGTACATTGTACATCTACATGTACATCCAATAAAATTTCAGTCACATAAATTAATGAAAATGATTTTTTTTTTTTAAAGTACGGTTAGCATGGTAAGAATATGTTCTCTTTCATGTGAGTGTAGTAATACTAGTATTGGTTGTACAGACATTTAACTTAAACTTACATCATAAATCATGTAAATTTACAAGCGTTTAACATCTATTTCCCGATATGAAATTTGATCGGAATATGTTCGGACTAATGAGTAAAAACTTCAATGTTCTGAAGTGAGCTGCATTGACAGTAACCGTTTAGCATAAAAGGGTCTATTGCCATTTCATTTATGCTTCTTTGAAAGTACAAAAAATAAGATTTATTTAAAGTAGGTACGGGGATAAAACATTAAACTAAAGATCTACTGTCCTGTTCACTAAATTTGGAACACCCTGTTATGGCAATTTTCTCCTTAAAGCATGCAAAAATGTAGGCAAACTTTGGGGATCCACACGGTATCTGTGTGTTATCAATACACTGTCCTTATGGCCTCCATACCGATTTGGGAAGACAGACAGGACATAGCACTTTAAGTGCGTGCAGAATTTCGCTGCATCCTGTCTGCGTTCAATCTAGTCAGATTCATCAAGAGGTACGACACGCAAATTGTGAGTATGTTGTAAGTATGTGCAACGCACTTGTCGGGTAATGTGAGGAACACATTCATTAGCAGTACGTGCAAGTACAACAACCATACGATAACGTGGAAGATGTACGGAGATCATACGTTGTAAGCAAGTTGCGCGCACACTGTACTTGCCACATACGCAGCATATGATGCATGTAAATTGTAATAACTCCATATAAATGTACGTGCGATGTGCGTTGAATCGCTTCTTTCGTGCTCTTGCCACTTCCTTCCTAGCATCTTCAGAAAAACGTAGTTCACGTGGCCTCTCACAACACACACGTCCAAAAAACATGCATGGCAGGTTGTTACCAGGGCTTAACATATTGTTATCATCTGATAAACTGATACCCAGTCTGTAGAACTATTTCAGACGAGTTTGCCTGTGCGTAGCATGGGTAGAATACATCATGGAAAATATAATCTCGACGAGATTTTTCTATTAACATGTAGTAAACATAGTGTAATCAAAGATTACAAAGCTCACCTCATGGCAGGAGTCAAAGAATACACAGTTTTGAATCTGAAAACCTGTCCTACTGAGAACCAACAAAAATGATACCACACAAAAACAAAATAGAAAAGGGAAGTAGAGTATTTCATTTATTGACCCAAATTTTGCCTGAATGGGTGTACTCTATTGATACCCAAATCTCCCTAAGGCACGGTCCATTTGATATCGGGGGGGGGGGGGGGGGGGGGGGGGGCTTGGGTTTTTTTTCGAAAAAATTAATTTTGCTCTCAATTTTGATGAAAAAAATAAATTTGCTTATGGTGTGACAGAAAAAAATAATCTTGTTCTTACAAATAATCTGAATTTGAAGAATTACCATAAAATTTCGCTAAAATTCTTGAAAATTTTCTGGCTCGATTCGCTCGCCGCAGTTTTCAAATTGTATCAAAAATTTTTGGCTCACTTCGCTCGCCATAGTTTTCTATCAAAACATTATTTACTAATAGCATTTTAAGTTCAGATATTTGAAGATATCAAAAGTTATACGTGTATGTGAATGAAAAAGGGCTTCCTTAAAAGCTTAAATATATTATCAATATTTATGTATTGCTGTTAATACATGATGTATGTATCCCATAGAGTCATGTTCTTGTAAGCTTGGAAGGAGAACTTCAGTTATTCACCAATTTACAATTCTTAGTAACAATTAAAAAAAAATTGAATAGGAGACCTTTCCCTCAGACCCTCTTATTCATGTACCATACATGTACATGTACCTTATATAAAATATTGAGAATTGTATTGTACAAATCTTTTATCTCTCTGTTTTAAAAGTGAATTGAATACTTGCATAAAAATAAACTAATATATTAATATTTAGAGTTTTGAGTAAAAATATAAATAATTTCTATTGATAAAACACAAACATTCTTTATTAAAAAAAAATCCTTGCTCCAACTTTGCCAGAAAAAAATAATTTTGCTCCGGTCCGGGGCGAAAAAAATAATCTTGCTCCAGCAAAAAACCCAAGCCCCCCCCCCCCCTGAATATCAAATGGACCATGCCTAACATATGCACTCAAGTGGAAAATGTAGGTCATCACCTACATTTGAACATTGATTTGTGATCTACTCATTAAGACACATCATCTGTGCAAGTTTGAACTTCCTAGCACTTATAATAGAGAAATTTATAAAACTTCTTAACATTGATACCCAAATCTTCCTAACATGTGCACTCGAGCGGAAAATATAGGTCATGACCTACATTTGAACGTTGATTCGTGATCTTCTCTTAAAGACACATCATCTGTGTGAGTTTGAACTTCCTAGCACTTATAATAGAGAAATAAAACTTCTAAACATTGATACCCAAATCTTCCTAACATGTGCACTCGAGCGGAAAATATAGGTCATGACCTACATTTGATTGTAGATTCTTGATCTACTCTTAAAGACACATCATCTGTGCAAGTTTGAACTTCCTAGCACTTATAATAAAGTAATAAAACTTCTTAACATACTAGTGCGGATGCCGATGCGGACGTGGACGCCGACACAGACGTCGACTACAGGGTGATAGCATAAGCTCCGTTTCAGTTCGTGAGATGAGCTAAAATTGACTTAAATGCATGACGTAAGACACCATGACATCACAGAGCTCTCAATCGACCTAATTTGGAGACGATATTCGGCCCCATTCCTAATGCAAAATAGTATCTCTTTCTCCTAATTTGTTGACAAATTTTTCCGAATTTAAAACCTTATTAACAGATAAATGGGAATTTCGTTAAAAAGAAAACGAGTTAAAAATGCAAATATTTCAAGTGAAAAGACATCCAAATCTATTTTTATTTATTCCAAATTTTTTAGAAAATGTCGCTATTTTTCCCAATTTTACAGGCCCCATCCCAAAGGAACTAGGAAGTCAATCTACAGAGACAAAAACTAATTTGAAAATTCCTAAGATGGCAGAGTAAATCACCAAAACAGGAGACTTGATCTAGTGAACCGGACAATGAAGGTTGCGACTTAGAGTTACAGCTCATGTTTTTTTTCGCTGTGGCACTACCTTTGGCTTTTCTTTATCGACAGCATGTTTCTATTGTAGACCCCAGTATGTCTATGATGAAAGCATGAAGGTGTCACTGTGATTTCATTTTTAAGGTGTTTTGTCAAATTATATAGGACAAAGTTCTGTTCATAAGTACTTTCTGTTATATCTGCTGTCTGGATATATACTTGAAAATTACATAATTAACGTAGTCATGTTAGTCTTGTGACCAAATATTTATCAATTTATGTCTGATCATATAATGGTAAAAATGACAAATGTCATAAAAGAAAGGTATATTGATGGATTCAAATGAGATAAAAATAAAAAATGTTTTCCATTTTTCTTGAAATAATTACCTTGAGATGTCCAAACACTACAAATCTCTGGTAATTTATTTCCAAATACTGCCCAGAAATTTGCCCGGAAATGGTCTACTCAATTTACTATTCGAATCGATAACGGTAAAATTGAAAATATTTATTGTTATCTATCTATTTGATGCCTTTTATTTTTTTGTGAGTATACAAAATCGTATTAGAATTACCCTTAAATGTCAATACGTGTCGACAAATGTACTATATTCGATCTTTTTCTGTACAATGAATATAGACCGTTTTGGTTCAGATATTACAAACGCTTCCTCTACTTTCGATTTCAAAAATGAGTTCAGAAATTCTTTTTGGGTAGGTAATCGGATTAGGGATTTATTTTCCCATCGTCTGTATGTAAACTTGTGAGAGAATTTGTCTTTTCAAATTTTGTTTTAATTTCAGGAGGGCGAACGAGGAGTTTGTCAACGAAAACTACGAAAAAGCATTGGAGGTAAATGGCATTTTCTGGTATTTTCTAGAACTTTACAAAATCTGATCATGTTGCAACATCTTTCTGTTTGGGCACCTGGCACCCCTCTATTGGGTCAATTGGCTGTATTGATGTTATATTGCGGGGAACTCATTCGCCAACTGCCCGTCACAGAGTACTCTAGCCAGGCCGTTCCCCTCTGGGATGCCTCATAGCCCCTTCTATAATTCAAGGGGCGGAGTACTACCCCATTTTAATGCCCACCCTCCACTTGTGTATGTGGTGTATGCATGTATGCAGGAGGGTTGTATAATTATGTACTGCTTGGATGGTCCGTATTTCCAACGGCTTTTATAAGGTGCCACGACACCTGGATACCCTTGCCGCAGCATGAACGGTCAGGAGACTCGGTAGGGACAAACAAATGGATATGACTTTCAACTCTCATATGACCACACCGGGATTCGAACCCCGGTCGTCTGCGTGAGAGTTGAACGCCTTATCCACTCGGCCATCTCTACAACATGGCAGGTGTCTCTTGAGATAAAGCATTTTTGAAATGTTCATACAAATTTGATTTATTCATATTATAGAAAACTGTAAACGTTACATGCATGGTCTTCATCTAGCTTCTAGATGTTTTGAATTACATGGTTTAGGAATATTTTTTCAGTCTCGGGCGCCGAGAGGCCTTTAGAACTCACCTGATGTAATACATTTATTCGGTCCTCATCTTTGCTATGCATTTTCCT